>JACRUU010000012.1:26611295-26653795 GCA_030449085.1 Kryptopterus vitreolus
ACTATTTTTGCTCTACAAAGATGCACTGAAATACCAAGCATAAACGTATTTATCGTAAACATAATTGAAATTATAATGCCATTGCACAGCAATGGATAAGCAAAGAAAGTGAAAAAAATGTGAAGAAGCTAATGACAACAGGAAAAAGCAATATGAATATAAAACAAAACAAGAACACTTGTTGGAATCCATTCTAAAAATTACACCTTAGTATACATATGTTTTACTGATTTTACACAATATACACAGTATAAACGGTAACATTATCCTGGAAGGGAATCTCTTTCCAACTGCACAATATGAGTCGGTCAAAAACTGCCTATGGGGTGCCCCCAGGACATGAATTTCTGTCTGAATATGATTCTTTAGCACCTCACCAGACACTAAATCCCTTGGGGCTCTTGCTTCCCCTTCGGTGTGCAAGCATTGACGCTAAAGGCTTCCTCCTGGGCTTCAATATTTGCCCCACCGGGAGTGAGAAAGCATTAAACTCTGAAATCCCTTACTGATGTAGCGTGAGGTCATAGGCCATGAGGGGGTAGGGCAGGAGCCTTGATGTGGGGGAGATAATAGAGCTGGGCCTGTGCAGCCGAAACACCACTTGAATGAATCATTTGTGCAGGTATTTACCTCTGCATTCAAATTAGTAAACGGAATATAATTAAAGGTCTGTATCCAAATTGGGTATTTGTGGATGTTGAAAAAACTGAATTATGGCAATAGAGAAACACAGGGTTAAAATATCAGAACCTCAATGCTGGACATAATGGAAAAATCTAATTAATATCAACCTTGCTTTTTTTTTTACATTATGTACCTTTAAAATATTCCTTTACATAAAAGAAATTTCAAATAAAACAGAATTATACTACTGGTAATATGATATAATAAATTAGAAAATCTGTATTGACTAGTTTACATTAACATTTGTTCATATTTTCCAGCTATTTTTTTAGGCCACAAACACTTGCAAGCTGAAAAAAATCAACTCTTTAGATGTACAGTGGAACATATATTTCTCTAGAAAGGTTCTGATGTTTTGCCACAAAATCGTACATTTATTTAAAGAATAGTGCAGACATAAAGTGCCTACATACCAGATCACTCTGTAATGTATAATTTACAAATGAAGGAATCACACATTGCACACAATAGAGACATTCCTTCATTCATCTTCTACCGCTATAACCGATCTTCACTCGGGTCAAGGGGAGCCTGTGCCTATCTCAGGCGTCTATGGGCATTAAGGCAGGATACACCCTGGATGGAATGCCAACCCATCACAGGGCACACACACACACTCACAATCACACACACATTCATACACTAGGGACAATTTTCCAAAGTGCCAATCAACCTACTGTGCATGTTTTTGGACCGGGGGAAACCCAGATAAAAAACCCCTGAGGCACGGGGAGAACATGCAAACTCCACACCCACATGGCCGAGACGGGAATCGAACCTGGACCCTGGCGGTGTGAGGCGAACGTGCTAACCACTAAGCCACCGTGCCCCACAATAGAGACATTATAGTTTCAAATCATGGAACATCGAATAAACAAGATAGTTCTTGCTATTACTTATGTCATGGCTGTAATAAACAATGCTTTTTTTTGGTTTCTTGGTTGGTTGTGTTCCATGGTTAAAGTTCTTGGTTACTAATCAGAAGGTTGAGAGGTTAAAGCCTCCAAGATGCCACTGTAGGGCTGCCACTGTAGGGTGGTAGCCCAGTGGTTAAGGTATTGCCTCCTGGACCAGGAGATGACAGGTTCCAACCACACCACCACCAAGCTGTCACTAGTGGGCCCGTGAGCAAGGCCCTTAACCATCAATTGCTCAGTTGTAATTCGCTCTGGATAAGAGTGTCTGCCAAATTCTTTAAATGTAAATGTAGGGCCTTTGAGCAAAAGGGGTGTCTGACTTTATAGCTGACCCTGCACTCAGACTTGTTAAGTTTCTTAACAAGAGTAGCATTTATTTGTCACATATACATTACAGCACAGTGAAATTCTTTTCTTCGCATATTGCAGCTTGTTGTTGGTTGCTGGGGTAAGAGCGATATGGCGCCCCTGAAGCACAGAGGGTTAAGGGTCTTGCTCCAGCACCCAAGGGCAGCAGCTTGGCGATACCAGGGCTCAAAACCGGATGTTCCGATCAGTAACCCAACGCCTTAGACCACTGAGCCACACCCTCCAGATTGATATGTGAAAGAAATATCGTTATATTGTGCTGTAATGTATATGTGTAAAATCCTCTTTTTTTTCTTCTTCCAAAATCTCCAGTCACTTTATAGAGAAAGTGTAACTTATTGGTTCTGAAGAATTTGTTAAAAAAATCATAACTTTGAATCATACTTTGAAACTCACACCCACGGGGTCACGGGGAGTCTGTGCCTATCTCAGGTGTCTATGGGCCTACCCTGCATGTTTTTGGATCGGGAGAAAACCGGAGACGGGACTCGAACCCGGATCGTGGCGGTGCGAGGCAAACGTGCTAACCACTAAGCCACCGTGCCCCCTTTTATATAATTAAATGTCCATTAATTTGGTATGATTAGGCAGTGTTATTTCACGTTATATAGCCAGTGCATGAACTCTCACACACCCTCACCATTGGATCTGAGGTAACGGCTGCCTCTCATGATACTTTCTTATTCAATAGCAAGGAGTCTATATACCCTAATCTATGGAAGGCGATAATATGCAATGAAGAGGTGATAGTCAGATAAACAGTTATCTGTCAGTGTGATCAGGATATATGAGCGGTCAAGTGTGACTTGTGCAATCTGAGGTGAGGATGAGCCAATTTTGCAAATTGCAAGACAATTTAAAAAAATGACATTTATAACACAGATCAGAGGAAGAAAATGCTTTGTTTAAAAAATATAATGACATTTATTTTTGATTGGAATATAACAGGTGTGGCACTGCCTCAATGCCTCACCTGAAGGCACTTATCTATTTGATATAATGACAGAATGATAAATCTCTTTCTAGCTCTTTCTCTCTCTTACAATTTCATAATATCGGTCTCTAGTTTCTTTCTAACATTTCCTAACTGATAATCCTAACACTTCTGTATACGTTTTTGGCCTAATTAGAAAAAAATATTGATTGTTTTCTCGTAACAATAATGGCTGTAAGGGCTAATCCACACCCAGTTGTGACATACATTAGAGGTGAGTAACTTTAGTATATAAATTAATCAAGTACACCTGTTTATACAAAAAAAATGTAAACAGCAAAATATGACTGAATGTTTAAAAAAACAACAAATAAAGCTTGATTCTCATTAGAGGGAGAGTCGTTACCGTGGTAACATATGTTAAGTTAACTAGATGTCAAATGCAATAAGCTGTGGTATAGTTTAGTAAAATAAAGTGTAATAATCAAATAAAACCATCCATGTATATCAGGGGTGGGCAATTATATTTTCCAAAGGGCCACATGAGAAACCTGTGGTGTGTTCGTGGGCCGAACCAACAACAACGTTGAACATAACTTGTGTTCAATATAAATTTTTCCACTTGTAAAGAGCGGTAAATGATATCATGTTCATTATGCTACCAAAGAATAAGGATATTCTATTTAAGGAAAATAAACAAAAAAAAATCACTGTATTTTTCCTTCATTTTTCTCACGCACAGCATGTCAGCACTGCTGTGCGGTTATACATTCTTCTGGTGAGGCAAAGAAGCCGAAGCAGTTCAGCGGGCCGGATTAAAAGGACCAAGGGGCCGGATGTGGCCCCCGGGCCGTAGTTTGCCCACCCCTGATGTATATGAAAAGCTCATTATAGTCGGTAAATCAGACTCTGGACTTCTGGAAAGCTCTCATTTGGTCGCCAGTCTTAAATTAACCTCTGACTTGTAATTGGCGTTGCTGGGGGGGAAAATGTCCTAAATCGACCAATCGGAACTTTAGCCTTGGATGGTCGCATCCAATCGGATTGAGCAGGGTTTTAACCAATCGGAATGGACCAATTCTCAGGGGTACATTTTTGGTTTCTTTAACACGTTATATCGGACTTCATGACGGTCGTGAGAGCCAACTTTGACAACTTTGACATCGTGCTTGATAACAGGTGATGTGACAAAAAGAGTGACACAGTCAACTTCTGGTAAGATAAAGTACCACAGTATTCTATTAGCAACACAAGCTAATTAAAAAAATAATAATAAAAATGATATTTACTGGACAGGAAACTGTAGGAACCTGTACATCTCTCTTGTTTTATATATTACTCGATTAAATTTTATTTATGCGCTTTATATAAACTTAAAGTGCTCCTAGAAATTTTTTTATGATATAATATTAAATTATCAAACAAAAAACTGGGTGTGTAGTTAGAATCTATATGTACCCCCCCACCCACCCCCTTACCCCCCACCCCCCCCCCCCCCCCCCCCCCCATGCATATCCGAATGCTATAAACTCACATAAACACTACCCATTTTAATTACTAGATTTATTTTTAAAATATAAATTATAAATATATAATATAAATAAAATATAATTTTTTACTGTGAAAATGAACTAAAGATCTTGTATCTACATGAATATCATTCTGGCACTGCTGCCATGTGATTGGCTGACTGGATAATGGATAATTGCACGAATAAGTATATCCATAGATATTCTAGTTAAAGTGTGTATCAGTGTGGTAAAGTGTGTATACTGAGGTGATCAGGAGTGGAAAAATATGGTGATAAACTATTTTGGTGTATGTGAATTTTTTTTTCTCCTCATTACAGTTTCATTAACAGATTAACAGAAATTGAAAAAAGGTGAATAATTATCATTTTCCTCTTATACCAAACTGGATGCTTTTTTTCTCATTAGTTGGAATGAGTGACTTACTTGATCAGATAGCTAATTTAAAGATAAACCATTCTTGGTCTTTGTTAGTCTAAATTAGTTACTTGGTCATTTACAAGATGGTGTATTATTTGGATAAAGTTCTGACATCTCCTTTCATTTTCTAAGCAGGACAACAACAAACAAAACTGACAACATGGTGTTGGAAGACTCTGACCTGGACAGGTAAATAAGATTTTTAGTAATTAAGAAGATTATATGGGAACGTCATATCCACTGTAAGAGGGAACGGTGGCTCGGGATTCGAGTCCCACCTCCGGCATGTGGAGTTTGCATGTTCTCCCCGTGCCTCTGGGGGTTTTTGTCCAGGTTCTCCGGTTTCCCCCCGGTCCAAAAACATATGAATGTGTGTGAATGTGTGTGTGTGTGTGCCCTGCAATGGGTTGGCATTCCATCCAGGGTGTATCCTGCCTTAATGCCCATAGACGCCTGAGATAGGCACAGACTCCCCGTGACAGGGATAAAGCGGTAGAAGATGAATGAATGCATGAATGAATGAATATCCACTGTAATTAATCAATCTGTAGATCAGAACAGTGTCGGCAGAACTGTTCACATACACTGTGTGTATGTGTGTGTTTTTCTGTATAGTTTGAGTCCCGAAGATCTGGACGATTCGTTGGAATCGGACGACAACTTTGAACCGAGCACGAAAACTGCAAAGAGAAAACAGGGACGAGCTCCAGGAGCAAGCGTGAGTATAAATGTTTTTTTCAATAAACAGTGGCAACAAATGGCTCTCTGTACCCTGTGTTATGCGTTTCTTTACTACTGCAAAACTTCTACTGATAATCTGAATAATGAGTAATATCTCAAGTGTGGCATAACTTGCTTGGGAATAGTAAACATGGAGAATTGTGGGTATCAGTGTTGCCATGCTGCTCTATTAGCCGTAAAATCATTACAGTTTAATTTAACAGAGTTTCACACACAATTGCACAAATCGTGTTTGTATTGCAATGATGTGACTAAGCACTCTGGTCTTCTGTTTCTTCAGCTTTCGAAGCGGCCTAGACGGAATGCAGGCAGCAGCAGCAGCACCGACAGTTCTTCACTGACTCTCACACCTGGATCTTCGCACGCACCAAAAAACGCACTCCTCCAACAGCCTGGAAGGAGATTAAGAGGGGGCATTTTTGATGCTTTGATATCAGGACGCTCTGCACTGGTGGTGAGGAAAATGGGAACGTGATCAAAACATCCTTGGTTTCCCGAGGGTCTCCACGTTCCAGATAAATAACATCGGTGATGATCAGTGAGCTCTAGTCATTTGAATGGGCGACATGAAAAGCATGTACATAAAGCCTTAATTTACTTTGTGTGTGTTAGTGTGAAGGAGACCTTTTCATTAAGATAATTTAAAAAACTACAACAGCTGACTTTTACCAGTTTTCTGCAGACGTTTGTATGCATGACTAAATGCAAGTTCGTTATTTTTGGGAATACGCATTGCACTCTCACCTGTCACCTTTAATTGTTTCGTGCAGACCGTTGTCGATGATTGGCTGGACAATTATAAACAAGATCAGCAAGAAAGCCTTCTGGAGCTCCTTAATTTTGTTGTCGAGTGCTGTGGTTGTAAAGGTAAGTGTTTTTTTTTTCTGATTACACACCAGCATATAGATTTAGTACTGACATTATGCCACCATCTTTCGGACGTATGAAACCGTCTGTAAACCTGTTTGCCTCAGGCATCATAACAAGGGAGATGTTTGACGGCATGCAGAATGCTGACATCATCAGTCACCTGACCCAAGAGTTTAATGAGGTAAGTCGAGTGCAGGTTTAAGTGAAACTCAGCGTAGATAAAATTCTAACCTTGTAATCGTATTTTCTTTGCGTCTTGGATTCGCTCTAGGACTCGGTAAGTTACCCCCTCGCAACGGGGGGTTCTCATGCTCGGCGTTTTCGCGACGGGTTGTGCGAGTGTGTGCATCAGCTGGTGCAGCGCTGCAGAAACAGTCTGCTCTATGACGAGTATGTGTTCTCCTCACTGATCGCCTTCCTCACCGGGCTCGCTGATTCACAGGTCCGAGCTTTCAGACACACCAGCACGCTCATTGGTGAGGGTTTATCACAAAAAAGCAAACAATAAGAATAAAAGTGATCTGTGATGAAGCTATGATGTCGAATTTAATCAGTGCACGCACAGAAAACCTCTCTGTTCAAAGTTTTGCTTGTTCTTACACCTTGCGTGCGAATGTGTTCGCACATGGTGCACTTTCATAAACTTCCATGCCGGGTTTTTTTAAACTGATTAGTATAAATAGGGGCACGGTGGTTTAGTGGTTAGCACGTTCGCCTCACACCGCCACGGTCCGGGTTCGATTCCCGCCTCGGACCATGTGTGTGTGGAGTTTGCATGTTTTCCCCGTGTGCCTCAGGGGTTTTTTCTCCGGGTTCTCCGGTTTCCTCCCGGTCCAAAAACATGCATGGTAGGTTGATTGGCACCTTGGAAAATTGTCCCTAGTGTATGAATGTGTGTATGTGCCCTGCGATGGGTTGGCATTCCATCCAGGATGTATCCTGCCTTAATGCCCATAGACGCCTGAGATAGGCACAGGCTCCCTGTGACCCGAGGGAAGATCAGATAAAGCGGCAGAAGATGAATGAATAAAGTATAACTCAAACACTGTTAAGGAGGTGCTAATAATATAGTGTGTGTGTATCTAGCTATGCGCCTGATGTCCGCTATAGTGGCAGTGTCTGCTGTGGTGTATGCTCAGGCTGACACAACACAAAGACACTATCAACTGGAGAAAAACAAGAAAGCCACACACAGAGCAAATGAGAAACTAGAGGAGCTCCAGATCGCCTACAATGAGGTCTCTCTCCCATACACACACGCACACACAATTCTGTAGAAGTCTATAAAAAAGTACTATTAAGTGATTATTTAGAAGGTAGTATTATCTAAATGGTAACTATGATGAGCATTGTGTAAATCTCTGGTTTCCAGTATTGTGCATACTTGTGTGTGTGTGTGTGTGTGTGTGTGTGTGTGTGTGTGTGTGTTTAGTTGCTGGAGCAGCAGGAGGAGTTGCGCTCTCTGATGAGCGGGATATTTAAAGGAGTGTTTGTTCATCGGTATCGAGACAAAGTTCCAGAGATCCGTGCCGTCTGTATGGAGGAGATGGGGGTGTGGCTTAAAGAAAACCCCGCCTGCTTCCTTAACGACGGGCACCTCAAGTATCTAGGCTGGATGCTGCATGACAAGGTACAAATACGCAGGAGATTATATTTGAATGTGCGTGTGACTAAATTACATGTTCTTATTTGTGTGTCCGCAGCACCCTGGTGTTCGTTTGCAGTGCGTGTTGTCTCTTCAGAAACTGTACGCAGAGCCAAGTTTCATTGTTCAGCTGGAGCTCTTTACCAGCCGCTTTAAGGTATTTGTGTGTGTGTGTCTGTGTATGTATGTATATATATATATATATATATAGCGCATGGTGGCTTAGTGGTTAGCATGTTCGCCTCACACCGCCAGGGTCCAGGTTCGATCCCCATCTCGGCCATGTGTGTGTGGAGTTTGCATGTTCTCCTCGTGCCTCAGGGGGTTTTTCTCGGGGTTCTCCGGTTAAGTTGATTGGCACATTGGAAAATTGTCCCTAGTGTGTGAATGTGTGTGTGTGACCTGCGATGGGTTGGCATTCCATCCAGGGTGTATTGCCCATAGACGCCTGAGATAGGCACAGGCTCCCCGTGACCCAAGGAAAGATTAGATATAGCGGTATATGATGAATGAATATGTGGTGTGTGTGTGTGTGTGTGTGTGTGTGTGTGTGTGTGTGTGTGTGTCATTTTTAAATTATTTTTATTTTTCCTGAGTGCGTGTTAACCTATAATGTGTTTGTGTATTGAAAGGAGAGATTGTTGAACATGGTGCTGGATAAAGACCACGATGTTGCCGTAGAGGCAGTCAGACTGATCCTGCTCATAAAACAGTGAGTGTGTGTTAGTTTGTGTGTGCATGTACACATTGTGCATATTTCTTTAATAGCATCATGAAAAGACGTACTCCTTTTTGGACGCAGTATTTAAAAAAAAAAAAAAGCAAAATTTCATGTTCATGTAATCTTTCATACCGGATAAATACGCTCATTAGTAAGCATTGTGTGCAAAATGGCCAAACAGTAATAGAATCGATTTAAAAAAATTGTTACATTTTGTCATTTCAGTGTCTACACCATTGATCAGTGTCATAAACGTATGAAGATATCCAGAAAAAACACCATTAAATAACACGTATATATTTGCTAGCATGTTTGATTTTGTGCAGGAAGCCAGATAATGGACTGTCGGAGGACGAGTGCATGCGCGTGTATCCACTCGTGTTTGCTTCACATAGAGGACTCGCTTCTGCCGCTGGGGAGTTTTTGTACCACGTGTAAGTTCATCACCATCATTAGAGAGGTCCGGGGTTCTGCCGATTATTCGGCACAGATAGTCGATTGCAGGAACCATCATTTATTGCCGGAAATCCACACTGCAAGTTTTTCCAGGTTGAGTCCAGTAAAATAGTGACCTCTAGAGGGGAATCACTGACAGCATGTGCTGTTTATTTGAAGTGTTTTTATTTTTATGTATATATTTTTTTATTTAGGATGGAGCTGATGTTTTTGTTTGTTTTTGATGTTGTTTCAGTTTGAATGCATGTCTTTTATTTTCCTCATAATTTGTTATTAGAATTAATATATTAGTATTTATGTGATTTAGCACATTTTTATGATTTAGTGCATTTTTTTTCTGTAATAAATTTCGGTACTTTTCTTTTTTTTAAAACCAGTAGCCATTTTAAAAACTATCGATCCAACCTAACTCTCAGGAAAATATACTATTTGTAGACTTTTACTTCTCATCCTTGTAATCTGTGCACTACAGGTACATTCAGATATGTGTGTGTGTGTGTGTGTTTAGGCTGTGTAGTGAAGTGGATCACTTACTAGAAGAAGGGGAGAAAGGGAAGCACAATGTTACATTTCTCAACCTGCTTACGTGCTTCTTTATTCAAAGCAAGGTAACATCAATATCACGTACATTTACATTCACGGTGTTTAGCAGACGCCCTTTCCAGGGTGACGTACAAATAGTGCGTTAGGTCTCCATCTAAGGATAAATTCATTCAGGTAGGATTGATACAAACTTAAGGTACATAATAAGCATAGAGATGCTCTACGTTTACATACATTTACATTTACAGCATTTGGCAGACACCTTTATCCAGAGCGACTTACATGTGAGCAGTTGACGGTTAAGGGCCTTGTTCAAGGGCCCACTAGTGGCAGCTTGGTGGTGGTGGGGTTTGAACCCAAGATCTTTGGTCCAGAGTCCAACACCTTAAACACTGGGCTACACACCTTACATAATAAGCATAGAGACGTACAAAAACGGGGTTTGAAATTTTAGGGAGGTTTTTTTGGTTCGTTATTTATTTCTTCATCTGTGGAAAACAAAAAGAATGTAAAAGAACCCACACCGGTTTCCTTTCAAACAGAACATCAAATTATTCCACATTTCTATAAATCTCCTGTAATAGTTCTTTGACAATAATTTACATCATTTATTCAGTTTCTTTCTTCCTTGACCATTTTTTTTGATAAAGCAAGTAAACTTTTGGTAATGGTATTGTTGATATGTGTCAGTATCATGAACACGCTGCGTACCTGGTGGACAGCCTCTGGGGTGTAGCAGTGACGGAACTCCGAGACTGGGAGACAATGACATCGCTGCTGCTTCAGGAGAATGGGGAGGAGCAAGGTGCGTCTCGGCAAGTGCAAATGTTGATTATGTGTTGGTTATGAAGGATTGTTGATTGTGGTGTTTGTGTGTTAGGGCTTAATGATGAAGAAGAGGCAGCCCTGATTGACCTGATGATGTCTGCAGTCAGACAGGCAACAGAAGGAACTCCGCCTACAGCTCGGTCCCTTGGGAGAAAGGTAGAGGAATGTGGGACCGAGGGGATGAAACATGAACCCGGCTGATACGCTGATTGATGCCTCGACGTGTTTGTGTTTTTAGAATTTGAAAGGCAAAAAGCAACAAACTCTGGAGAAAAAACGCATCACCAATCACTTCATACCACTGCTACCTCAGCTCCTCAGCAAGGTAAAACCGTCCCACCGTATAATTCAATACTTGAAATCCGTTTCACATGGTGGTATTTATTCCAACCCATATACCTGAGATTCACCAAGACCCTCACCAGGAAAAAGCGGAATGAATGTTTGTTTTTGTCCGTATTATTTATGAAGACTGTATTTTCAGTTCTCTGCAGATGTGGATAAAGTGGTGTGTTTGCTCAAAGCTCCCTTGTATTTCGATTTTGAGGCTTACGGCCGTCTGGAGAAGGTGAGCGATTGCAACGGTCAATTCTTTACGGACGACAACAATGCATGATTAACATATGTTGTAAAGAATTTTAAATAATGATAGCTGGAACATAGGGGGCACGGAGGTTTAGTGGTTAGGGTCCGGGTTCGATTCCCGTCTCGGCCATATGTGTGTGTGGAGTTTGCATGTTCTCCCCGTGCCACAGGGGGTTTTTCTCCGGGTTCTCCGGTTTCCTCCCGGTCCAAAAAACATGCACGGTAGGTTTATTGGCACCTTGGAAATTTGTCCCTAGTGTATGAATGTGTGTCTGAGTGTGAGTGTGTGTGTGCGCCCTGTGATGGGTTGGCATTCCATCCAGGGTGTATCCTGCTTTAATGCCCATAGACGCCTGAGATAGACACAGTCTCCCCGTGACCCGAGGGAAGATCGGATATAGCGGTAGAAGATGAATGAATGAATGAATGAAAGCTGGAACAATAGTTATGACACAACTGTTAGACAGTTCCAAGGATTCTTGTTAATATAGGAACTGAATCACAATTATAAATTAAATGTCTTCCAGTTTAAAATATGATTGTGAGTGTACTTTATACAATTTGTTAGTGAGCTTATCATTAGAAAGGAAATAATTTTTCCTGCTATTTTTTTTTGTCTCGTGTGTGTGTGTGTGTGTGTGTGTGTGTGTGTGTGTGTGTGTGAATGTTTATTTTTCTTTTTTCTATTTTTTCTTTCTGCCTCAGTTTTTGGAGCTGTTGTTATGTCAGGTGTGTGAGATTGTGGAGAAGCATCATGAGGAGTGCGTTCTGGAGGCTTGCGTGCGAGTGTTGTGCGTGCTGTGCTGCGATCAGTACACCTTCTCCCTACACGCTGAAAGAGTCGTCGGCCAGCTGCTCGACACAACTGTGGAGAGATTTCACATGCATCTCACCGACGTTCTGCAGGTAATGAGACACACACACACACACACACACCTTTTGAATTTAATTTCAAATGAATTAATCTCTGATTCAAATTCCTCATTCTTACTAAATGTCACCTACAATAAGTAATTTAGTAGTGTTACACGATATACCGGTAGTAGAAAGGTATCACAATACCCTGCTTTTCAATATGATACGATTCTTCATTTTATTAGTACCAGCACTTAAAAGAATTACAGCTGTAGTTCCCAGTGTTGGACTAGAGGGGGCGGTGTGTGCGAATTTCTTTTTCCCTCTCTGATGCACTTTGGCTTTCACAATGATGACACTTGAGGCTTTTTTTTAAACATTTTAGCATGCAAATTGTGTTTCAGCAAATAGCAAATATTGTGTTTTCAATAATAAATAAAAACAGAGTCTCGATATTCAATTTATGTTTTTTTTTTTTTTTGCGATCGTATCAATTTCCTACTGGTATCACGATCTTTAATCTAGGTATAGTATCGAAGTCCAAATTTGGTATTGCGACATCACTAAAAGTCAGCTAGACTTATTTCTGACGAGCTTTCCGCTCTAAAGGTGTCTTTATGATAAAGATTGTCCAGTGCCATGTAACTGTGTGTGATTCAGGGCACAGCTGATGAGGATGATGTGTACAGTGCTGTGTCGTCCCTGAGGAGACTGGCCATTTTCAGCAGGTGCGTTTGTGTTGTTTGTTACACAACAGAGGTGCCAGGCGTTAACTGTGTGGGTTGGAACAATAAACTCTCAAATATTTGTAGTATTGACTGGTGGATCTGAAAATATGAGTTTGTGTTTTTGTGTTTGGCAGCGCAAGAGACCTTACCGTGCTGAAGCTATTTGAGCCATGCTTCCGCCTTTTAAAGACTGGCGTGGAGTCCAGAGAAGTGGACGCTGAGGTAAGGGCACATTTGTGCTCCGTGTCTGGCTTTGAAAATGGACATTTATAACTACATGTATACAATTACACTAAACACTAGAATCCCACCCTGTGTATTGAAGGAAGGTGTGTAGTTAATAAATCAGTATATTAGCTAGATTGTTGAATCGTGTACTTTTGTGTTTATTCCGCTTATCAATTGCAGTTGATGGTGTGTGCGCTGAAGTGCGCTGCTTTCCATTTGCTGTGGGTGAAAGTGAAGATCTCCCAGACGCCTCAGCCTGAGAAGGTACAAGTGTTTTACGTTCTCACTCTAAAAACGAACGTAAAACAAACAATACGAATATAATATAAAATAGAAGGTTAAAAGCAGCTGTAAATTAGCAAAACTGGACACATCCTATGCTCGATCAAAAGTATATGACTGATCTTGCACTTCAAGTCCAGCGTGTTTTACACGTCTGAGCATGGCTACACATGTCGATTATTCTATACAAACTGGCACGTTTGCGTTTATTGGTTTTCTCTTTCTTTCTCAGGCAGACGTGAAAAATCTGTCGAAGCTGGTGCGTTCGTTTTTTGTGGTGTGCCAGAGTTGCTTATCTCTGAGCAACAGTGTCATCAGGAGCCAGGTTTTTCCACAGTTCATTTGATCCTGTTGTGATGAAAGCAATGAAATCTCTTTAAAATGGGATGGTAGCGATACAGCTCCATCATGTCCTTCATGTTACGACGGGTTTCCATATTATGATTTTATTATTTAATAATCGGCTTAATACAGTATGCTATTATTAGCCCACCATTTCTAGTATTCAGGGAGTAATGAACACTAATCTTAATTAAGCCCACACACGCTGTCCTGAAAATGTAGCTGCTTCGGTCTTGAATAAGTAGAGGCTACGAGGGGAATGAAAGCGGAAGCTTCCGCTGCTGCTGTGTGGCGCAGCCTTTCCAACAGCTCCGTGTCAATAAAGTATCTGTCTGTCTTATTTTATCTATACATACATAAACAAAGAGAGTCACTGTTAGCACTTTTAAGGATAGAATTGGATTCTCTCTTGTTGTACTTGTTTTGTTTTTTTTTGTCCATTATTTATCCTTATCTTTTTATCTTTTTTTTTTAGGCCTTTGAAAGTGTGTGTGATATGTTGGTGGTGTTCGGACACGGAAAAGGTGATGCTCAGGGTGTGTGTGTTTCTCCTGATGACACACTCCGTGCTGAGATGGCTTCATTCCTAATGGATTACATCTTCACTGATCCTGAGGATGAGGACATAGGTACACAAACTATTCTTGTGCGGCATGGACTGGTATACGGTATAATAAACACTCTTCAGTTAAGTAAAGAGTTGGAAGCAAGTTGATCCAAATCTAATTTTATTGCATGCTTTAAATTTATTTGGATAAAAAAAATCTAAATAAGTCTAACAATCTGTGTAAAATAGTGCTGGCTTTTAATAAGACGCCTGCTAAAATTATATTAAAGTGTGAAATTAAATCGATATGAATATTCATTAATACATATAAGTATACTATTGTTTTTTGTGCTGCTTGCACTCTTGACATAAAAATGCACAGCATGTAGTGTCCATGATTCACCTGTAGAGGCCGCTGTTGCAATGACTGCTAATAGCAGATACTCGTATTGAGACCATTTTCTTCAGTATGAGTATTGGGGCCCAAGCACTGCAGTGCGCAAGACCCTCTTGTTTTCCTAAGGATTATTATTGTTTTTTTATTATTATTATTAAACAGTGTATGTGACCAGTAATTGTAAACTGTATCTTTGCAGTACTGAATCATACCCAGGTGTTACACTGACTTAATAATAAAGCCAAATCTGCTTTTTTGTCATTTCAACCATATACTGTGCAGAAGGCAGTGTGGCAGTGTAGTTTTGGAATGGAACACAAAACTACACAACTCTAAACTAACAACAAAAAGTCAACATGTGCAATATGTAGTATTTACCTTTTTATTTATTTATTTATTTCATTGATGAATATACTGGCATCACAAACGTTTCACTGGCTTATGTGTCGTATATAAAACGCAATATTTTGTGCGTAGGCGTGGATGAAGAAGAAGAACAGAAAATCCTCGCTGTCCAGCGCCGAAGGAATCATCTGGCTGGTTACTGCAAACTTATCATTTACGGAGTGCTGGAGCTCCGAGCAGCTGCCGACGTCTTCAAACACTACAGCAAGGTTGAGAAATCATTCAAAATAATGTTTAATAATACATTGTTTTTCCGATTTTTTTTTGCATGAGAAGTTGTTTTAAATGAAAGTGCTGCGTTGTGATAAAGTGACTGGACTTCATGTATTTATTTACCGTAAATTCTGGACTATAAGCCGCTACTTTTTTCCTAGGTTTTGAACCATGCGGCTAATAATAAGGTGCGGCTATTCTGCAGATTTTTTCCCGACCGCTAGGGGCTCTAACCGGAATTAGAATCAAAACTAACACAAAATAAATGCAAAGAAGAAGAATGCGCTAGTTCCTCTTTAGCAGATATAAGTGTGTAGAAGCGGATAGAAGGAGGACAAACTCTATCTTTACAAGGTTAAGGTGACGTGATTTCACACACAGGAGAAATGAAGGTAAATACTGTAAATAGCGCTTATTTTCTCTTGGTTCTGTCCCGTTTTAATCAGCAAAGTTGCTGCCGTGTGTCACGTGTGTCTCTCTCTCTCTCTCCTCCCTGCTCTTTTCCCCACACACACACACACGCACGCACACACACACACACACACACACAATACAGCCTCAGCTATTCTTGATTTTCCCTCTCCCGATATAAGCCCGGTTAACTCTACAATCCCCGTCCGGGCTCGTAGCACATACCTAGTGTCGCGGACACGGACGCTCGATATATGTTTATGCCTAACCTTTGTCTGTTCCCGATTCACGGACTCCTGCTCTCCGGTACTCCCGGTACCACGGCGCGCAGAGCGCAAGGCTCCCTAGCCTGTCTGGCCGCTCCGTATGAGCGGCGTCTCCTGAGTTCTTTATTCTAATAAATCCTGTTTTGTATGAATTCCGGATCTCCGCGTCTCTGTGCAGCGTCCACCGTTACACCGTGTTAAAATACAGGTTAGGAAAGGATCTATTTAGGTACATACATGTACATTTACCATTCAAAAGCGGATGCGGCTTGTATGCAGGTGCGGCTTATTTATGTTTTTTGGGGGGGTTTTTTTCAAATAGAGCAAATGCGGCTTATATCCAGGTGCGCTTTATAGTCCAGAATTTACGGTATTTACTTTTGTGTGCATGTGTAGTTCTACAGAGATTTTGGTGATATCATTAAGGAGACTCTGAGTAAATCTAAGATTATGAGCCCAGTGGAGAGTGCGAAGACGATCTGCCTCAGCCTGCAGCAGGTGTGTGTATCTGCATTCTCAGGTCACAAATGATACTTTTGTACTCGTATATTTAGAGAGTGTCATGGAAAATGGAAAAACTCATAACTGAGCAATATTGAGAAGTAGTCGTGTGTGTGTGTGTGTGTGTGTGTGTGTGTAGTTGTTTTCCTCATTAAGTGATGAGGGTAATGATGAAGACATGAGCGACATCAGAGACGTGGCAAAAAAACTGGCATTGAGCTTTGGAGTTAATCTGCAGCACATCCGCAAACCACTCATCACTCTGCACCAGTAAGTGAGCCCACATACACACACACACACACACACACACACATACATATGATTGTGTTCATTACTGATTCTCATTATCTTCAATTTTAGAATCAATTATTACATGGACCCATGTGGGTTATTGCACTCATCGTTTCTGTGTTGCGTAGGGATGGCATCCACTTTGCACTGAGAGAGACCGACGAAGGCGATCATCCCAATTTAAGCTTCCTGGAAATCGTCAGTGAATTCAGCCACAAACTTTTAAAGCAGGACAAGGCGCAGCTGTGTGTCCCATGCGTTACACTCACTCGAAACTACGTGTCGAGTGATCATATTTCATTAAAACATTATCATACTCAAATCACCCTCTACTGAAATCCCAACCATCACTTTTTGTCTTGCAGAGCGGAATACCTGCGAAGCACATGCAAGAGTGCGTGCGTGAACGTGGACGCCGCACATGTGAGCATGTATGACCGTTCACTACGCTCCGGAGCCAGAGCGCCACGTGCCGCATCTCCACCACACACCCCAGCCAAGAGGCGCCGAACCACACGGAGTGAGTCTATACACATCAAGTCGTCTTTGGGTTTGTCGTGCTTGCACCTCCTAGCGCGTTTGTGCGTTTGATTTAGGGTCAACGAGTAGTGGTTTGGATACCCCAGCTCTCACCTCCACCGCCATACAGAGCGCAGTCGTGCGCACACAGCAGCAACCCCTCCCTCCGTCTACAGAATTCAGCTCGGATCAGGCATCAGATGATGACTTTGTGGAGAGGTAACATTTGTCTCGCTCTCTCTATCCAGTTTGTCTCTTCAATTGTTGGTTAATCTGTTAACTGCTGTGTGTGTGTTTGTGTGTAGGAGTATACAGAGGAAGCTGATGCCTAGCAGGAGGGAGCAAGAGAGTTCCGAACACAGCGGCGTACAGTCTCAGCTCCACAGGTAAGTGAACAGTAAGACGTGTGTGTGTGTGTGTGTGTGTGTGTGTGTGTGTGTGTGTGTGTGTGTGTGTGTGTATTCATTCATTCATTCATCTTCTACCGCTTTATCCGATCTTCCATCGGGTCACGGGGAGCCTGTGCCTATCTCAGGCGTCTATGGGCATTAAGGCAGGATACACCCTGGATGGAATGCCAACCCATCGCAGGGCACACACACACACACACATTCACACACACATTCATACACTAGGGACAATTTTCCAAGGTGCCAATCAACCTAACGTGCATGTTTTTGGACCGGGGGGGGAAACCGGAGAACCCGGAGAAAAACCCCCTGAGGCACGGGGAGAACATGCAAACTCCACACACACATGACCGAGACGGGAATCGAACCCGGATCCTGGCGGTGTGAGGCGAACGTGCTAACCACTACGCCACCGTGTGTGTGTGTGTGTGTGTGTGTGTGTGTGTGTAAAACACACCCACATATATAGGGCAGGGGTCTCAGACTCGCGGCCCGCGGGCCAACTGCGGCCCCCGGGACGATAATTTGCGGCCCCCGTTTTAATAAGAAAGATTGACGTCAGTGCGGCCCGCAAGATTGTTGTTACGGCAAGCGGTGAAGAAGCAGAAGTAGCAGAATTGACTTTAGAAGAACAAAGAGCTTTTATTTTAACAGCCCAGGTGTAACCTAGAAGTACGTCATCTTAAAGACAATACAACGAACTCATACCCCGAACCAGAACCATGGCTGCGCACATCAGCCTGGCTCATGGTTCCTTCCCTCACACACACACACACACACACACACACACACACACACACACACACACACACACACACACACACACACACACGACGTCTTGTTGTGTGCGGAGCTGAACAAACCAATCACGGTGAGGTATATGGCTCTGGAGGGCGGGACATCGGCTGGGCTGTCCAGTGCCTCGCTCACTCACGCATTCATTCATTCCTCCAGTAAGGTGGGCGGAGGAGAAGCCCACAGTCATCCGCTGCTCTCAGCTCAGAAATGAAGGAGGTGCTGTGATCTGTGATCCAGCCTGTGTCTGTGTCTGTAGCCATCTCCATCATAACCGATCCCGCTCATTGAGGTGCTGTGTGTTTGTTCTTCTCACAAACTCCGTCCTACTTATTGTAGGCGCGTCGCGGGTGAAACTGAAACTTAACAGTAAATCGTTTATATGACACTTGAGAAATTCCGGATAACTGCCGCTATCCGATCGACTGGAGAAGGAGAACTCCGATTTAGCTGCCCAGATCTCTCTGCCATGTATACACCTTTCTCTGATAACGATCGGAAAGCGAAAGTGCGTGCGCCACGTCCGTGCAACTGAAAGTCAAACGTGTGAATCACATAATTCCCGTGGTCGCCGGTTCTTCTCCACTGAATTGCGTTTACACAGTCCCTCCTTAATGAATGCTTGATGTTTAAATAGGCGATAGTTCCGGACTTGATACTTGATTCCGGATATCCGGATGCACCCCGATGAACCCGCGATTTATCCGATATCTCCGACTGACCCCCGACTCCGAACAGTTTACGATTTAACTTTCCGATGAGTAGCTGCCTTCTGACTTGCGATCGGACTGCTGCTATCCGATACTTTTGGAGAAGACATCTCTCTTGAACACTCCGATTTATTCCTTTCTCTGATGCCCAGATCTCTCTGCATGTCCTTTCTTTTCGTCACCTTTCTCTACGATCCCTTTAATCAACCTCGACGATCGGAAAGCGAAAGTGCGCATGCGCCACAGCTCCGTGCAACTGAAAGTATCAAAGTTATACCCGAGATTGACTCCTAGTGGAATCACATATTACACAACCTGCAGTGCAATTCTGCACTCAAAGCCAAGTTCAGGGAGGTGAGTGGAGACGCAGACAAGCTTCTGCAATTTTTGAGAGAGTTGACCCCCAACTTCCCTGAACTTTCCAGAATGTTCAAGCGGACCATGTGCCTTTTTTGGGAGCACATACTTGTGTGAGAAGCTCTTCTCCTCCTTGAACTTCAATAAGTCACACACACACACACACACACTAGGGACAATTTTCCAAGGTGCCAATCAACCTACCGTGCATGTTTTTGGACCGGGGGAAACCGGGAACCCGGAGAAAAAACCCCTGAGGCACGGGGAGAACATGCACAAACTCCACACACACATGGCCGAGACGGGAAACGAACCCGGACCCTGGCGGTGTGAGGCGAACTAAGCCACCGTACCCCCCTATGTTCAGAACAGTTCATGTTTAATGTTCCATTCATGTTCATAAAGTTAAAGGTTAAGGAACTGTTAAATCAGACATTCATTTTTAAATTGTATTTATTTAATTCATTATTTTGTGTTAAAAATAAAGATATTTGAGAACATTGGAATGATCATGAGGGGCACGGTGGCGTAGTGGTTAGCACATTCGCCTCACACCGCCAGGATCCGGGTTCGATTCCCGTCTTCTCGGTCATGTGTGTGTGGAGTTTGCATGTTCTCCCTGTGCCTCAGGGGAGTTTTTCTCCGGGTTCTCCGGTTTTCCCCCGGTCCAAAAACATGCACGGTAGGTTGATTGGCACCTTGGAAAATTGTCCCTAGTGTATGAATGTGTGTGTGAATGTGTGTGTGTGTGTGTGTGTGCCCTGCGATGGGTTGGCATTCCTATCCAGGGTGTATCCTGCCTTAATGCCCATAGACGCCTGAGATCGGCACAGGCTCCCCGTGACCCGAGGGAAGATCGGATAAAGCGTGATTTTGGGTAGATAGATAGCGGTAGTAAAAGATGAATGAATGAATGAATGAATGAATGAATGAATGAATGATCATGAACATTGGAAATCCTGATGCGGCCCAGCCTCACCCAGCCTCTGCCTCCAGCGGCCCCCAGGTAAATTGAGTTTGAGACCCCTGATATAGGGACACAGTGGCTTAGTGGTTAGCACGTTCACCTCACACGGTTTTTCTCCGGTCCAAAAACATGCACAGTAGGTTGATTGCACCTTGGAAAATTGTCCCTAGTGTGTGAATGTGTGTGTGTGTGTGTGCCCTCCGATGGGTTGGCATTCCATCCAGGGTGTATCCTTCCTTAATGCCCATAGACGCCTGAGATAGGCACAGGATCCCCGTGACCCGAGGGAAGATCGGATAAAGCGGGTTTGGATAGAAAGCGAGTAGAAGATGAATGAATGAAAAAAAAAAAAAAAATATATATATATATATATATATATACTAAATATTAATACCTGTGCAAATATAATGTTCACAAATATGAGAACCAACTGCTGTAGGTGGTTTATCTAATCTCTGTTACTTCCATTTGTGCTGTGCTTATTCAGGCTGTCTCTGATTGAGGAAGACTTTGAGGAGGAGGAACCTGACATAGAGGATTATGATGATGATGAAGACTCTGATGGTGTTGGTGCTATTTCTCTGGTGAGAAAAATCAATGATTGGGTCTGCACATTCTTGTGTGTTTGTATTTTTTGTTTGTTCAGGTGAGCATGTGGATTTGTTCCTAAGATAAGCTCTCTAACACCAGTCCATCATGAGTATCTCTTTGGGATTCATTTAGTTCTCTCACTGTCTCCTGTAGCCGTCAACACGCCACTCCACCAGTTACCTCGAAGAGCTGTTCGACTGAGAAATCCACATACTTGCACACCGCTTCATGTTGAAACCACAGTTTTGTTAGTGCCGTTTCCTTTTGAGTGTTAATGTTCAAAGCAGTTGTGGATTCTGACATGTTCATTGTACATGATGATGACTGTTGTCATTTGTTTAAAAATTGACAAATAAAGATATGTAAAATGGTCAGACCTTGCACTCCAGATCAAGTGGGAAAATACTAAGCGTCAACCCGTCTTGCACGAAGATAAAACTCTTCTGACTGAGGTGAAAAGACCTCTCAAGAAGATCAGGAAACTGGCTCAAACTGATGTTTTCCTGATTTTCGTCACTTTATCTCTTACTTCTGAAAATGTTCATGTGATTTTACAAAGTGTTACGTTAATAGAACGCCCATATATGGGCCGACAAAACATGTGCACATTCACATACAGGTATAATATTTAGGCCATTTAAAAATGTTTTCTTTGTGCACGCGGACAACAATAGGACAACAAAATTAAATAACTTTTAAATCAACTGGATAAAGCTGTTAAAACGCTGACAGCTTTTTAAACTGTCCCTCGTTTCGTATCTGAACACAGATCTTCGATAACACTGACTGGGCGCCGCCATTTTAACTTTCGGCTTTAAAGCTCCACGCGTTCCACACTCTTTTGTTCCGGCAGCCATTTTGGCGCGCTTCTGAACACACGCCGGGATTGGGCGTCGCTATCACGTGACCCGCTGCGTTGTTCTCGATTTTCGCGCCACGGTGTAATCCCGCCCACTGGAGCACGCACCGGCGTGGTTTCGTCGGTCCCGCATGTGGGCATCCGGGCGTTTTCATTGGTCCGGAGGGCACACCGTACGCTGTTCTCATTGGCGGAGAGTAGGAGAAGACTCGCGCCAGTTTTCGCAGGGCTCCTTGCTTGAGAGTAGCGCGTGGATCCCGGCTACACAAACTGAAGATTATAAAGCTGTACAATATAGAAATATATATTGGAAGGAAAAAAAGCCTGAACGTGGTTAGCGATTATTCGTTCCACATTTTGTGTGGGTTTTAAGTATTCGGGGTGTCTGAATCGCCTTTTCAGTTAAAAATGGCACCGAAGGACTACGCGTCGGAGAAAGGTGAGCGAGTTCAGAAGTTGCGCCGTGCTTTAAAGTTGATGCGAAACTAATCGTTGCTTATTTTTTCTTATGGTGGTTTGATGATCGGGACGATGAAATTACGGTTAGGTTTAACGGTTATATGTTTGTTGGAGGAGATCCGTTTGGTGTTGAACATTACATCTTTTACTGCATTTCACGGCACCGGTCTGCATTAACAGCGCTCTCTCATTATAAAGGCCATTGTTAGCTTTCCTGCTAATTATCACTGCGTCTTTAAGAACCCCAATTCACAAACTCGTGTGTTTGTGTCTGGGTTTTTTTTTTATTTGCAGACATTAGTGCATCCTTTACCCAAGGTAAATTATTAATTAGACCAGAACAATCCAAAGTTTCTCTCCCAGCCCTTTAGCTGCGAGTTTCCCTGGAAAGGACCCGGATGGAGGGGCTGGACTCAAAGGTACCCGGATGGACCTCCTAAAACAAAGAGCGCGGAGAGCGCGTGCTGAACCGTGTAAACAATGCGCATCTAAAGGCGCGTTTATCTAACAAGCCGATTTATTTAATGATGCACTTTAATTTTTTAACGCACACGAAATAAGCATTCGTATTGAAGCGACATGCGGGTTTCGCTCGAATCCCGCACTGTGAAGGAAACGGAGAGGCTTTTGCTACGTCCCCGAACAGTTTTAGTGCACTAGGTAGGAAGCGTATATCAGTGTGTGTATTCTTGGTCGTTGTAGCGCACTATGTTGCGGTGTTGTGGTGTTTGGGTCGTGGCCGGGGAGTGAACGAAGGAGGGAGGGAGGGGGAGGCTAAGTGCACCGTGACGCAGCCGGAGCTTCATCATCCGCGCGCGAGGAATACACCCCCCTCCCCTTTCATTGTCCAGAGTCCGCGCGCTTTGTTCTCGCGTGGCTTCGTTTCGGGAGGGAAAAAAATCCATGGCTGTGTTCGTTTGGTTTGTAGTGCGAAGAATTCTTGTGTTCGCGCGTTAAATTTGGTATAAAATCCCTCTCGACGTGGGTGAGGCTGACCGGGGGACTATTTGAAGAGTCGCGCATTTGCGCGTGCGCGCGGCGGAAGTAGACGCCTGCGTTACGGGGCTCGGCCAGCCATGTGCTCCTTTGTTTACAAAAACAGCGAAGTTGTGTGTACGTTCACAATGCAGCGCGTAACGTGCAAAAGACCGTGGCTTCACAGACACATCCACCCCGTCCTCTTATTCTCAAGGACCGGGACAAGCTCTGGAGGATGGTTTGTACAAAATCAAGTGAAATCGGGGCTTTTTTTTTTTTTAAAGATGCGCGTAAATATACATTTATTTGATCTAGCTTTTAAAAGACGGCTGAGAGTAAAGCCGCGCCTGTAAATCTTTTTTAGTGATGGGGAGTGTGTGAGCATTTATAAAAACGGTCTAAAAATCATCCCTTAAAATATATCTTTAATATTTTATAATAATATACCCGAACTATTGGTTTAATCTTATTGCTGCTTATGTATTTGGTTTGTCTCGTTCCCGAGTGTACGTAATCTGTTATGATCGTGTGTGGGGTTGTTTTTGTTTTGTAAATGGCTGACGGATTTTCGTGTGTACTACACTTTGTTGTTACTTCCTCTGTAGGGGGAGGGGGGGTGTGCTGATGGGGTCACGTGGCTCAGTGTTTGTCAACGGACGGGCTCGCGCAGTGCAGGTTTTGTGTCTCGCGCGCGCTCGTCGGCCAGAGGCCCCGCCTACTCTTGCGGGTCGGCCCCAGAGTTTGATTGTGTGTGTGTGTGTGTGTTTTTGTGCAGAGAAATGCAAGCGCTTCCTGCAGGAGTTCTATAGCGAAGATGACTCCGGGAAGAAGGTCTTCAAGTATGGTGCTCAGTTGGTGAGAACTTTTGCTGAAATTTTGTTACCTTTCAATTATGTGGCAGTGAATACAACAAATAGAAATTATATTAGCACGTTTACGCACACAAGGCACAGTCTTTTCACTGAACATCTGTACGATCAGTGACTTATCGTTACACACTGTTGTAAATAGATTTATGTTCATTTTGTTAGCGTGAACATAGGGGTGGGGGGGGGGCAAGTATTGCACACCCCATGTGGATATTTCATGGTTTGTGTGTTTATATGGGGTATTAAGAATTACACTCTCCCTACATCATCCTTTTCTAGGTATCTTTGGCTCACAGGGAGCAGGTGGCGTTGGTGGTGGATCTGGACGACGTCGCCGAAGAGGACCCGGAGCTTGTGGAAAGCATTTGCGAAAACACCAAACGATACATCGGGCTGTTTTCTGATTCTGTGCACGAGTTGCTGCCCGAGTACAGAGAGCGTGAGGTACACGTGCAGACATACACCCAGCACCATGCTGCCGAAGTGCCTGAAAAACACCCAGATTGTAATCACGCGTTTGTTTGTTTTCGCGTGTGTGTGGTATTAATTTCAGGTGGTGGCGAAAGACGCACTTGACGTTTACATCGAGCACCGTCTGATGATGGAGGGACGAGGCCGCGACCCGGCAGACACCCGCGATCCGAAGAACCAGTATCCCGCTGAGCTCATGAGAAGATTGTGAGTGTGTGTATATAGTGTCATGTACACCAATATTTATCGTTTCACACACCAAATATGACTGGGGTGTCGCTCTAACAAGGTTCAAGTTATGAAGTTTGTGTCAGCCACTTTAAATTCTCATCGAAATTCTCTTTTCTTCTCCCAGCGAGCTGTATTTCCGCCCCCCGTCCTCTGCCAAACTAAAGGTCATCAGAGATGTTAAGGCCGACTCCATTGGAAAGCTCGTGACAGTCCGAGGCATCGTTACCAGGGCGTCTGAGGTCAAGCCCATGATGACTGTTGCCACCTATACATGTGACCAGTGTGGCGCGGAAACTTATCAACCGGTACGACGTTTGAGCGTCTTGTACATTAGTTGTCTCCTAAACATTAGCCATCGTGCAACTAATTAGAAGTGTTTTCTTTGACAGATTGCATCTCAGAGCTTCACCCCGTTGATCATGTGTCCGAGTCAGGAGTGTGTGACCAACAGGTCCGGAGGTCGCCTGTACCTCCAGACACGGGGTTCAAAGTTTGTGAAGTTCCAGGAGCTGCGCATCCAGGAGCATGTAAGCCCGTCGCAAGACTTCGCACTCGTCTCCAGATCTGTGTAGTGGCTAATATTGATCGAGCGCGCATGTTCTTTGCGTCTCTCCTGCAGAGCGAGCAAGTGCCTGTCGGGAATATCCCGCGCAGTATGACTGTGTCTGTGCGCGGTGAGAACACACGTGCAGCTCAGCCTGGGGATCATGTGACCATCTCGGGAGTTTTCCTTCCTCTGCTGCGAACCGGATTCAGACAGGCTGTACAGGTGTGCACACACTCGTCTTCCATTCAGCCAGACACACCCACCATATATTAGACTCCGTACAGTCTTTCACTTTGATGTCCGTGTTTCAGGGTCTGTTATCGGAGACGTATCTGGAGGCACACTCGATCACTCTGATGAACAAGACAGAGGATGATGAACTTGGGGTGGAGGAGCTCACAGATGATGAGCTCAGGCAGATCACAGGTGTGTTGAGGGATTTATGCGGATCGGCTCGCTCTTCTAATCAGCAGTGATGGCGTGTCTTAATGTTGCTCATATTGATCTTGTGGGTTTTGTGCAGAGGAAGATTTCTACGAGAAGCTGGCGGGTTCGATTGCGCCGGAGATCTACGGTCATGAGGACGTGAAGAAGGCACTGCTGTTGCTTCTGGTGGGTGGAGTTGAGCAGAACCCACGTGGCATGAAGATCAGGGGTGTGTACATACTGTTCATGTTCCACATAATGTTTAATGACGTGCTTGGAATTTTTCAACTTGAATGTTTAATTGGTGTTTTTTTGGGGGGGGGTGTAGGTAACATTAACATTTGTCTGATGGGAGATCCCGGAGTGGCCAAATCTCAGCTGCTGTCGTATATCGATCGTCTGGCGCCGCGTAGTAAGTACACACACTGGAGCGGTGGTTTTTCCAGAATATCAATGTATTTTTCCATAGGAATTTAATGATGAGGACGACCATTTCCTCTCTCCAGGCCAGTACACCACTGGGCGTGGTTCCTCAGGAGTTGGGTTGACTGCCGCAGTGATGCGCGATCCCGTTACGGGGGAGATGACGTTGGAGGGCGGGGCTCTGGTACTGGCTGATCTGGGCGTGTGCTGCATCGACGAGTTTGACAAGATGGCTGATGCGGATCGAACCGCCATTCATGAGGTCATGGAGCAGCAGACCATCTCCATCGCTAAGGTAACGTGCGAGTGCTTTAGAAACTGCCAAAAAAATCTGAAAATACTAGCATTTGGGACGTGCGTTCAGTGGCACGTGATGGTTTCTTCCATCAGGGTCAGGTTTTTAGAAATGCATCATAACGCCGGGTTCCTTGTTGCTGGTAATTTGCCAGCCAAGTGAAAGTGTGGTGTTCATTGTGGCTTATTTAAGCCCTGAGCTTGCATGATAGTAATGTTATTACATGGTGAATAAATTGTAACATGACGGTGCGTTTCTCCTCTTTTCTTTCCATCCATTCTAATAAGTTTGTGTCTGTGTGCCATAGGCAGGTATAATGACGTCTCTGAACGCGCGTTGCTCCATCCTTGCAGCGGCGAATCCTGCGTTCGGTCGCTACAACCCACGGAAAAGCATCGAACAGAACATTCAGCTTCCGGCGGCCCTGCTGTCACGTTTTGACCTGCTTTGGCTCATCCAGGACAAACCAGACACTCAGAAAGACCTTCAGCTCGCACAGCACATCACACACGTCCACCAGCACTGCAAACAGCCCCCCATGCACTATACACCTATCGACATGAAGCTCATGAGGTACACGCACGCACATTGTTTAGATTCTTAAACTTCCTGTCCATTCTATCTTTTTAATGTTGTAGGACTTCCCAAAAGTGCAGACCATGTTTTAATGTATCTGTGCGTGTGTGTGTTCATTTTAAATTTATTTGAATCCCTTCCGGTTTAGGCGATATATAAGCAAGTGTAAGAAGAAGCAACCGGTCATCCCCGAAGGCCTGACGGATTACATCACGGCCGCGTACGTGGAGATGAGGAAGGAAGCACGAGTCAGCAAGGACACTACCTTTACCTCTGCTCGAACATTACTGTCCATCCTGCGCCTGTCCACAGCCTTGGTACATACATGTGTGCACATATATACACACAAGCACTTTATTGTATATCTTGGTCAAGCTCTCTTTGGTACGAATGAAAGGTTTGTGTGTGATAAAGTGCTTACAGTGCAGGTAGTGTCTCTGTTCTACTGCATTGTGGGCACTTCTGTCTTACACCAGCCGTGTCACTGTAACTCACAAAACATGATCATCAAACATCAAGACATGGTGGACTATGGGGGATGTCTTGGTATGGAGCGTACTCTTAAGTATTTCCAATCCTCAAGTATGAATGCAGAAAACCATGACCTTCCCAATGTATAGGAAAGAAAATATTTATATGTATGTGTATTTATACATGTACACACAGACCAATATGTATACTGTAATGTGCATCCTGATGGTCAGCAAAGTAACCATCATGCACCATGTTGGGTATTTGGGTTTTAACCATTCAGTAAAAATAAACTGTGTACTCAGTCATGTCCATATTGTGTAGGGCATCATTTGATGCAGGATTAGGGGTCATGACTTGTCTGGTCTGGGTGGCTGGGTGTTAAAAGTGCTGTTTGTGCAGGTAGCTGAACACAAGCCCTACTGCAGAGCCAGCACTTCACACACACGGCTGCTTAACACGCTCGTCAAAGCAATAACATTGTCCCCTGCACCTGGCACTTCTGACCAGCAGAGGGAGCTACATGCACCAGTCACCCGTTTTTTTTTGCCTTCGGGGCAGCGGTCAGCTTTGCGGGGTCGGCATTCAGCCTTCATCACTCGCCGCTGTGCAAACCCATGCAAAACTGACCACGCCTCGAACTGTCCTGTGTTCTGTTCAGGGGTTTGGAGCCTGGAAGCAGCATCAAGGCCGTCAGAGAGAGAGAGTAGCTGGTGTTGAGAGGCGGAGACTTGGGCAATTGCTGGATTTTCCATAAGGCATTGCACTTGTCTCGGTCTGACAGTGCCGGCACAACTCGCTGTGGAGCGTCTCGCAGTTCCAACGCTTGTGTAGCCGGACGGTGTGCGTTTCATCTCAACTAATTTCACATTGCTTGCAGGCACGTCTGCGTATGGTGGAAGTGGTAGAAAAGGAGGATGTAAATGAAGCCATGAGGCTGATGGAGATGAGCAAAGACTCGCTGCAGCCTGACAAATCAACAACCACCAGGTAACGCACAAGATATGTTTGGTGTGATTCCCAAATATCCTCGCATGAGATGAGAATCTCTGACGTGTCTGCTTTACAGTTACATGACAATCTGCCTTTTGCACGTCCAGGTCCCAGCGTCCTGCCGACGTGATCTTTTCTCTGGTCCGAGAGTTGGTGTCCGAAGCCGGGAAGGTCCGGGCGGTGCGCATGGCCGACGCGGAACACCGCTGCGTGTCGCGCGGTTTCACCCCGGCCCAGTTTAATGCAGCACTTCAGGAGTACGAAGAGCTCAACGTGTGGCAGATCAACAACACCCGCTCACGCATCACCTTCGTCTGATACGCACACGCGCTTATGCAAATCCTTCTTTAAACACACTGCTCTCTGTGTGTTTGCTTGTTAATCGGCTGTGGCTTATTAGCATATTGCTATCGGACATTCGTTATAGCCTTCCTGTTCATATGATATTGAGAGTTTGTTTTATTTTGTACATACGTCTCCCTTAATAAAGCTCTGCACACGGATAATACTCGGAGGCCGGCCGGTGTGTTTTATGTTTATTGCTCAGTTGAACTCACTAAATCATATTCTCCTGATCTTGCAGTGTGTATACATGATTTAATCTCATTCCCAGACTTTCTCCACCCAGTGTTTGTTTATTTACTTATTTTTAAATCAAAGAAAATCCTTTTCGCTGTTTGCACACCTCTTCCCACGTTGAGAGAATTCATGTACACTATGAGGGGCACGGTGGTTTAGTGGTTAGCACGGTCTCCTCACATTTCCAGGATCGTGTGTGTGTGTGCGCGCGCGCGCATGTTCTCCCCGTACCTCGGGATTTTTCTCCGCCCCCCGATCCAAAAACATGCAGGGTAGTTTGATTGGCACATTGGAAAATTGTCCCTAGTGAGTGTTTGTATCCCTGTGATGGGTTGGCTTTCCATCCAGGGTGTATCCTGCCTTAATGCCCGTAGACGCCTGAGATAGGCACAGACTCCCCGTGACCCGAGGAAAGATCGGATAAAGTGGTAGAAGATGAATGAATGTACACTATGTACTACACTATTTTGCTAGAAGGATTGAGATGCTGACTTTACATAGATAAGAGGTGAAGTCACGATCTCCTAAAATGGATACGTATCATAAGTTAATCCATTTGTTTAAAAGAAACTTGTTTTGGCTGTTCTAGATCGATTCCAGAAATCTAATTGGTTCCCCTGATGGTTACAATGATCTAACACGAGTCTCATGGACACCCTGAAAATAAAATCCTATTCAGTTAAAAGTGGAATTATTCATCCCTCATGTTTGTTTTCAATTTATTCAGAATAAAAGTGAATATACTTTTGGTTTGATTGTTATAATCCTTGATTGTGCAGTCTGAATAGATTACCACATAATTTTTGTGGAATTGGTAAATGCCTGCATCCTGAACAATTTAGTGAAGGTTGAGGGTCTTGCTTAATGGCCTTGACATACTATGTCCCAATTCACAACCTGTCATGGCTCTTTGAAAGAATACACCTGATTGGATGCAGGAACCCTTTTAATAGAGTGATTTGAGACCTTGAAAGTTTGTGCAAACTTTTTTTTAGGGGATGAAAGTAAGGTTACACATATGCCGTATACTTCCATGTTTGAATAGTACTATAGAATACACGCGTTTTATAACCCTGCTGACAAGCGCTATGTAATACACAGGTTATTTGATTTCTTAAATGGTACTTTCTACAGCAGTCTTTGTAATGGGATAACAGGGTTATTTCAAAGTACTCCTACAGAGATAATAATCACTCCTATTCTGAAAAAAAAAATACACATTCCCAACATCCCTGGCCTTTATTTTTTGCTTTTATTTACACCATGACAATCATCATTAGGCTGAAAAACAGACCCAGAGAGTAAAAGAATAGTTAAAAGTGGAAAACAGGAATGGAAATTCACCAACGCTGAAAGACTGTGGAGTCCATCTAAAATGGACAGTCAAACACTTAGGCATCAAAATCAAGAGGTACATTTCTTAGTGTAAGTACAGAGAGTTTAACACAAGCTGGATAATACCAAGAACAGAAAATCCAAATTAAATTTGTCTTCAGGAACAAGATATTTCAGATCAAACTTGTTCTGGAATTATAAACAGAGGAAAAGATGGAGATACCTGGGTTGCTTTCCAATCCATCACAAAGGTGCTTAATAAGGTAGAGTGCTTTAGCTAGTGCTGTGTCCTGGTAGTTATTATGTCAAGTAATATGAATGAAGTCCGTCATTACATGACTAAAGTAGATATCTACACTTCCATCTTCTACCTCTATATCCGATCTTCCCTCGGGTCACGGGGAGCCTGTGCCTATCTCAGGCGTCTATGGGCATTAAGGCAGGATACACCGTGGATGGAATGGCAACCCGTCGCAAAACACACACACACTCACAATCACACACACATTCATACACTAGAGACAATTTTCCAAGGTGCCAATCAACCTACCGTGCATGTTTTTGGACCGGGAGGAAACCGGAGAACCCGGCTAAAAACCCCTGAGGCACGGGGAGAACTTCACACACACATGGCCGAGATGGAATCGAACATATAGCCTGGCGGTGTGAGGTATACGGTATGTATGGACCCTTTGTATCTAAACTTTACCGGAGTAATTGTTTTTCCACCTATATTTTACTTTCTCCTCCTTACATTTTAAAAATTGCCTCGTTAGTCCTATTTCATTCAGGCTTGTCGTCATTCAAAAATGACGGATAGAGTGGATAGAGTGAATGTGATTTAATGAGAAGTAAAAACATATAGCATTCCGACACCCTATTGGTTTGTACTCGATGCATCACACCTTCACAAATCACGTCACACTCCCACAAGGACCGGTATTAGGGTCGTTACTATTTCTTAAAAGTGATTATTTCTCCACTCCTGGCTCATTTATCAAACGGGTGCTTTCTCTTTGTCGTTCCACAAATGAAGCTACAGTAAGGAGTTCTGTTTAGAGACATTTGAATAAATTAGCAATGGTGATCTGCGCAGTCTACACTTTTTTGATGCTATACTTCTACCTGAGGAATAAATAGGAATACTTTTGACACCATTATGTACAATGAAGTATATAGTTATTTGTCTAACCGAACTGTTTTTTACAAATAAGCAGCACCTGACAAAGCAAATCCTGGGATACGATGTAAAACGCTGGCTTTTATGTAAATGTGTTGCATATATTATAAATCCTAATCACTGATAAGTGTTGCCTGTTTTGTCAGGACTCTCTGGTTTAAGATGTAACACACACACACACACACACAACTACAAGCAAACACCTGCATATAGTTTGTGTGCGAGTGCACGTGGCAGGGCAAGGGTTGTGTCCCAAACCACACCCTACTGCACTGCAGGATATATAGTGTAAGATTGGGACAAAAGTGGTTTTCCAAACATATGGGATTCTCCCATTACAAATTGTTCCCGCCAAGTCGGAGGCACACAATTTAATGGCTTGACAATGCCGCCGCGCTCAAAGCCAGATCTTTGAAGATATCGTTTTACATACTATAGAGATTTGACCAAAGGCCACATTAAACACCTTTTCTTTTTCATTAAACACATGAACTTTTAACATTTGGAGTTCTGGGGACCTGTTTAGATATAACATCTGATGCAAGGCAGTTTTACCTAGACACACACACACATACACACGTTCCATATTACTGACCACTGACAACCGATCACACATTGTGTTTGTGTGTGGCCATTTTATTTTTAAGTCCCCACATGGATAGGACCTTGTAAGAAAATTTTTTTTACATGCAGTTTTTATGATTAAAAAAGGGCCAACGTTTCCATTAGGTTATTGTGTTCATGTGGTTGTGTATGTGTGTGTGTGTGTGTGTTTGATCTTGCTACACCCTGCTCTGTGGAGCTCTTAAATCATCAGCAGTGATAGTTACAATCCCGTTAAAGTGTGTTCGGCACTTCTGAACGCATCCGGAATGCGGAGCGGTTTTATAACGTCTCCTACTAACATCTGGAATCGACACAACGCTTCATTTTGAGCGTGCGTTTGTCAATGCTGCCCTTGACACACACTGTCAGTTTTACAGGGCTGGACAGACACACTAATCACTACACGCAAGTTGGAATTATGGCACCGGCCATTATTTTTCATTTTTTGTGCGGTAGCCTCGCGCTTTAACGAGCGTGTGTGTGTGTGTGTACATGTGTGCATGTGTGTACGTGTACCCTGCAGCTAGTCTGGTTTACTACCTATGTGTAGAAAGTGCTGAGTGCAGGTTTTCCTTTACACTTTTATTAGAGCGCCATGTGGAGAAAAAAGGCGGAGCTGCAGTTGGGGTGGGGCAGCAGTGGGCGGGGTTTGCGCCAAACAAACAAGCCAATCGTTTATCCGTTTTTGCATGAGTGACAGGCAGGGCTGTATTTAACACACCTGAGAAGGATGCTGGGCAGGAAGAGTGGACTCGTGCTCAAGGTGAGTTTGCACTACAGATAAACATGTGACTATTCCACGCAAGAGAAATATTTGTGTTTGCGTAGTGTTTTTTTGTTTGCGACATTTTGAATTGTTTAAAATCTCAAGACCAATTGCACGGATGTGATCGGAATAATTACAGACGGTCTGTGACTCGAAGGAATGGTTTTAATCATGGAAGAATAAGGAAAAAAATTTAAATAGTATAAATAAAGAAATAAAAATGGTTGGTTCGTACTAATTAAACCGCTATCCGTATTAAAATTTCACCTCATAGCCTGAAAAGAGCTTACTGAATAGGATGAATACATTTTATTGGTTTACCTTTATAACCAATTAAAATGTGCTTTAGACAATGAAACTTGAATTACAAGGAAACGTTTTTGCTATTTCAATTTTTCACACATTAGCCAACAGAAGACCTTGACTATTATTGTGCGTGCCACATCCTATAGTAGTAATAAGTACACAGATGTTTATCCCTGAGCAGGTCAGATTAACTGTAGCTTGAGATGATAATGAATAATAATAATAATAATGAAAATGTCCAAAATTAAATAAAATCGTAAAATCAAATGTAAAAACCTCCACCTTCATGAATTTCTGAATATATCTATAATAAAGCCGACGGACAGGAATTGAAATCCACTTTTCATATTTGACACAAAGCTGTGCTCCCATTGCGAATGTCAAGAAATCCCATTCGAAACTTTTTGGATGTTACTATGATAATTGTAACCAACTGGATGGTTTTAATTGCTGGTAATAACCACAAATTGGGATCCGTGGTCATGTTTTTACACTGCACACACTTTAATGGTGTCGTCCATTAAACCTTTAACACTAGTTATCTGTTTTTTTTTAAGTGGAATACAATCAATGCAAATAAAATCCCAAATAAAATGAAATTCCATTTAAAATGTATTTACTTTAATTAGGCGATAGCTAATTAAGATATGCCACTCTGAGACTTTCTTGACATATTTCCCATCATATCTCCTTTCTTACCCATGTCCTCATTCCTTCTTCAGAATTTCAACCTTTCTTGGCTTTCAACTGTGTTCATAAATTTAACTGTTAAATAATACAATTTTAGAGGCGCGGTGGTTTAGTTGTTAGCACGTTCGCCTCACACCGCCAGGGTCCGGGTTCGATTCCTGCCTAGGCCATGTGTGTGTGGTGTTTGCATGTTCGCCCCATGCCTCAAAGGGGTTTTTCTCCGGGTTCTCCGGTTTCCTCCCTGGTCCAAAAACATGCACGGTAGGTTGATTGGCACCTTGGAAAAATGTCCCTAGTGTGATTGTGAGTGTGTGTGCCCTGAGATGGGTTGGCATTCCATCCAGGGTGTATCCTGCCTTAATGCCCATAGACGCCTGAGATAGGCACTGGCTCCCTGTGACCCGAGGGAAGATCGGATAAAGCTGTAGAAGACGAATGAATGAATGAATAATAAAATTTTATAATTGATTTCGAACTTTACTTATTTGTAATAGACTTTTGTTTCATTTTTTTCTCTCAAAGCCCTAAATTTAACTACTACAACTAACAACAACAACAATAATAATAATAATAAAAATAATAATAACAGTGATAATGATAATAATAATGATATTAACAATATTAACAACACATTATTATCATAATTATCATGATGTTCATTAGTAGCAGCAGCATTCTTGACTTGACCTGCACTCTGTTTACAACGCCTGTGAGCTAGCCAGAAATATCAAACAACCTTTCACAAGCACGTCTAGGCCGTTAGATTATCCTGCTATTTGTAGAAAAAAAAACTCCACTTCCTAATTAAGCTTCATAATGATGACCAATAAAATGGGAGGCACTGTAAAATATGTACAAGTTCAGGTTTGTTGTACCTTGTAAATTGGATGCCCAGAACATACAGAAGTAGTCAAACTGTTCCTGCCCTCCAGGGGTAGTTTTTACACACGCCCAATAGGCTCCTCTGCAGCTTCCCAGATGTTCATGGAAGTGCTTAAGACTTCTCTGGTGATATAAATCAAACATATATGTATATATGTATATAAATAAATAAATATCATTATTTGACAATATATGGACCAGAAACATTTTCTTCTCATACATTTAAGTTGAGTTTGGGGTTAGTGTTGACAAAATCTGGGTTGCTGAAATGTCGTAAAATGGCTTCACAAGATGAGAAAGAGCGAGCTTGTTTTAATTACAGTCAGACAGCACGTTCCATAGAGCTCTCAGAAGGCGTTTTCCATCATGCTCAGCTCTTCATGTCGACTTCCCTGTCTCACCGATATAAAAAAGATAATCATAATTCTTTTCCACTCATTTCAAGAAAGTACTTTAATTCTTAGTTTTGAGACTAGCAAAGGTTTATTATAATTGTATTGTTACAATGCTTCTAGTCACTAATACACACAACGTGATCTAGAAAGACTAGAATAAGTGACACAATAAGTAAGACATTCATGTTTCCACACAGCCATCATGGTCCTGAGGCTCTTTTGTGTGTTGTGTTGCGTCGTGCTGCTGCCACGTGAGTATCGTTTACCCTATAAAATCATTGGTGTGTTACTGTTACCTGATGTGTTCCTGTAGCATGATTGGTATGTTACTGTTACCAGATGTGTTACTATAACATGATTAGATGGTACAGTAAACTGACATGTTACAGTAACATGATTGGTGTGTTACTGTAACATGATTGTTGAAGTACTGTAACATAATTTGTTATTGTAAAATGATCAGATAGACAGACAGATACATAGACAGTTTTATAGATATATAGACACTTTTTCTACCACAGAGAAATTTACTGGATGTAATGGTAATCTGATGTGTTACTGTAACATAATCAGGGACAGTCTGGTGTTTTAATCAAACCTGATTACTACGGCTGTCTTTGTTACCTTACGTGTTGCTGTAGTGTGATTTGTTACAGTACTGTTACATACTGCGTATCACTGTAATAAAAGGTGTGTGTAATTGGTGTGCAGGATGGTCCGAGGCAAAGTCGCTGCTCGAAGCCATCAAACCGGAAGGTTAGACATTTTTCTTTTCAAAGACTTTCATACAAAAACCCTTTATAAATTGGCGTTGAACCACGGTCCCGTTCCTCCTGCTCTTTCAGACTCTGATTCGGTGAGTATAGATGCGGAACAGGCTAACGGTTTTCTTTCACGCCCTCGGCGGAACGCAGACCCGCGCTGGCACCGGCAATATCCTGACTTCCAGTCCTACTATCGCTACTACAGCAGCATCGGCCACACTGAGGGGGTAAACACTGAGCATTAATTGGTTGTTCAATAATGTGACTAAACATTGAGAGGCCTCCACTGACTTAGCTAGATAGTGCTTTAGATGTTGTTATAGCATTTCAGAGGACCAATCAAATCCGAGGCAATTATAACCCGTATTGATCTTCCTGTATTGTCCCCGCACAGCTGTACGAAATCGACCGGATCCGAATGCTGTATCAGCAGATGAGACACCTGGAGCAGGTGTACGGTCCCGATGCTGCCAAGTTCCAGAACAAGCTCGGTGTTCCGGTGTTGCCCCGATGCGACCCGTCCAAAGACAAGCACTGCAAACTGCTCCCGCCTCCCTCTAGTATGAAAGGTCCTGCTCCACCTCCTGTCCCTAAGCAAACCCCTGCCCCACCCCCAGCTTCTGTAAAAGGCCCCTCCCCCTTGGTCCCCTCCCAAGCTGATGTTGTTTACCTGTGCAATGCCAACGATCCTCTGTGCAAGCCTCACATTGTGTACCTGCCCACGGGCGCAGTCCCTGTGCTCTGTGACCCCCGATACCACCCCAGCTGCAAGCTGCAAGGCCCACCTCCTCCCGCACCTGTCTCGGTTAAAGGTCCGGCTCCTGCACCGCCTCCCATCCCTATAGTCCATAAAGGGATGGAGTATGACTGTGACCCCTACTGGGACCCAGACTGTCTGGTCGACACCCCTCCTCGCCCCATGAAGGGTAAAGTTCTGCCCCCTCTGCCTGAGCCTGAGCCTGAAGAGGAAGACGAGGAGGATTACGACACACCAGCGCCACCTGCTCCCATTGCTAAGAAACCCGCCTACCCGTACTATGGCTTTCCGTATCCGTATGACGTCCACTCAGAGCTATACAATCCCTCCCGCTATTCGTACCCCCCCGCCAACACCAAATAAATAAGTACGTAATCACAGGGTAAATATGCCAGGAGTATTTAGTTATAACTATTTTTTTGACACCAGAAGGGTGCTACAGGGTGTATCCTGAGATTTTATTTTCTCTAGTAGAACATGATAAATGATCTTTTTTGCCTCTACTCCTGCCATGGTACACAAGGTCCTGGTTGAGGTAGAAGTATTTTGCCCCCTAGTGGACAGAGCATTTAATCCTCCACGTCAAGTAGAACCCTTAGACCATCACAATACGAAGCTGCCGATCTGACACATACATACACGTATACATCTTGCTTGTTTGGTGTACATGATACACACCCTTGTGAAAATAAACCTACTTGAAACTCTTTTTTTCGTACCGTGTTCTTTAATAGCGTGTGTGAGCAACGTGGCGGTGTGTCCTGCGGTTGCTGAAGCTACAGGTCGTCTTGCTCGTTAGCGCTCGGCGCTAATAATTGTAGCATCCTGCAGTGTGTGTTTATTAGTGTTGCAGATGTTTCCTATTAATGTACTTTTTCCGCTGATCCCTCACACACACACACACACACACACACACACACACACACACACACACACACACACACACCGTAGAACACTTTGTGTATAACGATAGAAGTCAGTGCCACGTCTATCTTGTTCTCTTACACGAACACACACACACACACACACACACACACACACACACACACAAACAAACAAACACTCGGAGCACAAACACTGATACCACTGATACTGATAGAAGTTGAATGTCACTGAAATAACAATAATAAAATACAATAAATTTGTTACTGAAAAAAAAACAAAACAATCAAACAAAAATTATTGCATCCATTCATTATTTGTTTTGAAAAAGGAAGACAGATTTTTGTAAAATTGTCAAAAATTCACCTCATTTATATTTTCTTGTTATCTTATTTGTCGAAAGCGAGTTATTTGAGTTTGTTTGATTTTTTTGTACCCCGACATGTTCAAATAGTTCAAACTACATGCTTTGCAAAAGCAAGAAGTGATTGACAGAAAAATGGGAAAACCCAGATGTGTCTTTTACAGTTGTGTTTTTAAACTGCTATACTTTTGCACAAATGTCAAAACAAGCCGAAAAAAAATCACCCCCTGCCCTCTACCCTACACTATACCGTGTGTGATTTCACAATATGTTTCTCTAATTTGTATCATTAAGTTATCATTTCTAACTTAAAGCATCCAATGAGCATCCAGGTTAGCTTTAGATGTTAGACTGGAAATATTTAGTTCCTTATGTCAGTGATATTTTATATTGTGAGATTGTAATGACTACGCACTGCGTGATTGTGGGTGCAATCAGAAACCATTAAAAACTCCCATTTTGTGTTCCAGCTGCGAAAAAAGTGCATGAACAGAATTAATGTTGCAGAACCATAAATGACCGGTAGGTGGCAGTGAAACGCGTATTTGAGCTCATTGCCGTAGTAGCTAATTAGGAGCAGTGGATCCTCGACAGCCCAATGAACAGGTAGGATTTGGTCTGTCTGTCTGTCTGTCTGTCTGTCGTACGGCTCTGTAATAAAAGTAGGTTTCAACAACGACACAGTTGACCTAGGAGAATGTTAAACATCTAAGGTTGCTAAAATATAAATAATGTACATTTAAATTCCTTGCAATTACCTACATGTCTTAGCAAAAACTTGATTCTTAAACTCACCAATATCATTTTTTAAATATATTTTCTGGTCAATACTTTCTATATAGTAATATTCATTTTCTGGAAACTTTAATAGAGATAACACAAAAGCCTAACTCCAGTCACGTGACACATACACGACAGCGCAAGCTCCGACAATTCCTGTCCAAGTACAAGTGGTCTAGAAATAACTATGGATTTAAACACATATATGTCATGAGAGTAAAATTATGAAACGGATTTAATTCGTAAATTAGAGAGCAACTATTTAACAAATGATTAATGGTGACCATTTTAGTCAGCATGGGCTTTCTTGTATTTCAGATAGATATGGACAGATATAATTTGTGGCTTTGGTGCTTGATCAGTCTTTTATTCTTTGTAGGAAAAGTGGAGAGTGAAAACTACAACATGATTTGTAGACGTAAAAAGTGTGCAGTCAGACCCACAACATCATATCTTCATAGACATGTCACTGAATCTGTGGGAAGTTCATCGTAAAAAGTGTGCAGAGTGACAACTCAGACCCACAACATAACACTATAGAGAGAAAAGACCGGCGCCTTAACCACCGAACCACACCCTAAAATATGGGGTATAGGGGGTATATACACACTTCCTAGACATCATGGATATCTCAAGAAGGTTTTGCCAAGAGTGATCATTTTAAAGTGTATCAGTAGAACTATTACTAATATAACTAATCAGCATGGGGTAATCACACACACACACACACATACACACACAAGAGAGTTCCAAAAAAACAAACAACAGAATGGCATTTATTACCCGAAAACACATTTTACAGCACATGGGTGAGTTGCTTGGTAGTAGAGTGAAGGTTGTATTATTATTATTATTATTATTATTATTATATAACAGATCAGAAATAAATTTACACCATCCCCTATATGAAACCTATATGTGAGCAGATGTGTGTGTGTGTGTGTGTGTGTGTGTTAGAAGAAGAGCCCCCTCATGCGCCGGCCGATGCCCTGTCTGTCGTACAGCACATTGAACTTGTTGATGAACTGGTTCATGCTGTTGCAGGTTTTCGTGATAGTGCCGAGATACGCCATCAGACCCACGTCGTTACATTGCTGTGCGAACACACACACACACACACACGTGTATATACATTTACATTTACAGCATTTAGCAGACACCTTTATCCACAGTGACGTACAAATAGTGCCTTAACTCTCGATCTAAGAATAAATTAATTCTGGTGTGACTGACGTAAGATATAACGACTCACTTGGGGGTGTTTTTTTTTTTTTAATTCGTTATTTTGTAGGTCTTCAGTCGTCGCTTATAGTGTATATTGTTATAGTGTATATATTACAGTACGTATAGTGTCAATTATGGCATCCTTGCATTAAACAGACCTAATAAGGAGCATTATTTTCCAAACAGGAGGTGTGGCGCCGGATGCATGTGTGCGTGTGAGAAACTTACATCATAGAAGTCGGTCTTGAACTTAAATGTGCTCAGTACAGGGAGCCGGTGACACAGGGCGTTCGCCTCACGCAGGATCTCGTGGTTAAACGGAACTTCGCCTGCACGTACACACAACCCAGAACACCAGCTCAGTGTGGGAAATGCGGTGTCGTGTCGGGGTGTCTTGTGTGTTTCGAGAGTCTTACCGGCCTCCACCGCTTTCACATACTCCAGGATCAGCTTTACTCGACTGTGCAGCATTTTGATGGCACTGTGTTGCGCTATGAGGTGTTCAGCAACTGAGCGAGAGAAAGAGAGAATGGAAAGGTTTAATACCTCTCATTAATAGAGAGGAAAGTGGTTCTGTTTGAGGGGCTGGATTAAATTAGTCGTTCTGCTTCCTTTAGTTACCACAAACTTTAGGCAAATGTTAGAGTGGGGCTTTGGCTTGTTGAACGTCTGGAGTTGCAAATCGGAACCATTTCCGTACGACTGATGAAACAGTGCCCGTCTTGAAAACAAGCTCTTTGTGATTCGTCAGAGGGTGCCGCCATGTTGTATTTCCCAAGTGTAATGCGATGTGTGAGGCGGAGAACTACAGAAGCTCGCTGTGAAATTGTAAAATCCACCCCCCCCAACATAAACTTGAAATAATCAATAATAACGATCAATCACCCATATGCATATCTGCTCCAACATTAGTTAGCTAGCTAACAATCAACTTACCTGAATCTTACCTGAATCTCTATATATGTACCTAATTGCATCCCTACACATCAACCTATGTAAATCTCTTCCTACCTCTCCCTCTTCCTTTTCTTACCTCTGTAACAAATTTCAGGCACAAATAAAGCCACTGTTGCCTCAATGATTCAAGCTATCCAGGTCTCGCACCATGACGCACCCACCACCATGCTTCACAGGATAAGACACTGACAACTGTGGCAAGTGGGTTCCTTCCTAGAAACGGAGCATTGTTGTCCACTGAAAGCCCAGTGATGCCTCCATTTGGTCTTTTGGATCATTTCCTGGACAGATCAGGAGGGTGGCGGTCTTTCAATATAATCACTGATACAACATACCCGTTGAATTCTCTCCCGTTCCCGTTGACGTCATGCGCGCTACGTGATCCACTCCGATTCGCTCGGCCTCCTCTGTCGCCAAAGTGTACGGCAGCTCTGCGAACAGCATGGTCGCCTAGCAACAACAAACCACCGAGTTTTGAGTCGGGACAGGAAAAGACAAGTTTTGCCGCAATCATCATAATTATCACCTTTATCCTCACCTCTCCGTTAATAATGTCGATCACAGACTCGTACACACTCACAGGCAACTGAAAATAAAGGCAAAGTGTGTGTGTGTGTGTGTGTGCAAGTATTCAAAAGTGTCTTGAGCGCGTGCAAGTGTGTAAGCCGGTACACGTCTTACATCTGTGTGTTTTGTCATCGGGTTGAGCTTCAGGAAGAGTGGACTCTCGATGATCTCACACACCTGTTATATACACAAATACACCGTGAGATTCTTTTTTAATAGAACAAAGCAGCCATTATAATGAGGTACACACTGAGCATGCTCCTCAGCCCCACCCACCTGCTTATGAATGTGGATGTCTGATTGGTCAGGAAGACCGCCGGTCGTGTACCAGCCGAGGAACTCCATGTCCTTAAATACCTGCTTGACTATCACACACACACAAACACACAATAATTTTTTTCTTAGATTTGTGCAACAATTTCTTTCACTCACTGGACCTGGTTTGACTTGTAAAATTAGTTTGTGTGTGTGTGTGTGTGTGTGTGTGTGTGTGTGTGCTTACACTGCTCCTCCTTTGTGTAGTAATACTCCTTGTCAATGTGAATCCGGTCCTCTACTGTGTGGAACAGCAATTCGAATGAGTTCATCACCTCGATGTTGCGACCCTCCTGTTTCCCAATCAAAGCGCCAATCACTGACACACACACACACACACACACACACACATAAACATTAATAAACTTTCAACGCATTATTACTGTTCCCAGGTTCGTATCTCTCGTTGTTTCTAACCTTGTATCACTCTGCCCTCTTGTGATCGTAGTCTGATCCAGTGGTCTGAGATGTTCAGGATCACGAGAGGATGAAGTGC
>JACRUU010000012.1:26658795-26741295 GCA_030449085.1 Kryptopterus vitreolus
CAAACAAAGCACGGACATGGACCAAGCAGCCAAAAGGATTATGGAAGAAGTGAGAAAATATCGCCACCTCTACGATTCTTAGTTCCCATTTTTTACAATTCTTAGTCGCCACAAAGACTTCCAGCGAATTCCAGTCGTTACAGGAATCCCCAATTGTTGCTGCAGCAGAAACCCAAAACACGAACGACAAAACTCAATACCGCCAACTAGTGTTTGGGAATAGTCACTGCAGAGCGACACAGAAGTATAAACGCTTATCGGTAAACTATTCTTGTTACTTCAGCACCTTTTTTGTAAACTTGCGTGCAATAAATTTTTGCTGAAAAAATGAGAATTGTGGCAGAGACTCGCGATTCACTTTTTAGCATGAATATACCTACGGAATATCATATGAATGCACACAGGACGGCATCTTTTGGCATACTGCCTTATGAAGGTCGGTGTTCCCCGTGCCTGTGCGTGCATCCTTGTGCTGCCATCTGGTGGCGTGTTACAAAATAATCTCTATATTTTTCATTTATTATCCGTCTTCTACGGATATGGAACGGTATACGGGGGTGTTACCTTGGCGACTTCTTGATGATCGTGCGCTTGGATCTTATGTCTCTCTCGGTTCTGAGCTTTTCGCATCTTCCTCAGCCTCACATCGGTCTTCCTACAGTGATCACTGACCAGTTTCAGGGTGTGATCTCTCAGCTCTACACACACACACACACACACACATTGATGTTTCAGCTTAACTCTGAGCATGCTGAATACTGTGTGTGTTTGTGTGTGTGTGTTACAATGTGGCGAGTGGATATTGCATACGTTCAGTGAAGCGCTGCAGCTCGTTACTCGTCGCTCTCTGAAGCTCACTGATCAGCTTCTCCATTTGCTCAAACTCCAGGAGTCCGTCGGCCGTCAGCTCCTCCACCGATTGGCTGGTGAGCTGCATTATATGTCCCGCCTCTTGAGTCATTAAAGCAGTCCTAATTCTGAGCCAGCCGGATAACTCCTCCCACCACTGCTGCCTGTCCCACAGTGTCTGGTGAAGGAAAAGAGAAAAAGAAAAATAGATGTGCATGAGAGAGCATATATTAACACCCCCCCTTTTCAACTAGAATGGTGTTATATGGTGTTAATTAAATGCTGATTAATCTGTGTGTGTGTGTGTGTCGGGCCCCAAACCTGAATGATATTGGAATGAATGTTCTTCAGCTGTTTTTCCACCAACAGCAGGCAGTTGACGAGTGTCTGTGTCACTTCCCGTGTGCCATCGTTCAGCTTGCTGCTATGGAAATGCTGACAAAGTCGTTCCAACTGTTTTGCAAAACTCAGAGCCTACACACACATAGGATACAACACACACACTTCAACGTTATCTGTAAAAGTGTCCAGGGTACATTAGAGTACAGTAACCATGACTATGTGTGACTATGTAATTGATATTGATATTAATCCTGCATTTCTAATATGAGGGATGTAACGTTCGTTTACCGTGTTTAGTGTGTGTTCCAGATTCTCTCTTCCGGCTGTTTCGACTTCTGCTATGGAACACATTGGCTCCATCGCCATCCTGTCCAGTCCAGGAGACGGGTTCTTTTTCAGCATCTCGTATTCCTGCCCACGAGTCACCCCGGGTAAGTAGGTCTTATTACTATTATTGTTGCACACGCACACTTTTGTGGGCACTTACTGATCACGCGCATATGTGTAGTTGTGTGTCTTGTCACTTAGCCGGAATAGAATTGATATCAAAACTGAATCAGCATCACATGGTTTATCCTGACCTCAACCGTGCTGAACACATTTAGGATGAATCTCTGGCTGAACATCGGGCCTCTTTAGTGTCTGTTGTTCTTGTTGGAAAGGCACACTCTAAAATAGAGGTTTTATATATATATATGTACATATATATATATATATATATATATATAGATATATAGTATATATATATATATATATATATATATATATAACAGCTAAAATTATGAATATTGAATGGAGTGTGTTTCAAAAGACAAAAACACAAACCCAAAAAACAAGAGTGTGATGAGCCGGTGTCCATATACTTTTGAACACAGCGAGTGTATAGGTAACATACTAAAAAATGTAATGTGATGCTTTTTAAATGCCCCTGTTAAGTGGCACACACACACACACACACACACACACACACCTTCTCTTGCTGCTGTACGATCTGAACATCTTGGCAGGGAAGGGCTTGTACAATGCGGATGCGGAGAAAAATCTGTAATAATAATAATAATAATAAGGTTAGTTTATAATGAAAGTGTTTGTTTGAAGTAATGTGTTTGTGTGTGTGGGGTATATATATATATATATATATATATATATATATATAATATATATATATATATATATGTGTGTGGGTGTGTGTGTGTGTGTGTGTGTATGTGTATATATATGTATGTATTTAAAACCTACTCCCCACTGCTCCTTCTGTAAATGAGCCATATCTCTATGAAGGTTCTGAAGAGTTACACAAAGCAGACTGAGTCTTCTTTCATCACTATACACACACACAAACACACACACACACACACACAATCAGAATGTTTAGAAACAGCTCCCAATCAAACTGTATATTAAATTTATACTTCTACTACTATTAATTCTACTAATCATAAGAAAAAAAATTATAATAAGTAATATTCAATAATACATAAATTATCTTTTTAGGACAATTATAGGATAAACACTATAAACCGATCATTGCAATTTTGGTTATACAACCTTATATGGCTATACGGTCTTTAAGTGTGAACTCACTCGGAATAGGACAGCGTGTGGGCATAGTGTTGCGCTGTCCTGAACGTCAGGTTTGCAAGCGTTTTATGGCCGGGACCTGATGAAACACTCTCGCCCTCATCTCCGCTCTCATCCGGCCAATCGGAAGACGAGGTGGCAGAGTTGTGAGGCGAGGGATCAGAAGCTCCGTCTGCTAATGGCTTAGAGTCAGAAAATGTAAATAAGATGCGCGCAGAACCTTTTACACACAAAGCAAGTTTACACTGCGCCACTGATCGCCCAAAATTAACATTAGTGTTATTATCAACATATATAACATAAGTACATACTTTATACTCATGCCCCTGTAATACAAAGTATTTACTGTATCCATAGTATAAGATACGTTATAGAATTGTACATGTTCTCAAAAAGGAGAACCAAAAGAGTGACTGGATTGACTAAATGTTGAGTTTGAGATTTAGCATGAAAACATCATTGGTTTGGTTAATACAAATGATACAGGAGCCTAGAGTGCACAGTATATGTTTTTTATTTACATTTATGAAGGGTGCCAATAATTTTAAGAGGCCTCTACAATATTGGTATCCAGCCCCTACAATATTTTGCTCCTCAAAACATGCAAGTAAAGATATTCAAAAGAATTTACTCGGTATCTCTGATTAATGGGATAGACCACCCTCGCCTTCAGCGCAAACGCGCTGACGTCGTTGATTACCGGACTGTCCGAGTGGCTCACCTGAGACACAAAATTAATATGAGATATATTTTTAAAAAAAGATTAATATGTAAAAGCTCATGGTTCGTGCGTGTACAAACTGTTTCGTCAGGCTCGGCGTTCCTTCCCGGGTGATCCCGCTCCGTTTCGTCTCCTCCCTCGTCCACGTCCATAAGGCTCCACGGGTCACCTTTAGACTACACGGCACGGATGGAGCATCGTTAAATGTGGCCTTCACTTCAACTAATTCCAGTGCACAATGCTTTACGCGGATTGGAGCGCCCCGACCCTCAAACACAATTGGAGCACTGACATTTACATTTAACAGGCAGACGAGCAATTAAACTCTTGCTCAAGGACCCACTAGTGGGATTTGAACCTGCGATCTTCCAGTCCAACTTTACTAACGCCCTTGTGGTTGAATGACTCTCCACACAACATTTAGTGTAACACCTTCCCAGAAGAGTGAAGGTTATTCTGACATCACATGCCACAGGTGCCTAGGCAAGGCAAGGCGATGTTATTTATATAGCACATTTCATACACAACGGTAAGTCAATGTGCTTTTACATAAAGGGAAATAAAATAATGGTTTTACAACTTGATTTAAAATGAATAAAAACGATTATAAATAATTTTAAGCCTGGATTTAAATGTGGCTAATGTTTTAGCACATCTGATCTCTTCTGGAAGCCGATTCCAACCGTGGGCCAGCGTAAAAGCTAAAAGGCAGATTCCCCTTGTTTTGTGTGAACCCTTGGTTTTTTAACTGCCTCGATCCTAGTGATCTGAGTGGTGTGTTAGGTTTGTATTCAGTGAGCATATCTGCAATGTATTTAGGTCCTAGCCCACTGAATTATAAACAAGTAAAGCATTTCCTACAAGTCTAGATTATACATACATTATGCTATGAAGTGGCTATAATGTGTGTATGTGCAAGACCTTTGCAGAGAGGCAGTAGGGTTTAAAGAGGAGTGTATGTATAAGGGCAGCGGCGATCATTCCCAGCAGCAATCCTGAACACACACTTCCCAGTAGTAAACCCGAGTGGAGAGACACACACTCTGCTTGCTGGAGGAGCACATCATCCGAGCACTCCATCCTGCACACGCAAACACATTACATTCTGTTATCACTTATGTTTGGGACTTAACCTTGACAGGTTTTTTTTCACACACACACACACACACACACACACACACACATATATATATATATATATATATATATACATATATATAACTAACAGAGGTGTCAAGTAATGAAGTACAAATACATCATTACTGTACTTAAGTAGACATTTTTTTGGTATCTATACTTTACCGGAGTGGTTGTTTTTCTGCCGACTTTTAACTTCTACTCCTTACATTTTCACACATGTCTATACTTTCTACTCCTTACATTTGAAAAATGACTCCTTTTCTCCTATTTCATTAATAATAAAAACATATCTAGATAAATCGCTCCATCCAGATAGAGTGAATGTGATTGTGGTTGGATGAGATATATACATATAGCATTCCGACACCCTATTGGTTTGTACGCGATCCATCGCACCTGCACATGACAACAAATCACGTCACACTCCAGAAAGGACATAGTGTTGGGGGTCGTTACTCAAAAAAAGATTATTTCTTATATGTTATTATTTCTCCACTACTGGCGCATTTATCAAATGGTGCTTTCTCTTCATCCTCCATAAACTAAGCTACTTCTTAGCTACTACTTAGTAGGGAGTTCGGTAAGGAGAAGTTTGAATAAATTAGCGTGTACAATTAGCGATTGTCCTTAATGGCATTTTTCCCCCTTACATTACTTTTATACTTTAAGTAGTTTTGAAATCAATACTTGGGTTTACACTTTTACTTGAGTAAAAAGCTGATACTTCAACTTCTACAGAAGTCTGTTTACACCCTAGTATCTATACTTCTACCTGAGGAATGAATAGGATCACTTTTGACACCAGTGATCACTAATCATCTTTCAACATAAAATGACCAGTCACTGACCAATATTGTTCCCTAATGACCAGCACACAATCAACATAGCTTTCCAACCACCAATCATTAACGACCATTCTTCCCTAATGACCAATCACTATCGCTCCCCAGTGATTAACAATGAAATAATAAATGACCGCCATCGGGACATTATTTTTTTTCCTGTTCACACATTTAATGTAATATGAACGTGAAGATAAGCCTCACAATGCGCGAGAAATACCGACAAAAAAAATCGACACGCCCACTCTTCGTTGCTACGGTAACTTTGTAACGGGCTCAATAGCGAAGGGTTAAAATGGCGCATGCGCAAAAAAGTTTTGCTCGCAACCCTACGGATTGTACACGGTAAAATCGTCATGGATATAAACACTAAGCCTGAGCACACAAGATCTTTCGCAGTTTACCTAGTGCGCGTGAATGTAATCCAGCCTGGATAAAACCAACATGATCGCACGCGCAGAGATTTGGGATTTCTACCTTTTCTTCACTGCACACGAACGGAATCCGATGGTGGACCAATAGGATTTCAGGGCTTTCTCAGGCCAGCCAATGGTGTTTAAGGAGCGGAGCCTCGAGTCAGAATTCTTCAAGTTTTGTGAAAGATGAGAAGTCTTAGGCTCCGCCCATTTTCCCCCCTCAAAACCGAATAACATGGAGCAGGAAAAGCGGAAGTGCCGTTAACTCCGTTGTTTAGTGTTTTTATTTATATTGATATGTTTTCATATTTATTTTACAGGTCCGTGTTGGGACAGATGGGTAAACTTCTTGTTTGCGATACTTTATGACACACATTACTCTTTTTGTTTATGTTTGTTTTTGTTTTTTTCTTTTTATCCTGGAGGTTAAATGCGTTGGTGCCGCGCGACCTTTTCCTACTACTGCGCGTGCTTCGTCCTGCTGAGTTCGGCGCAAGCCGATCGGCGGCATCGCGACGCTGCGCGCTCCCGCGCCCTGAATCCGGAGGATAACGGCGCGTGCAGCGCGCGGGATGAGCGCGTCACCGCGGGCCAGGTAGCGCAGTGCACGCGCAATGGGGACGTTACTGCAAATGCATTTTATTTTCATACCACGTGACAGTGTCGCGGCGTTCATATTGTTCAGTAGTTCAGTGGTAAGGCATTGGCCTCAAGACCAGAAGGTTTAAATCCCACCACCACCAAGCCACTAGTGGGCCCTTGAGCAAGGCCCTTGGCCCTCAATTGTTCAGTTGTAAGTCGCTCTGGAAATGCTGGAAATGTAAATGTCATTATTAAACTGATCCTTAAAGGGGCAAGCCACTGTAACGCAGTAATGCGCGTTATGGGAGGTGGTAGCCCAATGGTTAAGGCCTCTCAACTGGAAGATCACAGGTTCAAAACCCGCTGCCACCAGTGGGCCCTTGAGCAAGGCCCTTAACCCTCAATTGCTCAGTTGTAAGTCACTCTGGTTAAGGGCGCGTGCAAAATGCTGTAAATGTAAATGCATTATGATGCCACGACCATGACCATCTCTATTACACAGAAATGAAGTATAACTCCTAAAACTAGAAACCAACCAACACAATTGAAACAAAGAATTGAAATTCACCTCATAAACTGACAAAAAATATAGTGCGGTGCACCCCAGGTTTTCTGTGAAGTACCCGTTGAGTTCTCGGCCCATTCATGCGCTATTATGGTTTTCCTGGAAATTTGAAGTGTGTGGTTTTGTGCAAATTCTGCAGGAAGGAATAAAAACAGTGCGGACTCTGGCCATCCAGTCAAAGGATGTGAAAATGCAGACGTTATTGTAACGCCTTTTTCGAACCCCCGTGTCGTCATCCTGGAATCTGATTGGTTAAAGCAACCGTTTCTTTGTTGTGTATTTGAAGCTAGAGGCACAGTGTTTACTCTGAAGGACTTAAGCAGTGTTACTAGTTACATGTAACGGCGTTATGTAATTGAATCACAAAATAAAAGTAACAGGAATGTTACAGACAAAAGAAAGTAATCAAACGTAAACAGTTACTTTACTTTTATAAAGTAATTGAAACGTACTACTTATTGCATTTTAAATAGGGTCACTTGTAATCTATTACATCAGATTTATTAGACTTTGGCACCATGTAGCACAATCAGGTCAAATGCTAAGAAATGCAGAGAATAGACTTTTGGAAATTCATTCATTCATTCATCTTCTACCGCTATATCCAATCTTCCCTCGGGTCACAGGGAGCTTGTGCCTGTCTCAGGCGTCTGTGGGCATTAAGGCAGGATACACCCTGGATGGAATGCCAACACATCACAGGGCATACACACACTCATACACTAGGGACAATTTTCCAAGGTGCCAGTCAACCTACCATGCATGCTTTTGGACTGGGAGGAAAGCGGAGAACCCGGAGAAAAAAACCCTGTGGCACGGGGAGAACATGCAAACTCCACACACACATGGCCGAGACGGGAATCGAACCCCGACCCTGAAGGTGTGAGGCGAACGTGCTAACCACTAAGCCACCGTGCCCCCCAACTTTTGGAAATATTTATGAAATTTTTTTTTTATAAAACATAGTCAGTGATTCTGATAGTGTTTAGGCCAGCAAAGAAGACAATAAGAATTTATAATTGGGCCCATTATAAATGAAATCGAATGTGGCTGAATTAAAATAATGGTCATTGGGGGGGGACCTGGCAAAATGCAGACGTTTTTTCACTATTGTTATAAATTGGTATGCATTTATAGTGTAAACTGAACCCTGTGTAATCCAGAAACCCATTTGAAAACCCATTTGGGTCAAACATCCAGACAGCAATGTGGATATTAGTAGATAATTAGCAGATAATTATCAAATAATCTCTGACTCTCTTTAGGTAGAGATGAATTCCCTCCTGGCACCGCAGAAAATGGAGAATGACCAAAAATACCGGAGGATTACATGCTAACTCTCTCAGATAAATCTGTTTTAGGGGTGGATTTCTTTTTTCCCCTTCTTCCTTTAATCCAGCTCTGTGTTACTGTTTCACACAGCGCTCCAGTGGACTTGATCAGAGCGATCGGTGCGAGCATTTGGACCCCAGTGCAGGTAAAACACACAGTTATTAAAATTCACCATTCAACTAATGACTTTATAACTGATCCAGGTGACGATCCAGCGGAAGATATTGTCACACTTGGTGCTGTTGAACATTTCATAGTTTTGTGTGATGCTTTATATATAATATAGAAAAAAATGCATGTTGCTTTACACGTTTTAAGTGTGATACAGAGAAACGGTTATCTCTTGAACAACAGGAAGTACTTCCCTTTTAAGTCAATGGAATGAGGAAGTCGCTGTCTGCTCGGCAGTCTCCGAGGGCCCCTGGGGACATAGTCTGTACGCTCTGATCGACCGGCTGAGAGAGACAGTTCTATGGGGAAACCAAAAAAGAGAGCCAAGACATACTCTGCCACAAGTGAGACCTCTGTACCTGTAACATGTGTCTTTTCAGCACTAGAATCTCTATATGATAAAGATTTACTTTTCTATTGCAGATACGGTCTGCTGTGAAGTCAATAGCACCTGGGATCTTGTTCCATAAATGTGCCAAGGTACCGCCATTTCTCTTCTATTTTTCACCTGTATCGCTTCTCTCCATTCTTCTTCTTCACAGAGAGGAATTCGGCATGCAGTACGTCTCCGCTTCCTGATGTGCACATTAATTTCCATATAAATCACAAATATGTATATTTTGTCACATTTAGGTTGACATAATGTCTGGTTCCCCTGTCCCCTCAGTGGTCCTTGCGTTTCCCCATTTATTTCCTGTCTCCCCAGTCCCTAATTATCTTGTGATTCACTGATGAGAGATGCTTACACTTAACACATGCTTTTACTGGGTATAATTTGTTTTTGTTTTTTTGTCAGGTGGTTACAGGAAGTGAGTTTCCTCAGGTAAACGTCTCCCTGGTGGTCACAAACTTTGAGGATGGATTAGAGCTGTCAAAACTCAGTATACGCGACACCATCTCCGACCTGATCAGCCTACAGAGCAACGGGACCGTGCAGAGCAAAGAGTACCAAACCTTCAGCAAGGACACACTGCACGGTACACACACACACATTAACTGATATATTACTTATTCTTATAAATCTTACATTAATTTAATTTCATTGTGTGTGTGTGTGTGTATGTGTCTGGGGGTGGTGTGTTTAGCCGGTTCCAGATTAGTTGAGTCCTATACTGCGAGTGTGAAAGGAAGCACAAATGAAGATCTGTTTCTGCCGGCATTCCTCACTTTCTCTAGCATATCTCAGGTACACAAACACACAAACTCTCACACGTGCATACACACACATATAAACACAGGGATCCCTGCTTCAGTCATATTTAGTCATATTTATAATACACACACTTTTTTCATTATTAGTTTTTTGAATGTGGTAAAAAAATGCCTGTTTTTCTAGTTTAAACCCTAAACATGCTCAAAAAGACTAATATTTCTTCATATAGCTTAATACATTAAAAAAAATGTAAAGGTGAACCTGTATACTGTACAGTGCTGTATTGCTGTTTCTCACATAGTGTTAGAATAAAAAAAATACCTATATATATATATTCTTGGATTCATGCATTTTCTTAGGGTAAATACAGTAATATTCTGGTTTAGTAAAATATACTGTAATAATTGAATTGAATAACAAGGCAGTAAATTATACGCATACTCATTAATAATGAATGAACCGGATGATTTAGTGTTTTTTTAGTAAAAATGTATATATTGGCACAGAAAATCCGTACAAAAAATGCCGGAGGATGTTTCCATGTTTCTGCAAACGATTATTAGTTACGTTCTCACCGTCTTGAGTATTCAAGCTTGTGTTTTTTTTTTCTTCTTTCATCCAGAATGATATCAGTTTATTCCGGCCCGTGGTGGCGAATTTCACTCTGAGGATAAATACTACAGAAAAGGTGAAATGCACAGAAGGACCTTGAACACGGGCGCTACATAGGAACAGCCTATTTCTGAACATGTGTGTGTGTGTGTGTATCTTCCGTAGGTGTGTGCGAGGCATGGATTACACTTTGCAGGATTTTGTGTGGCTTTTCTGATTTCCACTCTTCTGCTGTCTTTTTCGCTGCTCACCGTCAGCTGCTTCTACAAGAAGTTCTCAGTGCACACACCTCGCCATAGGGTAAGCCACAACACACACATACAAACATTCATATATATATATATATATATATATATATATATATATATATATATATATATATATATATATATATATATATATATATATATATATATAATATTTATATGTGTGTGGTGTGTGTGTGTGTGTATATATACAGCTTGGCAATACGATCAGCAGCCCAGCGCCTTAGACCACTGAGCTCCCCCCTGCCACTGAGTTACCCCCTCCCCCTGGAATTGTACTTTATTCTAATACAGAAAAAAACATTCCCCGGGGTCACACATTTTTGATTTTACATGAACTTGTTCAGATGTAACCCTATTTGTAATCTTTAACATTTTCATAAGTAACTGTAATTTAATTACACATTTTTTCTCAGTAACTCTAACAAATTACTGTTTCATTTATTTTGTAATTAAATTATGTAATGCTAGTAACTAGTTACTCCCCAACACTGCATATATATATGTGTGTGTGTGTGTGTGTGTGTGTGTGTATGCGGAGCACAGTGCTAATGTTTCAAATGAAATTTTTATAATAAATGCTGATTGGCCTTTTAGGAAAGGCGGAGCTTTAGTGTAGAGGCGGAGCCAGAGGAGGCTGTTTGTAACACTAGTGACACAGCCAATGAAGATGCTGCTTTTGAGGATCGAATCGTTGAAATCATGGCCCTGGAGGATCCACAGGACATGCTGCATTCTGTTGACAAGTAAGTAAGAATATGACCTTGATGATAACCCCAAACACTAATTCGTGAAGCCCTGAATATGAGGCACGAAGAGGCTAGAGATGTACTTGTACGAATAATGAATTTCAGTTACTGTTAAGGGGTGTAGAGTGGAATCATACCATACCATGTGACCTCTCATGGTGTCTTCCTGTCTATCAGTTTGGAGACGTCCTGTCTGCTGCGCGGTGGCGTGATGGTGGAGTGTACACGTGTACAGATGCTGAAAGGTGTTTTCAGGGTGTTAACAGCCAACGTAGGCGACACCACTAATGAAGTGAGCATGGTGGACGTGCTCAGTCACGTGACCGAAATCCAGGAGGACGAGAAGTCGCAACTTAACGCACGCACTGCCGGAGAAGCGCACACCGAGCGACAGGTGATGCAGACACACACACGCTATATAGACTGCCTTCAGTCTGTTTAAACCAGTTTTGGTCACATGGGTTTGTCTGTGTATGCGCGTATGTAGGATGCGGACCATCGGCGCTCGGAGGCGTTGCGCAGGAGAGAAGAACTTCACGGGATCATTTACGAAGAAATCGAGGAGGCGGCCATGACGGGAGGCTCGCACTTAGCCAGTCAGCTCCTGCACAGATACTATACCAGTCAGGTATTTTCAAAAGGATTTCACATCAACGACGTTTTTTCCGGGCATGTTTTTTTTTTTTTTTTTTTTTTTTTTTTTGCTTTAACAGATGCTCCGCCCACAGGATCAGCTGGAGCTTGTGCTCGATCTGTTCGTAGCCAATCAGAGAGCGGCGCTGAGTGAGCAGCATGCCCAGCGGCGCTTTCTGTTGCAGGGTTTGCAAGATCTCCAAAGTTCGATGTGCGACATGTTCAGCGTTTTCTGTCGACACATCGATGCCTGGTTCGCCCGCATCCGCAGGTACACGACGCTCTCTCAAACACCAATCAAATGGCTTCTTTGTTTTATGTCTTGGCATATTTGTGTGTGTGTGTGTGTGTGTGTGTGTGTCTAGGGAGGGTATTCTCTCCGATCAACACTGTGTGCAGCAGTTGGAGCGTGCCCAGTCAGAGCTCCAGCGGGTCCAAAAACGATTCGAGGAAACCCTGGTTCGAGAGCGTAACTCGGCTTACTGTGACATCATCAAGACGAGACGAGCACGCATCGCTGAGACGGTACTCATCGCCCCTGACTTTAGAGTTTACGGTGTCGCGGCTTTAGTTCAAGTGTTCATGTATTATGTGTGTGTAGCTATGTGAGCAGAAGCACGAGCAGCAGGATTTAGTGTGTGGGAGTGGGTGTGTCGGGCCGCTGGAGGACTACCTGACACGCTGGCAGTCACTCCTTTGCGCTCACAACACACACCTCTCAGAACTTATTGCACACTTGGACCAGGAGGCAGCAGCGCATATACGGCGGGTAAACACACACACGCACAAACACGCAGACTGTCATATATTATATACATGCATGCAGATATACTCTTCTTTCCTGTCTTCAGGTATTAGTGTGTGTGTTGCGAGACGCCGTGGCCGACCTGAAGCAGGTGGAATGCGAGACAAGTGAGTCGCTGCAGGACGCAGGTGTCCCACGGTGGCTCCTCCTACAAATGAGGGCAGGGTCAGTGGTGGGCGGATGCCTGGCTGACACAGAGGCGGAGCTTGCCGTTCGGAAGAGGGAGGCGGCTAAAACGCTCCGGCAGACTCGCAGCACAATTCAGCAAATCCGAGAGCAGGAGCTGAAGCAGCAGAAAGAACGGAGGGAGAGGATTCTCACATTCTGCAGGTATGCCAGAGCTTTATCCGTGAGTGTTTTTTTTTTTTTTATTAAAAGACGTGAATGCAAGGTAGGAACAGAAAATAATGAAAAGTCAATACGGTGCATTAAAGGTACACATGAATACAGATGCAAAGTGATCCGATTTCAATCTCATTCAATGCAATATGATTCAATGCAATACAATTCAATGCAATACGAATCAATGCAATATGATTCAATACAATATGATTCAATGCAATATGATTCAATGCTATACAATTCAATTCAATGCAATACAATTCAATGCAATATGATTCAATGCTATACAATTCAATTCATTGCTACACAATTCAATGCAATACAATCAATCAATGATTCAATACAATATGCAATTCAATTCAAATGCTATACAATTCAATTCAATGCTATACAATTCAATTCATTGCTACACAATTCAATGCAATACAATTCAATGCAATATGATTCAATGCTATACAATTCAATTCAATGCTATACAATTCAATTCAGTGCTACACAATTCAATGCAATACAATTCATTGCAATTTGATTGAATGGAATACAGTTCAATGCAATACGAATCAATGCAATAGAATTCAATACAATATGATTCAATGCAATATGCTATAGCAATTCAATTTCAATGCTATACAATTCAATTCAATGCTATACAATTATACAATTGCAATGGCAATAATTCAATTCAGTGCTACACAATTCAATTCAATACAATTCAATGCAATATGATTCAATGCTATACAATACAATTCAATTCAATACAATTCAATGCAATATGATTCAATGCTATACAATACAATTCAATACAATACAATTCAATGCAATATGATTCAAGGCAATACAATTCAATGCAATACGATTTAATCCAGTACAATTCAATGAAAAAAATACTAGGAGATTCATTATGGTTCAAACAGACAGCAAATCGCCCTTTCACAAACAGTTGTTTACAGTGGATCAAGATGTTAAAACAAGATTCTTTTTTATGTTTAGTCTCCAGTTTAGTCTCAGTTTATCTATATCTATATTTATCTATATTTATGTGACTCTCAGGACACCATCGTGTTGGTGCAGCAGTGGTGCTGAGAGAACGCACTTGAGAAACACTTTCTAAAATATTTAAGTAAACCGCATCTACTAATAATTATATTTAAACTAATACTTTTTTAAAATGACGCAAACATTATGATCTGCGCATAGCAAAACGAATCCCAACTTGTTTCTGACGCTCCTCAACGTGTTTTATGTGTTGTATATGTACCTTCGTCTCTCTAACAGGAGCCTGTGGGAGAGTCAGTGCTCTCTATCCGAGAGCGATCTCTTGCGCTTGCAGCTGGAGTATGTGAAGAGTGCGTGTCGTCTGGACCGCTGCCTGGTTCTGCCTCTCTTCCACACACGAGAGAACGGCTGCAACACTCCGACTACACGGAATAAACCAGCTCCAGACCAAGAGTCTACTGACTCCTGCCACGTCTCCACAAACACACAGGTCAATTATCAGGGTTGCTTTTTCGCCTGCATTTGTGCGTTTGGGGGGGTGTTTTTTTTTTCTCTTATTAAAGCGTACACTTTTGCAGGTTTGCGTGCGCAAGCGCGAGGAGTGCGAAGAGGAGACGAGCGCGTGCGAGGACAGATTGGCGATGCAGGTTGCGGCTGTGCAGTGGGATAAAGCGGAGAGAAAGAACCGAGTTCTGGAAACGCACGCAGCTACTCTGGCGCTGCAGACGGTGCTAATGCAGACCGTCTCCTGTGCGCCTGCAGAGGAAGAGCTCTCGCATGCCATACACACACACAGCCTGGTGAAGCCATATATTGCTTTTCTGTTAAATAAACCATATTTCTCTATACTAAAAACAATATAGTCACATGATTTACTGACTGTGTTGTGTAACCGTCACCATAATGTTTTAAAGAGCTAGAGAAAGGAAAACGATGGAAATGACACAGTTGGAAACTCTTTATACGATTCGCGCATGAGCAGCAAAAGGAACATAATAATAAATAAATAATGAAGGCGTGGACAAAGGAGCATTTTTACATTGATAAAAAACGCCATTTTTTAATTTATTCATATTACTGTAGATGTAGACATTATATATGGTGGGGAAGAAAAATGAAAGAATTCAGAAAGCATTGTGGTGAGTTTCTTGTGGGCGTGGCTTTCTTGATTCTGTTTATTTTTTTATGTTTTGAACCATTCTTTTTTTTTTAAACTTTCCTTATTCCAGTATATTTTCACACAAGAATGGAAGGTTGAACGGGAGGGAGCATGACACACACACACACACTTAATTTCTTAGCTTTGTTGTTCCATCCAGGCTTTGGAGGAGGCGGAGCTACTTTTAAAGAAGGAGGAGTCTGAGTGGGAGCGCTCCATGGATGGGCATGGTCACAATAACCTCTTGGATCCTGATGATGGAAGCACGTTCCGAGTGAACACAGAGCTCACGATTGCCGAGTGCCTGCAGGAGGCACTCTGTAAGAGACAGCAGCTGACACACACCTTGATTACGAGGTAAGAGCACAGATGATGAAGGTGTGTGTGTTGAATATTCCTTTTATATAAAAAGTGTGTGTGTGTGTGTAGGTTGAGGATTGAGATCAGGAGGCAGCAGATGATGGAGGATCTGAGGGAGCAGCAGGAGCTAAAGAGGCTTTACACACATTTTGATCAGGTAATGTATGTGTATGTCGGTGCGGACAATTTATATTTATCTTCATCTTCTACCGCTATATCAGCTCTTCCCTCGGGTCACGGGGAGCCTGTGCCTATCTCAGGCGTCTATGGACATTAAGGCAGGATACACCCTGGATGGAATGCCAACCCATTGCAGGGCACACACACACACACATTCACACACTAGGGACAATTTTCCAAGGTGCCAATCAACCTACCATGCATGTTTTTGGACTGGGGGGGAAACCGGAGAACCCGGAGAAAAAACCCCTGAGGCACAGGGAGAACATGCAAACTCCACACACACATGGCCGGGACGGGTTCGACGCTGGCGGTGTGAGGCGAACGTGCTAACCACTAAGCCACCGTGCCCCCATCGATTTGTATTCCACTCTGTTAAATTAATTGTGTTGTGTTTGTATGTGTGTGTGTGTGTTTGTGTAGGATCTTCTCCTTGCTGCCCTGCTCGTCAAAATCAGTGGCGTTTCAGAACCACTTCTCCAGCAACTCCTGTGCCTCCTGCTGCCTACCCAGACTGAAGAAGAACTACAATCACTTATACACACACTTGCACCTAAAGAAGGGTAACATACACATACACACAATTACTTCTACACACGAATGCATTACCAGTCTTATACCGATGCATATTTTGTATTTGTTTATCGTGTGTAGACGGATCTTAGGAACCTGCCGCCATCTGGTGGACAGATTGAGGAATGACGTAATCGGCAAACACAAGTCACCTGGCTCTTACACATACAGCGACAGGTGAAGACGAATTCTAATGCACTTTTCTTTACTGTTATCAATGCGTCAGAAAAAAGATAATGTAACCCACCCCATAATTGGTTGTAATTATGCTAGTGTGTGTAGTCATAATGCATTCTGGGTACATTCTTTGTGACAGCAGTGCAGAATGTAGCGTGTATATACGTGCATTCATTCATTCATTCATCTTCTACCTCTATATCCGATCTTCCCTCGGGTCACGGGGATCCTGTACCTATCTCAGGCGTCTATGGGCGTTAGGGCAGGATACACCCTGGATGGAATGCCAACCCATTGCAGGGCACACACACACGCACATTCACACACTGGGGACATTTTTCCAAGGTGCCAAACAACCTACCGTGCGTTTTTGGGACCCAGGGGAAACCGGAGAACCCGGAGAAAAACCCCCTGAGGCACAGGGAGAACATGCAAACTTCGCACACGCACACATGGCCGAGACGGGAATCGAACCCAGACCCTGGCGGTGTGAGGCGAACGTGCTAACCACTAAGCCACCGTGCCCCTTATATACGTGCATATGTGTTTATTTTTATACAACAAACACTGCATTCTATGGTTTAGATGGTGGTCGTGAGTGTATTGTGCAAGTAATAATATGAGATCTTGGATGTAACTCCAGGTTATAACGTAACGCACATGCGTTACCTAATCAGGTTTAATCCGGTGATGAATCAGTTTGTATTCCTGTGATCCTCCTCAGAATGCTGAAGAAAAAGCAGAAGCTTGTAGAAAAGCTCTTCTCCGGATCTCACGCAGACAATATAGGACACGACCCACAAGCCGTCACCGCCCCACCTACACAAAAGGAAGAAGCCGCTTCTACTGTGGCGGGAGAAAGCGCGGCGTGTGCAGCTCATGCCGGTGAAGCGGACATTGTAGCAGGTAGTGAAATGTCAGGAGAGAGACTGTTCACTGTTCGTTGCGCACCACGAGAAAACCTGCAACACGCGCACACGGGGCCTAGTACACACACCACACAAACGCCGCGCAGCGACGGCGCGTCAGAGAGTCTCGGGAAGAGGAAGAAGTTCAGGTTGAAAAAGGGAGCGGTGGCTCCTCTAGAGCAGACATGATGTAGTGCAATTAGAACTAATGAGCGATGGAAACCAAGAGTGTGTGGAGGAAAGAAAGAATGGCCAGAAATGGGAACAAGTAGAAATATTCCCAGGTCTTTCTTTCACCATCGTTTGTGTTTCCTTCCCCAAGAGACTTCCAAAAAAACATTTGTTCCAGTTCTGAGCACATGGGGTTTTGAAGAAGTCCGGTATTTCCACGTTGCTAAAGGATTACCTTTTGTAGCTATAATACAATCCTTTCAGATCAGTATTGTGTGCTGGAAATTATAGGGTTGCCAAGTAATAAGCATGTATCCAGCATGTAAATAGAGGGTTCTGGTATCTCTGGCTCCAGCTGGTCCTTCTAAATGTATGAAAACCCGATCATGTGGGATTATTATTATCATGTACAGTTTAGGGAACGTCGGCCTCCAGGTGTGATTCGGCTCCATAACGTAATCTGAATAAAAAACGGGTTTGTAACAAGTGCATGTATACAGTCTTTACTTAGTAAGGATTTTTTAATGGAAAGGTTTGGTAAGCCAAATCAAATTCACCAAAGGTTTCTCATATTTGCATACGTGTGCGTTTTCATGGGACTGACCGGATTCACCGAGCCTTACATTGTGATGCATTGGCACATGGGGATGTGAAGGTGAGGAGATAGTAGATTAATATTTAAGGGATTGGACAAAGGCATTGGAAGGTCATTTGGCCCCTGAGTAATGCTCTTAACCCCAGAGGTGCTCAATTGTGTGAATCTGATGAAATGTAACTCACTCTGGATATGGGCAACTGCCAAAACGCCATACGTAAATAGAAATGGTAAAAACGCATAAAGGTCAAAAGGCAAAACTCACAAAACTAAAATGAGGAAACAAAGGCAATCAGGACCGGTTTAGTCATTCCGACATATGCAAATATATTTTTTCACTTTTTTCAATGTTATGTTGCAGTCTGATACCACAGTCGTTCAAATTACTTTTTTCCTCATGAATCTCGATTCAGTGTTCCATAAAAAACAGAAATGTCTAAATTAAAAAAAAATATATATATATATATATATATATATATTAAACACTTATTAATAAACACTCAATGTGTGCTGAAACAAGGTAGAAAACTGTTTAAACTGAAAATAAAATAAATACAAAAATAAATAGAATTATTTTCATATTTAATTATTTTCAAAGTTTTGTGCCTCAGGTTTTATCAGCATGAATTTTGAAGTGCATCATTTGCATGTATAATCAGATTGGAATGAAATTTATTCAGCTATTGTACTCAATTTTTTCTCTCTCTCTCTCTCTCTGTCTCTCATATACACATATCTATCTATCTATCTATCTATCTATCTATCATATATATATATATATATATATATATATATATATATATATATATATATATATATATATATAATGTGTGTTTGCCTTTTATATGTATTTTATTTATTCTCTATTTGGCATTTTATTAATTCGTTCTAATTCTTCAGTAACTGAAGCCTTGTGATTTCAACCTTTTCTTCTTTTTTTTTCCCCGTAAACACAGATTTCTTGTAAAAGCCTGTAATATGAGGTGTAGAAAATCCTCTAAAGAAAGTGTGAAACTTGTCAAATACACAAACGGTGCATGCATTACATTGTAATTAACGTTACGGCGTGTACAGTAAACCAGCCCTATCTAGAACAGGGGATCCTATTACTTGTTGCTAAATCGCAACCTGAGATATGCAGTGAGAACCAAAATGCGAAGGACAAACCCACTATAAGCATTGTTTCTGAACTCGCATTGCCTGGACAAAGCGTCTGTACACCCGAGATATTTGAAGCAAAGAAGAAAATGTTCTGATATCCATCAGATTGCTCTTTAACTCTAATAAGATCGGATTAATGTCGCGCTGCATTATAATCTGAAAACAATCCCCCGAAAGAAAAGAATTTTTGAATTGGTGTGTTTTTTTTTTATACACTGTATGTGTACAGTATTGGGACACCGGATGTTTTTCAGCTTCTTCTTGAAACTCAAAACAGATGAAAGCCAGTTCAGTGAAGATTTGCTTTTTTTTTTACATTGGTTGGAATGGAAGATCCTGAATGGAAGTGTTAGAATAGGGTGTTGTTGGAAGCCTTCAGTCGTCGTTTGAAGATGAAGCCAGTGTCTCTGTTGTTCGGACATCCAGGGGAAGTTCATTCCACTACCTTGGTACCAGAACAGAGAAGAGCCGTGAGTTGATCTTAACTCTTACCCTGGGACCAGGCGAGCAGTGCTAGATGCTCTCAGGCAGCGAGGTGCGCTACGGGAGGTGATGAAGGTGCCGATCCATTTTTGGCTTTATAGGCGAGTGTCTATATAGGCGAGCGGTAAACAAGGATGAAATGTGGAACGCGAGTGTCCACTAAATATTGTCCATGTGATCGTAATGGATGCCATTATCCCACACAATATTTTTTTCTTGAAGAACAGGATTAAATGTGGAATGGGATGTTCAAAAATCCCAAGGCACCTTCTGGGATTGAATTCGGTACAGAAAAAAGGACGCCAATCCTACTTATGAGAATTAGTTTGAAACACAAAGGCAGTTGATTTCATTTCATTGGATTTATTTCGTATTGCTCATCAATTATGTCCGATATAAACGTACGCAAAAGAACAAAACAAAAGAGTTCCATTTTCCCAACCAAAAAAAAAAGGGAAGTTTTTGTCCCAAATCAAATCCCCAGAACTGATTCTTCATATTAGTTAAAACTGTGTCCATTCCAAAAAAAACCCAGACCAAACTCTTCTCTTTTTTTATTCTGTAATAAAATAAGGATAAAATCTAAAAAAAAAACATATCTTAAGGCTTCGACAAAACGTGAAGCAAAAAAAAAAAAAAAACCTTAAATGATGAAACATCTAAAGCACTGATGCGTTTGGACATGTTCTGTGTGACACAGTGTGCGGAAAGAATTCAAATAACACCTTAAAAGCTTCACACATTTAACAAACAAACAAAATAATTCGCTATAGTGCTGTGTGCATGGCTTGTGTTCTCTCGGAGAAACAAAAATTCAAGTCTTCAGCATCACTGGCACCGGGACGCACAAGAGAACATTATCCATGATCCTTCGCAAAAGAAGTCATAACAGTTTCCCTATTACAGAAAGTAATGACCTGGACTCTGAAGTCTAAGGAGAAGCCGTCACCGATTTTCATATCGGATATGAGAGAGAGACAGAGAGAGAGGAAGAGAGGACACGGCTAATGCGGTGTACAGACTGCGTCATAACATTTCTTCCAGGAACAAGTAATGAGAACAACAGCGGAGATTCAAGTGTTTCAAATAAACAAAAACAACAACAACCTCCAGAACCAGCACCAGAAACTGGGAAGAAATGAACGCACTAGACTCCCTGAAAAGCCCAGACTAACCCTGCTACAATTCCTTCCTATTCGCTACACTGAGTAATAAACTGTAACGAATGAATAATATTCGTTACAATTTATGAATATATATATAATATAATATAATATATATATATAATATATATATATATATATATATATATATATATATATATATAACTGAAGCGGCAGTTCATACGCTTAGGATTGCCAGAAGACCCGATGTGTGTGTGTTGTGTGTGTGTGTTTGTGTGTGTGTGGACCACATCTCCGGCTCTCTCGGGTGCTCAGGAATGAAATGCTTCTCTTTTTTACTTGTCCTTTGCTGGATGGAGTTTGGCGTGTTAGTTAGCACCAATGAGCTCTCTGAGAGAACGTGTGTGTAACGGCACCCGTGGAGTCGAGACGGGTCACAGGGCGCGTGCGAGACTCTGAAAGCGCTGAAGTGTAGTTTTAAGACACACAAAAAAAGACATTTTTCACACTGGAGGAGGAAATCGACACTCTTTCTGTCCGACAAACGCTCTCTAAAGATCTCAGATCAGTGGGAAGAAGATGGAACTACTGGCCTTCTGACTAATCACAAATCTAATATATATATATATAATATATATATATATATATATATATATATATATATATATATATATATATATAATCAGTGTTGGGAAGGTTACTTTGGAAATGTAATAGATTACAAATGACCCTATAATATAAAAGTAAAGTAACTGATTCTTTTTTGGTATAGTTTCATTTGTCCACTAGGTGGCACCTGAAGTTACCGTTCTAAGAAAAACGTTTCGGGGGAAAAAAAAAAACGGTTCTGCTTTTCGAAGTGAATTGTCATTCAAATCCAAAAATCACGTTTCAGTTGAAAATCAAGCACTGATTTTGTTCGGATGTAATCTTATTTTGCAATCTTTAACATTTTTATAAGTAACTGTAATTTAATTACACGTTGTTTTCTCAGTAACTGTAACAAATTACTGTTACATTTATTTTGTAATTAAATTACATAATGCCTGTTACATGGAACTACTTACTCCCCAACACTGTGCGTATATATATATATATATATATATATATATATATATATATATATATATATATATATATATATATATATATATATATATGTCACAGGAGACCAAAGTCGAGAGCTTCCTATTCCAAATATAGTTGACTAATGTATTCGTGTATCCTCATTATTAAGCATCTTATCATCATTTTCATCTTATTATTACTGAGGAGAACCTAGACGATTATACAAAGAGAAATAGGTGCTGTGGTTCTAATAGGCAACGCTGGTTCTGAGAACTCGATAAGTGTGCGAGTTTAGGTGGGGGCCTAAACCTTTCGGAAGACTTCGATGAGAACTGCGACGGAGTGCATGCGGTAAAAGAGGCTCATGGGAAGGGCAAAATTCAGCACCGTGCTCCAGATGGGGAATCCGAACGACTGTTCCTCCAAGCCGTTGTCAAACTGCGGCCGGCATCCGAACGCGGGGAGGATCCAGAGCTATACACACACACACACACACACACAGAAGCACAGATTACAGGTCGGGAAGTAGGGGAGGCAATTTGACAAGGCGTCATTAAGGAAACTTACCGAAATGTTGCACATGAACAGAAAGATGGCGATGTTTTTCAGGACCCGCCTCTGCCCGCTGGGGGTCTCGGGCAGTTTGTGAGCCCGCGACGCGGCCCCGCTGTTCCTGCTGTACGTTTGCTTTTCGTTCTCACACTGTTTATCCGGCGGCTCGTAGGCGTGGTTAACGATTCCGTCGTACACGGCAAAGATTTTCACGTTTCCTTGATTCGGGCTTAGGAGGCCGTTATTGTTGGCCCGGGGGCCCGGTCGCTCTTCCTGCTCGCGCCGTCGCCTGTACAGCGACTCGATGATAAACAGGTTCTGGACGCACTTCTCCAAAACTAACAGGATGGCGTAGCCCAAATTGGCCCATCGGTAGATTGGCGAATAGGTGGCCCCGCCCGTGGCAACGACGCTGCACCAGCAGACGAGCCAGGAGCCGATGGACGAGCCGAGCAGGAGCTTAGAATCGAGCGTCCGGGCTGGATTGGGCGCCGTGTCCATGGACCAATCCTCCAGGCGGTAGATGACCAAGCCGACGGCCCCAGCGACACTCATGCACGCCAGAATGACGATCGCAAACCAGTAGAACATGGAGATGGCCGCGTGGCGCGCCTCCAGGGACTCTTCCACATGAATGATGTAGATGACGAGCACCGTGATGGCGCTGGCGAGCGCCAAGAGCCCGAGCGCCGGGCCCAGCAGCAGGAAGGGCCTGTCGCCGGAGCCCTTTTGCAACGGGGAGGATGAGGCGGGCTTGTGATTGGTGCGTTGGTCGAGGTTTCGCCCGACGTTTTTCCACATGACGAAGAGCAGCACCGAGACTAAGATGTGGTACTCGATGTTGAAGGGACAGAGATAGTACAGACCACTGTTGAACATCGAACACGCACTGGTCGTACAGTTACAGCCTGGCTGTACGCCCTCTGGGACAGAAAGAGGGAAAACAATTAACAATGATACATGAAGTGTATGTGAGTATATGTGTGTGTGTGCGTGTGTGCGCATGTGTGCTTACCCCCAACAGTAAAGTTAAAGTATCCGACAGCTGATAAACGCCTCTTGTGGTCATTAAGCGCATGTTCAGCTTCGGTCATCACTCCGTTACTCCAAACGAGCAGGTTAGTGAACACGGCATGAATCACGCCAAACCTAACACACGTTCACAGTCCGCTCATATTACCATGTAAACGCCATACAACTTAGTTAAGAGTCTCAATAGCTTGGAAATGCTGGGATTTGATTGAACGACTGGGAAACATCATTTACACAAACTCACCTCTCGAAGGTTTCGTAGCGCTTGATGACATCCTTCACGTGAAACCAGAGGAAATGAACCTGACATGTGAGAAAGGAAAAAAAAAACCCACCATAACCATCATTAGTGAGGGAAAGTTCATTCATTTATCTTCTACCGCTTTATCCGATCTTCCCTCGGGTCGCGGGGAACCTGTGCCTATCTCAGGGGCATCTTGGGGCATCAAGGCAGGATACACCTGTATGGGGTGCCAGCCCGCACACATACACACTAGGGACAATTTTTCCAAGGTGCTAATCAACCTACCGTGCATGTTTTTGGACCGGGGGAAACCGGAGAACCATGCAAACTCCTCACACATAGTGGAGGCGGGAATCAATCCCCCAACCCTGGAGGTGTGAGGCGAACGTGCTAACCGCTAAGCCACCGTGGCCCCTAGTGAGGGGGAGTAAGAAAGTAAAATGTAATTCGTTACCTCAGGTGCTATTTATTGAGGTGTTTTTCCGTTTGACTTTTACTTGACGATATTTCGCACTTATGATTTAATTACGTTTTGCGAAATCAATCGCCCCTTTGTATTTACGAGTGTATAAAAACTTACATAACTAACATACACTAACATACAGTTCAGCATCAGTTGACAAACAATGAAGAGGAACGAATTAGGTAAGGAAATCCTGACTAACTCTGTATATATATATATATATATATATATATATATATATATATATATATATATATATATATATATATATATATATATTAAACTTTGTTTGAGGCGTTAATATCAATCTCTTAATAGCTTGGTGTGCTAAGTGTGGCATTAGATCTTTTCACAGATGATCGTAGGAACATCATAGCCATAACAAATCATAGAATTTAAGTACATTTGAAGGCAAATACTTTTACTAGTATAATTTTTTTACATACTTTATTGATCCAGTGAGGGGAAATTCTTGTCTTTGCATGTCCTAGAGTGTTTGAAAGCTGGGGTCAGAGCACAGGGTTTTAAAGACTCAAGAATGGCAGCTTGGCGACACCGGGGTTCAACCCCCTGACCTTTTCCGATCAGTAGCCCAGCACCTTAAACCACTGAGCTACACCCCCCTCGCCCCTCCCTCAGTGTAATTTGGAATGCTGACTGCCCCCAAGGCCTTTTCACATCACACTAATGACTGAATGAGTGCAAAATCTCCACAGAAATCTCCACTGTCCGAAAATTAAAGGTACTGCGGAGGGCGTTAAAAATATATAATGGTACCTTTAATGGTACACACCAGGTCCTTAGGGCACAAGTGTACCTCTACCTTTTGTACTTCGTCCAACAGGAGCTGATAAGCAACCGCGAGTTCCATCTTACCAGTTTCACGTTGTTTCAAACAGATTTGAATAATACAGTTAAAAGAGCGTCCTATTATATACAGAGTCCCCATTTGCTGCTAGAATAACCTCTACTATTCTATTCCACTACACGCTCAGAAAGAAATGCACAACACTGTACCCTAGGTTAAGGTACCTTAAGGACCTGTTCTGTACCTGGAGCACACAGGGTTAAGCACACCTTGCTCAAGAGTGGCAGCATGGCAACACCGGCATTCAAACTCCTGACCTTCTGATCAGTAGCCCAGCTCCATAGACCACTGAACTACACCCTCCTCCTTCAATATGATTTGGAATGCTGACTGCCCCCCAAGGCTTCCTCGCATCACACATGACCCGAATGAACGCAAATCTCCACAAAAAGCTCCAAAAAAGGTACTGCGGAGGGACAGTTTTCTTCCTAGGGCGAAAAAAATATATAAAGGTACTAATTTGGTGGAGATTCAGCCACGTGTGATGTGAGGAGGACTTTTTGTCCATGCCGGGAGTGTAGATTTTGCTTTTAAATAAACATGTAACATCAGCTGAACATGTGACTGAAAAACGTTCCGACACTGTCCGAGTAACGTCGTCACAAACTCCCATTTCAAGAATAATGCAATATTTAAATGCTTATTTGACAATGCTGCTGATAGTGTACTAATATACATTTACAGCATTTGGCAGACGCCCCTATCCACAGCGACTTACAGCTGAGTAATTGAGGGTTAAGGGCCTTGCTCAAGGGCTCCCACTAGTGGTAGCTTGGTGCTCGTGGGGTTTGAACCGGCGATCTTCCGGTCTAGAGGCCAATGCATTTCCACATAGGCCGTGTTGCGCCACGCACTTATTTACAGTGTTGTGAAGTATCTAGTTATGTGTAATGACGTTACGTAATTTGATTACAAAATAAAAGTAACAGTAATTTTTTACAGTTACTGAGATGTAAAAATGTGTCCTTAAATTAGTTCATTCATTCATCTTCTACCGCTTTATCCGATCTTCTCTCGGGTCAGGGGGAGCCTGTGCCTATCTCAGGCGTCTATGGGCATTAAGGCAGGATACACCCTGGATGGAATGCCAACCCATCGCAGGACACGCACACACACACACACACATTCACATACTAGGGACAATTTTCCAAGGCGCCAATCAACCTACCGTGCATGTTTTTGGAACGGGAGGAAACCGGAGAACCCGGAGAAAAACCCCCTGAGGCACGGGGAGAACATGCAAACTCCACACACACATGGCCGAGACGGGAATCGAACCCGGACCCTGGTGGTGTGAGGCGAACGTGCTAACCACTAAGCCACGTGCCCCCTCCTTAAATTAGTAAATTAGTTAATATTAATAATGTTAAAGATTAGAAAAAGCCCCATCCCTCCCAACAATTTGATGCAGCTCAATTTAAAAATATATAACCTAATTTTTTTTCTTAGAATGTTAACTTAAAGTGCCACCTAGTGGACAAATTAAGGAACTCAAAAAGTAATCGCTTTACTTACTTAAGTAATTGAAAAATTACACGACTTATTACATTTTGAATAGGGAAATTTTGTAATCTATTACATTTCCAAAGTAACTATTCATTTATTGTGTGTGTTTTTTTTTATTACACTTTATTAATTTATGGGGCAGTAGGAAGTGGGAATACTATACATCCAGTCGATCATGGTGTACTATACGAGCACACAGTAGAGCTCTAATCGTATGGGATTGCATTACTTTGAATGAATAGAAAAAAAGATACACATACGGGGGGGGGGGGGGGGACTCATGACATGAATCTCGGCGAAGGATTTATAGTGTTGATTTAAATTAGGCTACTCTCGGATATTTATGGGAAGATATTGGGGTCACAGCAGAACCCTGCAAGTTGAGTATGCAATAAAGTCTTCCTTTTTTTTGGGGGGAAGGGGGGGGGGTTGCATGCGAATCCAGTCCCAGCTACAGATAGTGGCATTGCATTACACTCCGAACACACTCTTTCATTTCTATAGGCAATTTTTTTTGGGAGGTCGGAGGAAACCGGAGAACCAGGAGGACCCCACACAAATTTCGACCCGGGTACTGTAATGCTCATAGAGATAAAGTTCATTCTATTTATTTATTTATTTATAGCCATACATTCATTGCTAATTTCGACTTCAAGTTCAAATGGAAACCGAATCGCTTTTATTTATTTATTTATTTATTTATTTATTTTCCAGAATCAATTTTAGGAGAATGAGTCATAATGAAGTTTAACAGGATCAGCAGTGACAGAGAGCCTTTTATCGGTGCACAAAGCGCTCGTTTGTTCTCCCGCGGACCCCTCGCGATACAAGACCCTCTGATTCAGAGATCAATTTCAGCTCCGAGCAGCGAGTCAATTACGACTCGGCTCAAACCTGGAGACATGTGATCCCTAAGAGAGCTTTCAGGCTATATGCGCACAGATAAGAAGCGATACACGCGAAGCCCCGGTCGCGTCAAGTCATGCATGCGTGATACTTCGCATCTTTTATTAAGCCTAGATGAAGTGCCAATAATGACAGATGGCCGTGTTGGTGTGCAGTATTCGTTTTGTGTGTGGTGCAAATTTCTGGTGTTCTTATGCTTTGAGCCGATTGGTTGGGAAAGACATTGGGTTCGACTTTCATGGTGCGTTCATGTGATGGTTATAACCCTCTTTCATAGGCACATGTCAGGCATTGAGACCCTAACATGACACACAACCTATATCTTTATTGCTGCTAGTCCTTAATACTAAGTTATTCACCAGTCATATATTCTTAGTCTACAAGTCTATACATGCAAATGTTATTTATTTCCCTTTTTTTATTTTCCCTCTCTTTCTAGCTTCTTCCTGCCCTACATTTTATTACTACTTATACATCTCTGTACAACTATATATATATATATATATATATATATGTAACAAATAAAACTAGAACTTGCACACACAAACACACACACATCCCCTCTCACCTGTGACACTGTATGAAGCGTATGTACAACCGGATAGACGCCCAGCATAGGAGAAACGCACTCCTGATAGCCAACGTAGTTTCCGACGCGGAAAGCGTCTGTGATGAGCGACAGCAAAGCCAGCAGACTCAGAACACCTGTGATAATAAACAAATAAACAAACAAATCAATAAATATCAACTTATTAACAGCAATAGATGGTGCTGGATGAACATTTCATCTTCATCAAACCATTCAGTGCCCCTCATGACCTGTACACGGGGTGGGGTTTTCCTAGAGACCACTCACCAGCAGGATGCACATAAGGCGTGGAAAATTACCCAGAATCCACAATGCCACAGTTTCCACTTCCAAGCAAATCATACCAGAATGAAAGATTTTTTTGGGCTGGTATCATGAAAGTCAAGCATGCGATTGATTGATTGATTGATTGATTGATTGATTGATTGATTGATTTATTTATTTATAATAAAAATAATACATTTAAGAATGATGATTTCTTATGCCTGTGTTTCTGTAGGATGTTCAGTGTTGGGAAGGTTACTTTGGAAATGTAATCCATTACAGATTACAAACTACCCGATTCAAAATGTAGTAAAAGTAAAGTAACTAATTACTTTAATTTGATTACTTTTTGTTTACTAGGTGGCACTGTCTAAGAAAAACAGTTTCAAACCCTCGAGAAAAAGAACAGGTTCTATTTTTCTAATTGAAACTGCAGCAGATCGTCATGCCGTAATCTAAAGCAATGATTTTACTTGGAATTGTTCAGATGTCGCCGTATTTGTACTCTTTAACATGTTCATAAGTAACTGCAATTTCATTATTTTGGTTTGTTTGACGTGTTACATTTATTTTGTAATTGATTTGCATGACGCCGGTACAACTTTCCTCCCCAACACTGAGCATGTGCGCACTCACAAATAAGGGTATGGTAGTGAAACTTTAGTTCAGTGTGTAACTTGTAATGTAAGGTCCAAAGCATGTCAACTTGAGTAAAAACGGTAGTTTGTTTATCGATATAAATCATTAAAATAGAACCAAAGAGACCATTCTTGAAGTTTATTGGTTGCTTAATGATGCCCTATCAATCCCTACTGAAGGGATGCACTATTCCCGTTAAAACGATCAAAATTGCGTTTTCTATTATTACTATCATTATTATAATTATTATTATTATTATTGATTGATAAAAGTCGCACGTGTCTGCTTCTTTATGGTGTATGTCTACAGCTGCAGCGTTCTTCACGAATGCGCGTCAAAGCGCATCTGGGTACCTCGGATCCAGCTGGTGGCCGCGTCCGCGTCCCTCTCCGGCGGCGCGTTGCGCTTGCGCTCCAGGCGCGCCACGTAGCAGATCATCCACAGGAGCTGCACCAGCATGAGCGTGGACAGGAAGGCCAGCACCGTCTCCTCGGTCACGGTCGGCCCCTGGTACGCGAGCGCGAGCATGAGCGCGAGACCCACGAGCAGCAGGTTGATGCCGTACTGCGCGCTCAGCACCTCGCCGTTCTTCTGCGGGTACTTCCGGCTCAGGCTGCCGCGCAGCGTGGCCAAAATCTTCTTCTCGCGCGCCGACGAGGCCGAGGAGGAGGAGGAGGAGGCCGAGGAGGCTGAAGACGAACCCGGACAGTATTTGTTCACGAACTTCACCTCGGGCCCGCTGCGCTCCATCATGGCGTCCTGCACAAAGCAAACGCGCTTACTTGGAGTGGTTGGAGGTGTGTGCTCAGGGGTTTGTAAAAGCGCGTTTTTTGTTCCCCCCTCTCCAGCATCCGGTTCGTGTTCGGCTGTAAATCTACCTACATACACCAGCCTTTTTCTTCTCCGTGTAAATCTGCAGATTAGGAGTTGGAGATCGAGTTTCAGGTCTCTTTAGCGAACCGGCGATGCCAGATATTCATCCAACACCATCCCGACATCACTCCATCTTTTTCTCTTTTTTTCCGGGCTTGAACAAGCTGCTTAATATGCGTTGAAATCCGATTTACAGCGCGTTGCGCGGAGGACGTGCCCCCCCCCAAAAAACCATAAACGTTATAAAGCCTTTCTGCCGTGCGTAAATACGCGCGTATTTTATTTTACCTTTCCATTTAGCGCAGGAGCATGCAGGAAAAAAAAAATAACTAGGCGCCTTATTTGTTATTTCTTTCTTTCTTTTTTTGCCTTGCACTCTTCACCTCTGCGCAGCTCTGTGTGGGTCCAGTGGAAATGAACTGAGGCTTATTTAGGTTTTCTTTCCTCCGCAGGTCCTGATGAGAAAGAAAGGGGGAAGCGGGGTTTCGCGTTTCACTGGTCGATGGTCAGTCCGACAATGGCCCTTTATGGAATCGCCTTTGTGCGACACGCAACGCCGACACGGCTCAGGTAACCTTCCAAAAACCGCGTAAAAACAAATCATTTTCTCCAAAATCTTCCAAATCCCATCCCGAGTGTTTGTTCGAGGGTACAAACAAGACAGGAGATAGAAACCGAATCGAATAGAAACAGTGAATCCAATAAACTCGTGGGTTTTATTTGATTGCCAAAGAAATAATCTTTTTTAAGTGCGCGCAAAATTACAGGGTCCACCTTAATTAACGTGAAATGGATACAGGTGACCAACAACAATAAAAAAAACACTATTATGACAAGCTTTTATTGGAGAACTTTCCGACCTTTGAGAGAGTCTCACTCCCACGGGAGAAATCAGAAGTGCGCGTAAAAATCCTGCCCAAATCCTCCAAGAACGCTATTAACACACCCAATTAGCGTCGCACGGGATACACGCACGCACGTACACACAAGTACCTGACTGTAGAACCTTACCAGTCCGAGTTTCAGGTTAGTTTTTTTTTTTTTACCAACAAATAAACATGTTTTTTTTCTTTTACAAACACTCGTTAATAAACGCAATCTAATCATCTTGTCCTGTGGTAGTGCGGCAAAATACTACAAATCAGAAACGCGTTCAACTCTAGGCACATGGCCTAGAACAACAAAAACCCACATCAGGTTCCACTGTGGTCAAAGATGGATGGATGGATGGATGGATAGATAGATAGATAGATAGATAGATAGATAGATAGATATGTAACTCGTCACGTTACAGCATTAAGTAATTAAGGAGAAAACAGTAATTACAGTTATTGAGAAAAAAATGTGTAATTAACTTACGGTTACTTATGAAAATGTTAAAGATTACAAATCCCAAATATTATATATATTATATATATATATATATATATATATATATATATATATATATATATATATGTATATTTTGGGATCTTTAACATTTTCAGTAACTGTAATTAAATTACACGTTTTTTTCTCAATAACCGTTACTTTTATTTTGTAATTATATTACGCAACGCCTTTACAAGTAACTAGTTACTAGAAACCAGGAAACCACCCAGCACTTTACACTGGTCCACTTTACACTTACATGCTACTTTTATATTAATTTTATTTTCTTTTTATTCCATTTTTCTTTGCATTACTTATTATAATGTGTGCCCTATTTCTTTCTTTCTTTTTTTTCCTATATATATATATATATATATATATATATATATATATATATATATATATATATATATATATATATATATATGCAGCCTATACATTTTGTCTGTTAAAAGGAGGAAAAATGAGCAAGCATAATGATTCGTGAGTTTGACAAATTGTGCTAGCTAGACGTCTGCGTAAGAGTATCTCCTAAACTGCAGCTCTTGTGGGATGTTCTCAGTCTGCAGTGGTCAGTCGTTGTCAAAAGAGGTCAAAGGAAGGATCAGTGGCGATCTGCTGACAGGGTCATGGGCAGCCAAGGCTCACTGATGCATGTGAGGAGTGAAGGCTGGTCCTTGTGGAGGAGCTACCGTAGCTCACATTGCTGAAGACGTTCATACTGTTAATGCTCGATATTATATATACCTTCTGCTCTCTCTTTAAAAGGTGTCAGAGCACCTGTCCACCCTCTAATCCTCCTACAACCAACACCTAAGCATACATGTGCAGCCATTGAGCAGGTCTGGTCTGATAAAGCATGTGTTCATCACTTATGGTGCACTTGGGGCAGAGATGCCATCTGGAATGGCCTATGCGAAGAGAACACAGGCTCTGTTTCTTTAGGACTCATGGGAAAGAATATATACGCGGGCACGGAGCCAAGCTCCGAGGGTATCATGTGGCTGAGCGAGCTGGCAGCGCTGCTTTTTTACTTCTGCGGCCGGTGTTTTACAGCGTTGACTGACCAGGTCAACACTTATTGATGCACCAACAGCGCTTTTGTGGTCTTCCTGCTTTTGGGTTTCACTGTGGTGATGTGGCACAGGAGTAGAAGCTGGGTGGAATCTCGTGCAGTACGTGGTGAAAAACTCGTGCAGTACGTGGTGCTTTGAAAACCTGATGTAAATGCTTCTTACGACCGTCCATAATGCAAACATAAAAAGGATATATATATATATATATATATATATATATATATATATATATATATATGATATATAATACATATTATAATATAATGGAAAGAAATTAAAATAAAACAAACATTAGATGAAAAATAATAAATAAATAAATAGAATAATGCTTAAAAATAAACAAAATAATAAAATATAATGATTAAAAATAAATAAAATAAAACAATGATTAAAAATAAATAAAAATAATAAAACGAATAAATAAAAATATTGTATAATGTGACAGTGTAAAATAAAGTGTTTGTTGTGCAATGCTGTGCAGATAAGAGAAAGTTGAAAGTCTTAGGTGCTTTCTGGGTTTAATGTACTAGCTATTCAATCTCAACCCAATTTTATAGTCACATATTAGCCATCTGAACCTGTACCACAAGCCCCTAAATATTATGTCTTTCAGATATTTATGCTTATACATACTATTTTTGCTTCTTGGTTGGATTAAATCATTCCCTTGGGTTTTCAGTCAGATTGCTCTCTGTATTGTGATTTATGCTCCGACTAGAATACTAGATTGAATCTTCTGGGATTCCCTACGGCATTCTGTAAGTGATTTCCGTCCTGTTAAATCACTTATGAATGGCGTCTTTACTCAGTTATTTATTTTTGGTGGATGGTCTTTTACATCCCAACAGTGCCAGAGCGGTAGTTTGTTTGGGTATGTACTAGAGCTGGGCGATATGACCGATAAATTGAATCGACGATTTTTTGAGGCAATTTTCGATTTTGGATACAGTGGGGAAAATGTGTGTGCACTATTTGTACCTGTTTGTAGTGGGTGTTTTGGGGTTTCCCGCTGTCATGTTTATCCCGCAGCACCACACACACACACACACACACACACGCCTCCCCGTTCAACAACGTGGTTCTGTTTGCGGTGCTGGAATAAATGAGTGGTGCTGCTTCCTTTAGTCACCTTTGTGTCTGAAGTTGCAAACCTGAACGATTGATGAAACCACGCCCCTCTTAGAAACATGGGTCAGAGCGCGCCGCCACGTCGTATTTCCCAAGCGTAATGCGGGGGGGGCGGAGAACTATGGAAGCCCGCTGTGCCAAACCGAAGTGTAAAATTGACGTACTCAAATTAATCGATAATAACGATTAATCGCCCAGCGCTAGTATGTTCTTTAACAGACTCTAGGATCCTCATGGTAGACACGTAGTATGGTATTCAAACTAAGGTCATATGACACTTCAAATTGCATCCAGGTGAACAAACCTCTAATGGTAGATAATGTCAGGGTCATACCTTCATTACACTGAAACAATACTCTGATAGATGTTTAGGTTCATACATTCAGAAATGTTTTGTTTGTGTTGCCCAGGGGTTCACTGAAGACTCATTCGGTGTTGGACTCCCAGAATTCCAGGTGTCCACTATTACACTTTAACCTACATGCTGCGTCAATTCCGGAATAATAGTCAATATATAAGATCAAGTACAAAACCAGCAAAAGTATTGGGACATCCGGTGCGTCTTCACTGAAACTGTTACTGCGTAGTTGGAGGCACGCAGTCGTCTTTGGACACAGTAGAATGGAGCTCTTTCCTCTACACTTGAACTAGGAAACCCAAACCTGTTCCAGCAAGACAATGCACCTATACACACACAGAACGGTCCTGCAGATAAGCTTTAATGTACAGGGGTTGGAGCAGGAGCTCGAGTCACCTGCTATAGACATGTTAAACCATAGAAAACACCTCAGGAGCTTATTATAACAGTGAATGGGAACTGAATGTGTGGGAGAAAAAAGTACACATCAATCCTACGGTCAGGTGTCCTTTTGTGAAGACAGTGTACCAAATGTCCTTGGAAATAATGGTACGATTTTTTTTTTTGTGGTCATTTTATTATTGTTTTGTTCAAAATTCTCAGAATTGTGATGCTTTCTTACACTGAGATAGTTATTGGACCGGGAACGTAAAAAAAATAAGTTACACACAAACAAATATTTCAAAAAAGCTGGAATATAAAAGACAATACAGTGTTAATGTTAATGGCACGTGGTCACAGTCACGTGTGTGGGAGGAAAAAATGAAAATTAAAAAATGCTCTTTTTGCAGCACAATGCTTTTTTTCCGGAATATTATTGCCGTATATTGTGCGTATGTGTTTTAGCCGAGCACGGAGATCACCATCACGACTCCCATAAACTGAGTGAAGAGAATCACAGGTGCGAAGAAGGACCACACAGGCCACAGTGCAATGTTAAAGCTGCAGATACACACACACACACAAATCAGAAGTTAGACAAGGCCCAGTGTATATTCCTTTTTTTTTTTTTTTAAGAAAAACAGGGAATTCATTCTCAACACAATTTGGTTCAGCTTCATCCCAAGTGCTAAACTTTTTTTTTTTTTTTTTTTTAGAAACTGACCTGAAGGAGGCGGCGATGAACGCAGCGGTGGTGATGGGTGGAATGGCCGGGTACTCCTGATCGTAATGCCGAATCCCTTTAAACCACTCCAAGTACACAATGCAGAACAGAGCGAGGCACAGACACACTCCCAGCAGCACCAGGCCCACATTTAACCACCAACTGCAACATCACACAAACACAGGTCATGACACCTTTTGCCATTAGAAAGTGGTTGAATGTTAAAGAGCCGTTTATTTAAAATCATACATACAGCATAAATACAAACACTTTTTATCCAGGTACCTGTAGAGCAATCGTGACATATATGGAGGTTCTAGTTTTAATAATGAAAGTGAGCAGGTTGTAAAGGTGTATGAGGTGTTTATATCAAACTCGTTTTCACTGTGGGCCACATCAGTCCCTCGAAGGTGTGGGTCAGTGGTCGACGGCGCTGGGCTACTGATAGGAAGGTCGGGGGTTCGAGCCCCGGTATCGCCAAGCTGCCACCCTTAGTTCCTTGATCAAGGCCTTTTAACACTCTGTGCTTCAGGGGCGCCGTATCATGGCCGACCCTGCGCTCTGACCCCAGCTACCAACAACAAGCTGGGATATGCGAAGAAAGAATTTCACTGTGCTGTAATGTATATGCGAAAGATAAAGGCTATTCTATATTCTTTGATGAGCGACGCTGCCTCATAGCACAAAAGACATATCTTTTTTTTCCTCCTTGAAGCACAAACATGTATGCACTTTCACATCTTTCTTGGCAGTGCATGAATTTTCCACTTCCTGGACATTTTGGCCTCGGTAAACACCAATGTGGGATACACTGCTGTCTATTATTTTAATAGCCTTTATTTGTGACGTATACATTACAGCACTGTGCTGCTGATTGGAAGGTCCCGGTTGGAGCCCCGGTATCGCCAAGATGGGTCCTTGAGCAAGACCTGTGCACCAGGGGCGCCGTATTATGGTTGATCCTGGTCTCTGACCTCATATACCAGCTTGTTGTTGGTATTTGGGGTCAGAGACCAGAGATTCTCGTCAAGCTTCAAGCTTCTCGTCACTTGTGAGGACAAAAGGTACCTAATTAAGAGTGGTGTGAGCTCATTGGTTAAGGCATTGGGCTCTGGGCCAGAAGGTCGCAGGTTCAAATCCCAGCACTACCAGGCTGCCACTTGAGAGGGACTTTTGAGAAAGGTCTTTAACCCTCAACTGCTCAGCTGTAAGTCACCCTGGATAAGGGGGGGGGCGTCTGCCAAATGCTGTAAATGTAAAATGTCCGAAATACATTTCTTTTCTGTGTTAACGGAAAATAAACATCTTGAGACGTGTTGGGATGATAAAGACGTGTTAAAACACTTAAATAAGACAGGAACAGTCTTTCTCCTTTTTTGTGCACCCATTCCAGCTTTCGACACACCAACATTCACCTTTTGATATCTTTGTTTTCCAGGATGACGCCGAAGAAATCTACATAGTAGGTCAAACCGATGGACGCCAAAATCCAGAAGATGGAGTGTCGGTTCAAGCGTGGGAGTGGTTTGGAGTCTGTTTTCTCTTTGCCTGCCCAGGTGAAATAAGACACAGCCAATATGTAATAACTAAACTCATGGTCAAACACCCAAAAGTTATTCCAGACTCTTCACAATAACATAATATTCTGTAATACACCTGTGTATTGTTGTTATGAAGTGCAAAGTCAACGCGTGGTGCGAATATGAGTTGTTTATGGCCGTTATTATTTGGTTTGACATCCACTGCACATAACATATATGGCTATACAGTCAAATATATGATTAGTTGGATAGTTACTGATATTACTATCTCTTACGTTTATTATTTATTTAAAAAGTAGCTTGACATATGTAAATAGAGGAACACCGGGAACCAACTACAGGTACACAGTTTTTTCTAAAGAAAAAAACAAAGTGTTTTTTTTTAATACGCTGTTGGACGCGTGAACGTTTTTTTTTCTTTCTTTCTTTCGAAGGACTTACTCTTCTCTTCCTGCTCCGAATCCGGGTGTAAAAGAAGCTCCGCATCTCTTTTAAACCGGTTTCGAAGTTGTGCTAACTCTGCTTCGGAAAATGCGCCTGCCATTGTTTTCCTTTACTTCCTTGTCCGGGAAATATGACGTAAAATACAGGAGGCGGAGGCTCATGGGAAATGTAGTTACTATTTGCAGGTGACGGTGTCACGGTGATGTAAGTGACCGGATTTAGTATTATCAAACAAATTATCATTTATTACTATCTATCTATCTATCTATCTATCTATCTATCTATCTATCTATCTATCTATCTATCTATCTATCTATCTATCTATCTATCTGTCTGTCTGTCTGTCTGTCTGTCTGTCTATACTCATCCTTATCTATCTATCTATCTATCTATCTATCTATCTATCTATCTATCTATCTATCTATCTATCTCTCTGTCTGTCTGTCTGTCTGTCTGTCTGTCTATCTGTCGTCTATCTCTCTATCTATCTATCTATCTATCTATCTCTCTATCTATCTATCTATCTATCTATCTATCTATCTATCTATCTATCTATCTGTCTGTCTGTCTGTCTGTCTATCTGTATGTCTATCTATGATTTATCTCTCTACTCATATCTATCTATCTATCTATCTATCTGTCTGTCTGTCTGTCTTTACACAGTCAAGGTGTAAAGATATAACTTTTAAAAATTATAATAATTATTATTACTATTATTATTATTATTATTATTATTATTATTATTATTATTATTATTATTATTTCTACAGCAGGAGTAACAGACTTTGGTAAGTTTCTTTGCATGTGTATTCCCCTGCTATTCTTCTAAACAGTTTTATATAACAAACTGAGTGGAATTCAGAAATCCCCAACCTTTTTTTTTTTTATCTATGAAAGGCAGAAAATCAAACCAGATGGAAAAAGTCATGGGGAGAAACTAAATATTGTACCAAATATCACATTAAAATGAAAGCTGCCTTTGTTCCTCTCATTTGTGATTTTCAGCTATTCGATGACCTCAAACGAGACGAAATGCTGCTCTTTACCAAATTGCATATTTTTGTCCTCGTGTCTTATTAAATTATTTCCAAATTAAAGGTCAACATGGGCGTGCTGAAATTAGGTCATCTGTGGGTAGTAGTTAATTGAAAGAAACTTCATCACACAAGACTGCAATTGCCAACATTACACAAGGTGGGGGTGGGGGGGTGGAAGGTGTTAGATTGGCCAAGTCACTCATCATATCCATAAGACAAAAGTGAAGGATTCCACAAATAGAAAAGGGAGAAATTTCCCCATAATTTCGAGATTAGCACAAGCAAAGGATTTGCAACCAGATATTAATTTTACAAAAATGAACCATAAACAATCATGTAAATACACAACAGTGTAAAATGCTAGATGCTAGAGCAAGGAAGAGGCGCGACAAGTCGTCCACATTGCCGCCACTGCTTGTGGGACCTCGGCCACGAGAGAGAGAGAGAAAGAGAGAGAGAGCCTGCTGATCTTCTCAGCTGTTCTCCCAATCCGCTCTCGGGTCACACATAATCTGAGACCCGGTTGAAAGAGTGGAGTAGTAACAGACCCCGCAGCCAGGCAGCAGAAATGAAACACTTCCTATCTCGGACACCGATGGAAGGCAGCCAGCGCACCTGTTACCCCGACACACACAGCTGTTAGCGGAACAGACACACCTGCGTGGGTTCAGAAGGTCAGGTGTTGGACTAGAAGCCAGGGGAGTGGTGTATTTCTGTCGTTTGCTTGAACACAAGACGTATTAGTGTCTGAGAGTCCAGGCTGCCAAGATCAGAGAGGAACTCGATCTAATCTGAGGTAGAGCGAGAGAAAGGGAGAGAGAGAGACAGAGAATCACAGGGAATGAGATAATCCTAGAATGAAAGTATAAATAAATAATAGAATGTCAACTAGTTCAAAATCCATGGAGAGAATTATTTGCTGCTTTCTCCTACCTATTTGGATTAAAACAAACAAACAAACAAACAAACAAACAACAAAAAATGAGTCTGCAGGTCGGTGTAGGGAGTAAAATGACCTGTCTGTGATAAAGTTCTCTCACAGGCGCAGTATTGTTGGAGCAGACGTTCTAAGGAGAAGGCGGGAGGGGGGGGATAAGGGTGTCATGTTCGGCCGAGTATTGCATTCACTCAGCTTCCCCAGGGTCAGCACAATGACTCGCCAACGTCACACAACTCACCAGAGACATTTTTGTTTTGTGTCGCATAAGGTTAGGCGACAATGCAATATCGATAGACTGATCGAGTCCGTAAGGCACGGGCGGGACTGCAGGACAAATAAGCCGTCGCTAAAGGAAACAAACAAACAATTGGAATCACGAATGCCAACCGATAAGGTCATACTGAACTTTACCAGCATCTGACCAAAGAGAGGGCCTCTTTAGGGAACTGCACACTCACTGGATCAGGTGTAGCAACTTCCAGGAACTTTAGGCTCCGTGGGCTGGACATGTCAGGATCGTTTCCTCATCCCACACTTTTAACACAAGTCCACAATCACAATGTATTAAAACAGGCGAACTACACTAAACTAGCATTTTAAAAAAGAAATATGTTACTGTAGCAACAAGAAAAGAACTTTAAACTAGCATTATTTTGGCTAAAATTGCATTAGGAAACTAGTATTATACTAAACAGGCTAACAAAAATCTGTGTAGCCATTATATTAAACAGGCTCAACGCGGCAACTAGCACGATGCTAAAACGGCTAACAGCAAACTAGCGTTGACTTTGAATAGTATTATATTTAGCGTTACACTGTTAGACTGAAATCAAAGTAAAAGAGAATTATAATATTTGTCATTTATTAAATAATTAATAACAAAAAAGAAAAAGCATCATACAACACAGAGCAAAACATCTAGCACTGTGTTGACCACGCAGCATCACTTTGAAGCACACGGCTTAACACAGGAACTTACACTGTACTAAAAGACTAACTATAGCAAATTTGCTTTTAGTTATATATTATTATTAATGATTAAAATACTATATGTTTATCTATGTGAAGACACTAATAACGTTAACGATTTCTCACAATAATTATCAATAGCGACAACATGGGTAGCTCAGTGGTCTAAGGCGCTGGGCTGCTGATCGGAAGATCCGGGTTCGAGCCCCGGTATGGCCAAGCTGCCGCCCTTGGGTCCTTGAGCAAGACCCTTAACCCTCTGTGCTCCAGGGGCGCCGTATCATGGCTGACCCTGCGCTCTGACCCCAGCTACCAACAACAAGCTGGGATATGCGAAGAAAAGAATTTCACTGTGCTGTAATGTATATGTGACCAATAAAGGATTATTATTATTATAAAATTTTAGCTGCATATCACTGATGAGTTGTGCAATTTTCGGCCTGCGGGCGACTCATGTGGTCCTTGGTGTTCACAGTTAACACAGTGTTGGTGACCTCCAAGATGACCTCCAAGACCGGCTAATGACGTCCTCAAAATTAATCCAAATAGGTTACCAATAAACTAGCATTTTGCTATACACCTAGCATTGTGTTATCTGGGATACAGAGACTTAACACAGGAACTAGCGCTGTACTAAACATGCTAACATCAAAATAGATTTGTTTACATAATAATGACCAAAAATAATACTTTACAGCCAAACACGCATGTAGCACTGAATAAATGAGGATCATTATAAACATGTAGAGTTAGTGATAAGCACAATTCTAGTAAAAAGGCTAATACACGACCTAGCAGACTTTTGAAAACTACCGATGTAGAATACTTCAGAATAGCTTCCGTGTCTAAATACTTTTATTATATGGCAGCAATGTATAAACACAGAAATGTAACAGATATTTCATGTCTATGTCTAACAGAGAACACGAGACACTTAGCAAATGCTTTTCACCAGCTTTTGTTTCTAATGTTAGCTAGCATGAGATTAGGGACGCTAAGATGGCTGAGGCGACTCGTATTATTTTTATATACGACTCTAGTGTTTTAAGTAATTGTGACAAATTGGTGAAAGAAATAACTATAGAGAATATACATTTATATTGAATGTAATTCTAATTAGCTAGTCAATAGTCAATTAAGGGGGCACGGTGGCTTAGTGGTTAGCACGTTCGCCTCACACCGCCAGGATCCGGGTTCGATTCCCGTCTCGGGAATGTGTGTGTGGAGTTTGCATGTTCTCCCCGTGCCTCAGGGGGTTTTTCCCCGGGTTCTCCGGTTTCCCCCGGTCCAAAAACATGCATGGTAGGTTGATTGGCACCTTGGAAAATTGTCCCTAGTGTATGAATGTGTGCGTGAATGTGTGTGTGTGTGCCCTGCGATGGGTTGGCATTCCATCCAGGGTATATCCTGCCTTGATGCCCATAGACGCCTGAGATAGGCACAGACTCCCCATGACCCGAGGAAGATCGGATAAAGCGGTAGAAGATGAATGAATGAATAGTCAATTAAGTTAACACTAGTTCAACATTCAATTATCAACACACACATAATATATAAATAAATATATATAAAATTCACTCAGCCAGATGACAAATCAGTTCAGGAAGAACATTTATTTTAAGAAAAATATACAAGGTTGGGATGAAACATGTACATAATGGACAGGTGGTGAAATGGTGTGTGTGTGTGTGTGTGTGATATGACAGGCGTCAAAAAAGAAGAAGGAAATAAAGCATTATTTAATAAGTATGACTTTTTCTTTCAGGATCTTAAATTTGGGATTTTTCATCTTTTTGTTGAACAGAGAATACAGCTCCTCCTCAGATTTATGGTTGTCTTCTGCACTGAAAGCATAATACGCGGAAAAAACCTGCAAAACACAAACGCAGAACTTCAAATTACTATGACTGTTTTTGCTATAGGAAAGATCCTCAGGGCAACACAGGAGTAACATGTGAGTGAATCGATTAGGGGCGTTTGGTGCCTCAGTACAGGAGGTTATATGTGTGTGTGTTTTCTACCTTTTTCCGAAGCTTTTTAAGTGCGATGCCTTCCTCTGGAGCCTGACGGAGAACTGCCTTTATTGTTCCCTTCCAGTTAAATTTCCCTAGACACACAAACACTATTATGTCTATATGCACACATACATACACACCACTGCCCCCTACAGTCCAATAGATCACAATGCAATTTTCTCCCAAATTTCCCTAATAACACCAAACAGGACAAACCAAGCCCACTGCATCTTTCTAAATTAATCATTAACCTTCCCACTTCTGCATACATAATCTCATAGATACCCCAATTTCACTGGTTCTCTTAAGATCATGTCTCACAACTCAGTGCACATTTTTCTAACTCTGCTAGTTTGCTGTCTATTCTTAAAACACTGAATACAAAAAAATCAATAAATTTGGTCGTCAAATAGACTTCATAGTAAATATCTAGTAAACAGTATGTATGGATTGTAACGCATCCAATCCAACATGGTGCTCATGCCTGATTCTTATATAAGTAGTAGAGTTGTTGGTGAGGGTCACAGCTGTGCTACAATATGCCGTGGTTGTTTGAACATATCAGAAATCGACGCCAAAGGTTTGAAGACACCTGACCATAAGCTGTCCAGACCAAAGAAGCCGTCTACCTTTAGTGTTTGACTCTTCTTGTTCATCCTCTACTTCCTCCAGGTTTTGGCTCTCTGAAGAGGGAAAAAAAACCCAAACAGATTACTTTTAAAGAGCATGTTTTATTTGTCGTGGTCACTTCTCAGCATGTCATCACAGTACAGCGGGCCACGATGAACAGATTCAACAACGCTTACCTTCACACTCCTCCTCTTTCCTTTTCTTCAGTTTCTTTCCCTCCGTGCACTCGACATTGTCTGCTTTTCGCTTCCTTTTTTTCTTCTCCTGAGGCCCTTCTACACCGTTCTCTCCGTTCTGCTTGTCCTCCGCTCGCTTCTTTTTACTCTTCTTTTGTCGCTCTTCCTTTCTCTCTCGCTTGTTCTTTTTCGGCTTCTCCTCTGCTTTCGTTTGTTCTTCCTGCGTGGCTGGCGATGGAGGAGATGCGCGCTCGGGCTGATCGTTGTTGGTATCCTACCGGGCGCATACGATTCAGCATTGTCTGACGAAAGTGTGACCGAGTAAGTGTAAACTGAAAATCTGATACATACAGGGTTTTCTGAAGAAGAGAAGATCTCCCACACTTGATCCTGCAGACTGGTGTCATAAATCTTTAGGCTGTTCTTTATCCAGTTCTAAAGAAGAAGAGAGGGTGTTTATACTACTACATATATATATATATATATATATATATATATATATATATATAATATATATAATATATATATATATATATGTGTATATGTGTGTGTGTGTGTGTGTGTGTGTGTGTGTGTGTGTGTGATATATACACATACTATTATCTAGGGGTGTCACCATACACATATTCGAAATGTAACAAATTACAAACATTTTCTTGACTATTCCACATTTTGAGGGAGTGAATGAAGACACGGGTTAACGTATGCTGAAGTAGACAGTTAAGTAAAATATATAATTATAAAAACTTTATAATAAATGTAAACCCAAATGGGGTGCAACAAATAACTAATTTCATATTTTCATACATTTAATTTAATTTAGTTTATTACTCTATCAAGGTAGATATGTATGTGTGTGTGTGTGTGTATGTATATATATATATATATATATATATATATATATATATATATATATATATATATATATATATATATATATATATATCTATATATATATATATATATATATATATATATATATTATACACACACACACATATACATGTACAACAGTGCCCTGCGATGGGTTGGCATTCCATCCAGGGTGTATCCTGCCTTAATGCCCATAGACGCCTGAGATAGGTACAGGCTCCCCGTGACCCGAGGGAAGATCGGATATAGCGGTAGAAGATGAATGAATGAATGAATGAACACACACACACACACTATCAAGTTAGGTAGATATGTCTGTGTGTGTGCATGCACATACATATATATATATGTATTGATTGTTATTACCTGAAACTTGGCTTTCTTGCGAGGGATGTTGTCATAAGCAGCGACTTGCTGGAGCACCGAGCGCAGCTTTGCGCTCACACCGGGTTTATCCAGCACCGACTGGACTCTCTGTACACATATATACACAGTTGTGTGAACGTTGTGTGTACATTATAAGATGGCCGGTAATAACCCTTAACAGCAGTGTAAATATACTTATTATAGTATGTCAGTATTGTCATTTATTAGTTTCATTCATCAAGAAAATCAGGCTGCTCAGAATCCAGACTTTCCCCCCTGGTCTAGGACAACCAGGGAAATGTTTCCCAGGTACTCCCTCATTCTAACAGGTTATTTCCACACTATTATACATTAAATACACAATGGTTGACACCAGTGCCAGCACTTTGTACCAGTTAGAGGTAAAACTCCCGAGTCTGAAAAATGGAGGACTTTGAATTCGTGGTGCACTGTTGACTTTAACTAAAAGAGAAGGAAGGTTTATTCATTGCTGTGATATGGTATGGTTTATTGGCAAAGTATTGTTGACACAAACACAATTTGGTTGCCGCTGTCTGTGACTCAAAAAAACAGACATAAATAAGAACACTATACATTTGGCATCCAGACAATACAATACAGATGTGACAGATTAGTAAAGTACATAGTACAAATAGCAGTGGTGTGCATCACATAAGATAAAGAGGTTACTTTAGGACTTTTGCATAATATACAGCAGCAATTGCGTACTTAATAAATGGGCATGAGGCGAGGAGTGACGTCTTACAATGCAGTACTTGTGAATAATGAAGGAAGGTGTATAATTAGGTTAGTCGTCTACTTTCTAAAGCCATACTAAGCATTCATGGGGAGATGGGGGAGGGTTATCTGTCTATCTATTGAGTAGGATGCTGCATCACTAACATACCTGTATCCATTGCTGCTGCTTCACATCTCCTTTGTTTGCTTTGGCCTCGTAGTTCTTCCCTCCATATTTCTGATCCTCGCTGATGCACTTCAAGTGGTTCTTATAGTCCTCACCCCTACACACACACACACACACACACACACACACACACACACACACACACACACACACACACACACACGTGTTACTGAGAATCTCCCCGACCATCAATAATGCACTGTTTCTATCGAATAAAATGGACTGTTTGGAACACAACCAAAGCACAAGGACAAATCCTGTGCGTGTGACCCTAGATAGTGAACAGGGTGTAGGGAGCACAAGGGAAGTCTTACCAGAAGTCTTTTCCACAGTCAATACAGGACAGGACCTGGCATCCCCTACACATAGACGTGTGTTTTTGGATCTGGGCTTTTTTCAGTGATTCTCCACACGCGTTACAAGTAAAAAACACCATCGTGGTTCAGCAAAAACACACACACACACACACACACACACACACACACTACTCACTGATTATTTAAAAGTTATTTCAACGGCTTTCACGCATGCCTGAAGTTTAACCGTGTATGTAATTATAATAATAATTAATGATAATAAACTCTCATGGATAAAAACAAACAAACAAAAAACGAATCACTATGAAACCACTTTCAAATCTAAAGCACGCCGGCAACGCCACGCGACACTCTTTACCGTCCGTGCAGGAACACTAACCGACTTGCAGGTCCGATGGACGTATCGAAATGGTTATTTTGCAAAAAAACATATAACATGAAACGCATAAAAACGATAAATAGAAGTGTAATGAAAAAAATATACGCATGCATGAAATCTGTGTGATGTGGTATTTTTTAATATATAATATTTACATTTATTTACAAACATAACCGGGTTTGTCAGTGCGTTTATATTTACCGTCCGTGTAGAAACAAAAACAAACGTATAGTTCAGTTGAGAGAACGTGAAAACGTTTAAACAACACAGATAAACCGGTATAAAAGAACAGAACCTGCACGATATTCACACTTACACTCAAAAGCCGTTTATTAAACCATTTCTTATTAGTATTCGCACCCCCCAGTGATCTGCAGCAGGAAGTGGCGGTTCATCCCGAGAGTGACTGGGCAGCCGAAGAAAAGGTAAGAAATGAAAACACAGACTTGCCACATTGACTCTGCTTTAAATCGTTTACCGCGCACGTTTATTTATTTATCATTTGAAGTACATTTCGGATGTATTTGTGTATATTGCGTGTTCATCGGTGAGGTTTTGGGTGCTAAAAGAGCACAAATCGCGCCATCCGGAGGTCCAACTTTGTCGTGGCTGGTCACTGCAAACCTCAAGTTTTGTATCAGACTCATAAACTCAATGTTTATTCCTTAAAATTCTTTTTTTTTTTTTTTTTTTTTTTTTTAGCAATGATTTATATTTATTACATTTATTAGACACGGATTTACATAAATCTACACCATGATGGAGGACATTATAATAATAGTTATTATTAATCAACTAAATAAACTCTATAAACTAAATTGGCACAAATAAAATGTATTAAATAAACAAATAAACAAACAAATAAATAATAATAGTAGTTATAATAATAATGCACTATTATTGTATTAAACCCTAAAAGCAGGTTAAGTATAACATTAATTAACCTGATTACTAATGAAAAATGTATTTGTGTGCAGATCGTGTGTGTGTGTGTGTGTGTGTGTGTGTGTGTGTATGTGTGTGTGTGATGGAAGGGCTGTACACACACAGTGTGTATTTGCTGCAGGAGCTGCAGGAGCAGAGGATCCAGGGGCTGCTGTGTGACTGCACACTGGTGGTGAAGGGTGTGTGCTTCAAAGCACATAAGAATGTCCTCGCTGCCTTCAGTCCCTACTTCAGGTGTGTGTGTGTGTGTGTGTGTGTCAATATCATTGCAGGACAGAGATATCACTGGGTTTTTAGTCAGTGCATGTGGTTTTTGAGAGACACTGGGAGTTTCAATGGAGTTTGACAGTTAATGAACGAATGAATGAATGAATGAATGATAGAAAGTCCATATGGGACATATTCCCCCTCTAAAGGGGAAAAATTATGTTAGCAGACTGCCTCACCAATAAGGAATGCTGGAGAAAGTAATACTAAAACCAGCACACTATATAACATTTCCATGTGTGTGTTGTAAAGGCCTGATACTGGAGACTCCTTCCAATAATTCTCTTCTCGTGATATATGTGTCACACACACACACACACACACACACACACACACACACACACACACACACACACACACACACACACACACACACACACACACACACACACACACACACACACACACACACACACACACACACACACACACACACACAGAGTAAGGAACGCCGACGTGCAGTGTATATGTAGTTCAGCACAGATGTTGCTAGAGGGCGCTGGTGTTCAGTGTGCTGTTTCAGTACACTACATTTGACCACCTCAACATCATGTCATGAACATTGGGTGTAACCAGTGTTGGGGATGTGTTACATGTAACGTGTGTTATGTAATTTATTTACAAAATAAAAGTAACAGTAATCAGCTACAGTGGGAAAAAAAACATGTAATTAATTTACAGTTACTGTAGAAAATGTTGACCTCAACCCACTCTGGTTGATTCCCGCCATGTGTGTGTGGAGTTTGCATGTTCTCCCCGTGCCTCCGTTTTTTTTTCTTCTCCGGGTTCTCAGGTTTCCTCCCGGTCCAAAAACATGCACGGTAGGTTGATTGGCACCTTGGAAAATTGTCCCTCGTGTATGAATGTGTGTGTGAATGTGTGTGTGTGTGTGTGCCCTGCGATGGGTTGGCTTTCCATCCAGGGTGTATCCTGCCTTAATGCCCATAGACGCCTGAGATAGGCACAGACTCCCCGTGACCCGAGAGAAGATCGGATAAAGCGGTAGAAAATGAATGAATGAATGAATCCATTTACAATACATTCTTCGGACAGGACAGTTGTGTATTTGTGTACATGAACTTACCGTACTTATGTATTTTTTTCACTTTATAAGAATTTTACTGATTATTAAGGATATAAACAGCATTTCTTGACATTTATGATTCAATATGTACTGCACAATTGACATCCAATAAAAGCCTGAATCAATCCCAGTCTTTTTTGAGAACTAGAAGTTGAATTAAAAATTGTCCCTCTCTGAGACTCGCTCGTCTCTGAATAATTGGTTTTGCTTTATCTAAAAATGACTGACTTGAATTTCCCTCGTGCTATGCACCATGATATTGTACTTTTACTCGTTAACCCAAGATCCATTTGTGAATAATCACTTTACGCCTTATACACAAGTTATATTGGATATATACTTTTACTCTCTGATTTTCCAGTACACTGTACATCTGTGCTGACCAATCCAGAATGTAACACTGCTGCAGGATGTACTTAAACATAAGTAATGTTTATAATGTGTGTGTGTGTGTGTGTGTGTGTGTGTGTGTGAATGCATTTGAAATACCCTGTAAAATTGAATGCGCCTGTGTGTTTTTAGATCCCTGTTCCAGAACTCTCCAGGAGTGAAAAACGACGTGTTTCATCTGTCTATCCAGGATGTAGGGGGCATCGGACAGATTCTGGATTACATGTACACTTCTCACCTGGAGCTTAACCCGGACAATGCGCACACGCTGCTGCACACCGCGCAGAGCCTACAGGTACGACAGGTCACTTCGCCTCATCGTTTAAAAATAACTGAGTAACTCAAACCATGTGGCCACCAGATGGCGCTATTCTAGAATCTCACTCAGGAAGTTATTTAACAAGTATATTTTACCTGTATGTCAGGTTTGTCAATCATCTTAGTGTCGGAGAGGAGACAGAATGATGAAGGCAGTCAGTAGATATAGGGATTATTAGGAGGCTGTGATGGTCATTGGCCAATGTGTGAATTTGGCCTGGATGCAGAGGACACTCTTTTCCTCTTTTTCGAAAGACATCCTGGGATTTTTAATGACTACAGAGAGCCTCGGTTCAACGTCTCATCCAGTCCCCTGTCACTATACTGGGGTGCCGGGACCCACACAGACCACAGGGTAAGCGGCCCCTGCTGGCCCTCACTAACACCTCTTCCAGCAGCAACCTAGTTTTCCTAGGAGGCCACCTATCCAGGTACTAACCCGGCTCATCCTTGCTTAGCTTCAGTGGGCAACCAGTCTTGGGCTACAGGGTGATCTGGCTACTGGCTATCAAAAGGATTCACCCTAAACACGGGGCGTCCTGACGTCGTGCACAGGGACCTTGTCATGCTGGAATATAGAGTTCAAGTGCAGGGGAACTTTCATCAGGAGACATTCTATACACTTGTGTGTCTTGCAGTAGAACGACGCATGTCAGGTGTCCCAATACAAATAGCGTATGAACTTCTCTGTATTTTTATTTGTTTATTTTTTTTTTGCAGGTGTCTAACATTCTTAACATGTGCACCGCATACCTGAAGCCTGCCACCCCGCCTCTTTCGCTGCCTGATTGTGTTCTGGGCAGCCTTTTACCTGCTGAGCCAGACTTCCAAAGCCCCGCCCCTAACGACATCACCAACCCCGCCATTCAATACCGGCGACCGCAACAGACGACCGCGATGCCGGCGGCCCCACCTGCGAGCAACCTGGAAGCCGTTAGCAGCCTTCCGGCTCATGGTTACAAGCTGAGGAACTTCTACAGCAGGCAGTATTTTAAGAAAGTTGCAGAGGAGCAGAATAGCGCCCAAGGTGCCAATCAGAGCCTGGCGAAGACTGACAACCAATCGGTGCCTCCGGAAGCGTCTGGAACGAGCATCCTGATACCGGCGGACACGAGAAATCCTAGTGGGTGTCAATCCAGCGTGCCGGTTATGTCCCAGACGTTGCCATGCTATACAAATACATCAGTGCCTGCCTCTTCATCATCATCATCATTAGTATCGACTTCCTGTCCTAACCCTCCCGTGCTTCCGAAAATCAATCCGCCGCCCCGCGCCGTGTGCCCGAAAAAGGCCGTCTATCTCAAGAAGTTCAATTACCACGTTTTGGATGAGGCGGTGGAGCCCGAAGCTTTGATTGACAGCTGCAGTGCAGAAAGAGACCAGCAGGTGGGGCCAGAGCAGAGGCAAGAACTTGCCAGCGTAGACACTCCCACCGAGGAGCCTGCGGAGGAGCATGAACCCAGGGTGTTGAGCGACCCTTCTCCACCACAGCAGCCTGAGCAGACATGCCCTCAGAGTAAGGGTCCAGAAGGGTCCAAGACGAGCAACAAGTGCTGCTGCGAAGTGTGCGGCAAAACCTTCAAACACCCCAGTAATCTAGAACTGCACAAACGCTCACACACTGGTACGGCACAGGCACGCTAATACACGTGGAGGCCACGCCCCCTTTTTGGATTAGGCCACACCTCTTGAAATGTTCATATATGAGTTATAATGATATACCCTATATTGTGTGTGTGCAGGTGAAAAGCCATTCCAGTGTAATGTGTGTGGCAAGAAGTTTTCCCAGGTGTGTGTGTGTGTGTGTGTGTGTGTGTGTGTGTGCAGTTCAAATACACCTCAAGCTGTGACAGTAGTTGTGTTCAATCTGACTGTGTGTGTGTGTGTGTGTGTGTGTGTGTTTATAGGCGGGAAACCTGCAAACTCATCTCCGTCGTCATTCAGGAGAGAAACCCTATATCTGCGAGCTCTGTGGGAAAAGGTGTGTGTGTTTGTCTGAGTGTGTGTGTGTGTGTGTGTGTGTGTGTGTGTGAGATATGAATACAAATTCAACATCAACACCGTGCCACTAATGCTAAAGTGTGTGTGTGTGTGTGTTTGCAGTTTTGCTGCATCGGGTGATGTTCAGAAGCACATTGTGATCCACTCAGGAGCCCGACCTCATCTGTGTGACATCTGTGGACGAGGTGCCTTCCCTTTTCTCACACACACACACACACAAACATGTATATGTATATAAGGGTTATCAAAGTAAATTCTATATTAACGCATTATTAACGCAAAATTCACGTTAACGGCACTAATGTTATTAAGGCGTGATTGACGCAGCGTGCATTACTATGCGAGTGATCTGCTCCGCGAATTACACCTACTAGCTGCGCATTCACTCCTCACTATATTAGCGTATATATTATCGTATGGAACCTTACATTGCATTCCAAAAAGCTGTATTACGGAAGCGTATTTTTCTTTCGTGAATGCAATGCTCTTCCGTACAGAACATAAGCATATCACCAGTTTAAACGGAACAGAATTCTTAAAGGAGCCACGTCCCATATTTTACAATTAAAACTACTATTAAACAAGCAACATTGAATTCATATTAAAAGAATAATTTCAGAGTAAAATAAACATTAAATAATCAGTCATTTAGAGGAGAGATTTTGAGAGAAATGTATATAATTATAACACCTGTTAAAGTTAGTTAGAATATTAGGAACATGAAACGTGTTCATTTATGGTACATTGAAAATGTGCGATTAATGTGTGATTAAGATGGAACGATGAAATATTTAAATTTTAATATCTATCTATCCATCCATCCATATCTATATGATCATGTCCTTGATTTGGGATGAGTTTTAATCCCCTGGAAGAGGGAATCTCATGTGAGAATATGATCTCACCAAGACTATGGGTATAAACCAACAAGGAAGCTTTTCAGGGGATGGAATCTTTGTAAAACGTTCGTTTGCATGGTCTTGTCATTCACTCCTTATATTTATATAGCCCTTTTGTAGACACTCAAAGCGCTTTATATTATGAGAGTGGTATCCCTTCTTCCACCACCGGTGTGCAGCATCCATCTGGATGATGCGACCACAGCCGTTGTGCGCCAGAACGCCCACCACACACACACCAGATTACTGGTGGAGAGGAGACAGAATGATGAAGGCAATCAGTAGATATGGGGACAGGTAGGAGGCTGTGATGTTCAGAAGCCAATGGGCGAATTTGGGCGGGATGCCCCCTGCTGGCCCACACTAACACCTCTTCCAGCAGCAACCTAGTTTTCCAAGGAAGTCATCCATCCAGGTACTAACCCTTCTTAGCTTCAGTGGGCAATATGTGATATGGCTACTGAAAGGGTGTGATTTTTTTTTTTTTTTTTTACACACAGGGAGAATGAGGCCTAAGGACAATTATTGGTTTATTCTATAATTGCCACAATGGCCTTTTCTGTGAAGTCTATTCGAGGCATAGAGAGACAGTCGGTTGCCAATAGTGTGGTCTCCAGTGTGATACCAGTCAGTAGCTCTTGACATCTGTGATGATCCTCCAGCTTGGAAACAACCCTTGCTGTCTGGAACGTCATCAGTACATGACCATTTGTTACGGAGGCTTTAATGTCAGAGATAAAGGGGAGGATATATATATATATATATATACAGCCGACTTGAAGTTATTGCCACTAACAAGTATCTGCCACCGGCATAAGAACAAAAGGAAAAGCGCTCACTTTATTCATCCCCGACTGAAATTCACGAACTGACTGAACCGAGCTCTGATCTATCCGATGTTGAATAATGAAGGGGGGAAAAAAAAAAATCTAAAGCACCCCCCCCCCACACATCTCTAGTAATGACTATTTCCAGGCTTCTGTGAAACGAAGATAATTGAATGAACCTTTAAGGCCAGGTTAGTGAAATTAAGGTCAGCTTGTTCTACCTCTCCTGCTTTACCTCGATGAGCTTTGACATTTCTAATATCGTGTACCTCTCGAAAGTTATGAAAGTGGAAGCGGGGCTTTCAGGGTCTGTTTTGAATTAATCGTGCCTTGATGAAGGATATTGCCTTTAGCTAAATGGACACATTTTTTGCTAATCTATACAGACCGGACCGGACCGAACAATTCTGGGACCTTTTTATTTTTTTTTTTGGGGGGGGGGGTTATTATTCATAATTAGCAGGAGAGGTGAGAGAGCTTGGCGACGATGAAAGACCAACAGTAAGAATGTCAGAAAATTTCTGTGGGATGAAAGGTTGGGAATGAGTGTGCCATTTTCCATTTGCACCTCGATGAAGTGAAAATGTAGATGTAATTACATGATTTCGTCCCGTTTTTCTATAAAAAGGCGTTTCTGCAAAATGATGCTTCTTCCATCATGTTTCGTGGTAATCAGCTGATAAGTTGACCAAATGCCTCTCCAGGAACAAAAATCATCATCAACAAAAATCCAATCAGACTAGAGAATCAGAGGTGTTTGAGGTTGTGCTTATATTGCACTCTGAGCGCAACACTTTTTTTTTTTTTTTTTTTTTTTACCCAGCCACACTTAATTTAACTAACTAAGTGAGCGATAAGGATAGGGTTGGGAATCAAAAATCGACTCGACTCGATTCTGGAATCAGATACTTAAGATTCATTTGTTTTTTTTTTTCACCCGGCAATCTGCCTGGACCTTCCCAGTGTCCAATCTTCCAGGACCTTATGTGGTAATCTAAACCTCAATTCACAAAACAGACTGTGAGAAGCGCTCAAAAATGTGGCTACACATAGAAGGCGCTGGGCTGCTGATCGGAAGGTCCGGGTTCGAGCCCCGGTATTGACAAGCTGCCGCCCTTGGGTCCTTGAGCAAGACCCTTAACCCTCTGTTCTCCAGGGGCGCTGTATCATGGCTGATCCTGCGCTTTGTCCCCAGATACCAACAACGAGGTGGGATATGCGAAAAAAAGAATTTCACTGTGCTTTAATGTATACGTGACAAATTAAGGCTCTTTTAATATGTTGCCAGCAAGGTGTCACAACCAACACGACTGAGCATCTGTGATTGGTTCACTGTTTTCAATCGAAACTGGGAATCGATTTAAAATTCACCGGAATCGAGAATCGGAATCGAATTGAAACCAATCACGTCTTTTAAACCTCTTTGCAAACAATCGGGAAATCCACTTTACTATTATGGTCTGTAATGTATAACCAAAACCCGTACTGTCAGAAGGCAACTCTACTACGAGTATACCAACATTTATAGTCTCCGATTTTCTTTTTCAGGATAGACTACGTAAGCAGCATTAATTCCACACTGGTTGATTTAGACAGATTATAAATAGTGTAAATAGTTTATATATTATAGGAATAGGTTTTGACAACATGTATAAATTGAGCATGACATGAAAGAATCAAATGGTAAGATTAAGTACATTTGAAATCTGCAGTAGATTGTATTATAAGGGAAAGCTGGGAGTGTTTATAGATGTGAGATCTGGCATACACTATATGGAACAAGTCTAACTTTTCCAGCCATATATGGTTCTTCCCCATAGTTTATATAGTCACCACAAAGTTGGTTTCAGTTTCTATAGGATTTCAATTGTATAGTCTTTATAGTTTATAGTCTAGACGATCTAATTCAACTGAAAGATCCTAATCCACTTTAGGATCACCCCAAGGCTGACTGAACTCCCATACCATGAGCACAAATCTCATAGTGAAACTACCATCGTTCATATGAAAGACTAATGTGGTTCTTCTGACATTTTATTAGATTCTTTTAATACATTCATTCATTCATTCATCTTCTACCGCTTTAATGCCAAACCATTGCAGGGCTCACAATTATACAATTTTGTAATACTTTTCTAACAGCCATCAGTGTGCTTCTGCACCCGGATCCACAAAATTAAAACGTCTTAAGACCTATATATTGTACATCGATGTGTTTTTAAGCAGGAGATTAGCTCCGCTATCTCGTGTATTCAAGTGCGTTGGCATGTTTTATACAAATCTTATTTATCCTGCTTGCTAATTAGGTTTTTTTTCTCTTCCATTTGCAAAAGCGATGAAATAGGACCGGGTGTAATTAGTATTTTTGGTGCTAAAGTGAGTGTATAAGAGTGAATAAGAATGAGTCTCCTGTTTATCCTTTAGCCTGGTGAAGGTTCACAGAGTCTTTTGAAGGTCTGAAAATGAGCACAAATTAAATGCTTGTTTAAAAGAAAATGCATATAAAAGGAAGATGCTGTACATACTTATGTAATACGTACACCTAATTTATTGACCCTCAAGCCGAGGAAAAAAAAAACGACGGAAAAAGCAAATCGAAAATATGCCCCGCCCCTACTCTGCGTTTTACCGTTCGGATTACACATTTGCTGTGATCATTGGTTTGATGTTTTTCCAATTACATTTCACAAAAGTCTAATATTAAAAAAATATCAATCATACAAAAAGTATTTAAAAATTTGGGGGTTTTGGGCTGGAAATTAATTTCAGGGCCTCTCTAGTCACTACCATTTGTATTCATATTCAGGCTTTGTGACCTTTTCCGCGTAAAAACGGAACGGAAAACAATCCTGGAAAATTGTACGCATCGTAGAATAGCCTTCGGTGAGTCATGTGACTGGTTGTGAGTCATCCGTGAATCTTTTTATACATTCCTGACACTAGATTGCATCGTAATGACTAAATAAAATCAAACAAACCGACAATGTGTTCGATGGTATTTATTAATTCGGTCAGTTGTTTCTGAGTCGCTGATTTATACTTGTCACGGTTCTGTGGATCTGGAGGACCTCTGGGTATCATGGGCCCGGGGCTGAGACAAAATAAGTCATAATGCTGAAAAGCGGGAAAGATAACGTTAGCAAAATTTGCTTACAAATTCTTCGGATCTCCATTTTGCATTAAAACAAAAACGTCTTCCGTCACTATCGACATAAACCTCCTCCTTGGCCTTCCTCTTTTCCTCCTGCCTCAGCATTCTTCTACTGATATTCAAGCTTGAGTAGCAGAGCATCTTCGCCACAAAGTCCTTGGTTGCTTTACTAGGCAATAAACCGGCCGGCTGATTACTCAAGCCTGTGCACACATTGCAAGCCCCGATTAAAAAAAAAAACAAAAACTGTGGTATTGCATCTGGAAGGGCATTGGGTCTAAAACCTGTGACTAATCAAGTACGCAAGACCAGTCATGTGTTGTAGCGAGCGCTAAACAAAGCAGAGAAAGAAATTATAGAAGCTCTGGAGCAGGAACGATCAGTCATATAGAGATAGGATAGATTGATTTGGATAATGTATGTGATTTGCTTTATGTATTGGTGTTAGTGTGGAAACAAGGGTGCATTATTTATTTATTTATTTATTTATTCCCCCTTGTCAAAGTGATTCGGTTAAATTTTAGAACCGCTTTTAACAATACATTGTTAAAATAATAATATTATAATCATTATTATTATTATTTTTTTGCAGTGGTTTAACATTGTCTCAAAGCTGCTTTACATAAACAAATAGGATTCAAAGTAAAAATGTCAGTCCAAATTCGCTCCTGTACGTTTGTGACAGTAAGCGCCTTTCCGTTAGCGAATTGAAAATGTGCCTAATGGAATCGCGTGAGAAAAAACGCACATGTATCGAAAAAAATGTTTTTACACTCGCATCAGTTGAATAATTCGCAAAACTGTAATGGAAACGGGGCCCCCCCCCCCCACCCCCCCCCCCCCGCACTTCCAGGTCACATGATCTATTGAGGCTCTATTGCACTGCACATCTCAAAGAAAAGTGGACTCGTTCATCCGGAAATTCTGAATTCGCAGGTCCTCCGTGAAATCGCGTACTATTACCTCCCAGAACAGGTGGATTGATTGCCTTGCCATTAAAGCTTGTATAACGTGCCTACGTCTCGTTACGTCTACGGTAATGGATATGCATCTGTCTATATGATATATATATATATAGATATATATATATATATATATATATATATATATATATATATATATATATATATATATATATATATATATATATCTCCATTAACCATAAAACACGTAAACGGCACAAACACCGAAGGCAAAGACCGATCTCTGCTACATCCTTTGAAGCTTTATTTTGTCCCGTAGTGCATTACTGTCGAATACAAGCACTTGCTTTGTTTCTAGTGGGGTGAATGTAGGGTTACGCCCGAGGCAAACAAACGCGAGATGAAGCTGCATTGGTTCTCTGATCTACATTAGTTATTTGCTAACAGATGATCATAAATGATGTCCTGAGAAGTAAAGGTGAAAGTAAAAGAACAATCTGTTTCAGCTGCAGCTGGTCATGTTTACGTTTCGCTGCGATGTTTTATGCTGTTTATGACTACGTCTGTGAGACGTAGAAAATCCGCAATGGCTGAGTATCCATGTCGAAACTACGGATTAAAAAACAAAAAAAGGAGGGGAGGGGGGTCCTGAGCAAATACACATGCAAATGTATGCAGCAGCATCTCCGTGCTCATTACCAGAACACTTTTTAACTACGCAAAGGATGTAAAGGTTCCCGGCACCGCGGAGCTTTTATTGTAATCCCCGAATCAGTGAAGGAGCTTGTGGAGACCTCGTGTCCTCCAGGCTGCAAGTGCATGTGTCTTGATGTGCAGCTTTCCGGGGTAAAGATCAAAGAAGGAGATGGAAACCCTGGGGACTTTTGGTTCCGTAGCCAGAAAAGCGTGAAACGGCAATTTGATATGGATTTAAAACTTCAGGTTATGGCGTTTATTTATTTATTTATTTATTTATTTATTAAAGACCATATGTTTTTAGCAGAGTAGAGTTGAACACTGATCATGTGGTTCCTTCTCAATTTGCAGAGGGGTCAATTAATGAAGTACAAATACTTTATCTTACTTAAGTCGAAATTTTCGATCTGTACTTTATTGGAGTAAGACTTTTTACTTCTACGCAATTATCTGTACTTTCTATTCCTTACATTTAAAAAAGATAGTCTCGATTCACCTATTTCATTCCAGCTTGTCAACCAAAAAAAAAAACCAAAAATATCCAGATAAAGCGCACCATACGGATAGAGTGAATGTGACTGTGGTAGGATGAGATATAAACATATAGCATTCCGACACCCTATTGGTTTGTACTCGATCCATCGCACCTGCACACGACAACAAATCACATCACACTCCAGCAAGGACCTAACCAGTGTTGGGGGTCGTTACTCAAAAACAGATTACCGTAAATTCTGGACTATAAGCCGCTACTTTTTTCCTAGGTTTTGAACCATGCGGCTAATAATAAGGTGCGGCTATTCTGCAGATTTTTTCCCGACCGCTAGGGGCTCTAACCGGAATTAGAATCAAAACTAACACAAAATAAATGCAAAGAAGAAGAATGCGCTAGTTCCTCTTTAGCAGATATAAGTGGGTAGAAGCGGATAGAAGGAGGACAAACTCTATCTTTACAAGGTTAAGGTGACGTCATTTCACACACAGGAGAAATGAAGATAAATACTGTAAATAGCGCTTATTTTCTCTTGGTTCTGTCCCGTTTTAATCAGCAAAGTTGCTGCTCGGTGCTCTCTTTCTCTCTCTCCTCCCTGCTCTAACCCCCCTGCTCTCCGGTACTCCCGGTACCACGGCGCGCAGAGCGCAAGGCTCCCTAGCCTGTCTGGCCGCTCCGTATGAGCGGCGTCTCCTGAGTTCTTTATTCTAATAAATCCTGTTTTGTATGAATTCCGGATCTCCGCGTCTCTGTGCAGCGTCCACCGTTACACCGTGTTAAAATACAGGTTAGGAAAGGATCTATTTAGGTACATACATGTACATTTACAATTCAAAAGCGGATGCGGCTTGTATGCAGGTGCGGCTTATTTATTACTTTTTTGGGTTTTTTTTTTAAATAGAGCGGATGCGGCTTATATGCAGGTGCGCTTTATAGTCCAGAATTTACGGTATTTCTTAAAAATGATTATTTATCCACTCATTTATTTATCCTCCGCACATTAATCTACAGTACGCAGATCAGTAGAGACGGTTTTTTTTGAATAAATTAGCGATTGTGATTAACCTAAGCTTTTGTCCTTAATGCTATTTTTTCCCTGCTTACATTATTTTTATACTTTAAGTAGTTTTGAAACCAGTACTTTTACATTACTCTTTTAACTTGATTAAAAAATTTAATTTCTACCCAAGTCTTTTTCAAACCCTAGAATCTATACTTCTACCTGAGGGATTAATCTGAATACTCTTGACACCAGTGTTGAAATAAAAAGATGTCTTTGGGTACAGCAGCATTCAATTTTCCATTCACTCGAACCTGATCTGTTCGAGCATGACAAATCTGCTGTGCACAAAGCTATACTTGAAAATGGGTTGGAGTGGTTGATCATCTCCTTCTTGACCTCGGCCCCATTGAACGCTGCACTCCAGGCCTCTTCACTTTACCTCCATCAGTAGCTAACTTTACAAACATCAGGTTTTCTACAAAATGTGTGTGTGTGTGTGTGTGTGTGTGTGTGTGTGTGTGTAGGATTTGGCAATCTCAGTAATCTGAAGGAGCACAAGAAGACTCACAGCTCGGAGAAGGAGTTTATTTGCGATCAATGTGGCAAGTCGTTCAACATGCAGAGAAAACTAATCAAACACACAATGAGGCACACGGGAGAGAAACCGTACTGCTGCCAGACCTGCGGTGAGTCATGGGACACCTCGCGGTCTGCTAGCGCACAGTGCGCACACACAACACACACACACACACACACACACACACACCACACACACACACACACACACACACACACACCACAACACAAGGTGTACCACACACACACGTGTATGTGTATATATATATATACTGATTGGTCAGTAACTGTCCAGTAAACCATTCACGTCACCAAGTGTTGTGGAATTAGCTGGGAAATTCTGCAAATTCAGCAATCCTGATGATGATCTATTTAACCCAATGATGTATCACACTACTACAGAGATCGAGGCGTGTCCTTAGAGTCACATAGAACACATAGAACCCTTGAGCAAGGCCCTTAACCCTCAGTTGCAAGTTGCTCAGGATAAGGGCGTCTGTCAAATGCTGTTTATAAAAATATATCTATTTACCGCTTTAACCATTTTGGCATGTCGCTTGCATTTAGGTAAGTGCTTCGCCGGGTCAGGTGACCTCCAGCGGCACGTGCGTTCGCACACAGGCGAGCGCCCGTACACATGCGAAACCTGCGGGAAAGGGTTCACGCGCACCGCGTTGCTACGCCGCCACCGGAACTCTCATTGCAACTCTCAAGTCCACGCCTCTGCCCCCACGGACGCCGACTCGGACCGCCCTCGCACGCACACCGGAACCTCCGCCCAGTCTCCGGACTCTCTACGCGATTCCCGGGATCAGCGCGACATGTGCGCTCTTCCTCATCCCGTCTCCACGCCGAACCCCCCGGAAACGTCCAGGCACGACTCCGCCGCATTCTTCCCGGCCCACCATTCATCTCCGTCCTCCTCTCTACCGGATCTGCGCTCTAGCGTCCCGCATCACTTTGTATCCAAGCCCCTCCCTCTGAACGCCAAGGACCCTCCCTATCCTCTAAGGCCCGCCCTCCAGTCGGACTCGTCCTTCAGCTGGGACTCGTCATGAAAGTCGAGTTCTTGTGTCTGTGCGTTTTTGTTGATTTATCGGAGAGGAATAGAGCGTTCGTAAAAATGATGCTTTATATACTCGTCATTTCCGATCCGGTACGAATGTCCTCGGTTTTCTCTTTTAGTCCCCATATGACACTGTACAACTCAGTCTGCCTTTGACAGGGAAGTATAACCTTTGTACTTTTCAGGATACCAGCTTTCCACACACAAACAAAAGGTGCATTTTGGAAACCTGCCTGGTCATTGTGTATGAATCATTTACAATGGCCACTAGAGTGCGCCCATATCCTTATTGTCCGGCATATATTAAGTTGTCTAATGCGTTGCAGAAACGTATACTATCCCCCCTACTATCCCCCACTATCCCCCCCCCCCCCCCCCCCCCCTTTTTTGTCTTTTTGTGCCATGCTAATTCCTTCTCCTGTAGTACAATACAGTCTTTCATCTTGTTAATATGGTGTAGTTAAGGACCAGACACTGGCTTTTGTCTGCTTTTATATTCTACTGTGGTGTGACCTTGCCTATTTGATCAATGAACCTGTACTCTCTCACTCTCTCACTCTGTGTGTGTGTGTGTGTGTGTGTGTGTGTGTGTGTTTGTGGTGTGTGTGTGTGTGTGTGTGTAATCGCTGCACCGTGCTTGCCGCGCCACACTGATGAAAATGAATCCGAGACCCGATGTTGTCTTTATGCTTCACCGAACAGACCAACGAAATTTAACCTACCCCGAGACCCTTGTCGACGGGTGGGCGAGAGATTTGTACGCAGGGTGGCGGAGAAGGAGTGTCTGTTTCATGGATGAATGCACGGCGAGCTCCAAAATTGTTGGTAAAGCCAGTTAGGGGCAAATGTTAACATGAACCTGCCTGGGAAAGTTTTTCATGGACCCATTCATAACAAAGAAGTTTAGCAGGGTGTGATATATATATATATATATATATATATATATATATATATATATATATATATATATATATATATATAACTATATATAAACAACATATATGTGTATATACACATATATACATACATACAGTGTTGGGAAGGTTGAGGTTTTTACTTTGGAAATGTAATAGATTACAAATGACCCTTTTCAATCCCTTTATAAAAAGTAAGGTTAACATTTGATTACGTTTTGATTACTACTTTCATTTGTCCACTAGGTGGCACTCGGGAAAATTAGGATATATGTTTCCGTTGGAATTTGTAATCGTCAACAATTTTCTAAAGTAACTGTCATTTAATTACATGCTTTTTTTTTCGCTTAACTTGTAACGGATTACTGTTACTTTTATTTTGTAATTAAATTACGTAACGCAGTTACATGTAACTAGTTTCATTTTTCTCCCCAACACTGTGGTGTGTGTGTGTGTGTTTCTAATATATATATATATATATATATATATATATATATATATATATATATATATATATATATCTTTATATGTTACAAAGTGGTCATTAGTGATTTTTGGGACCATTTCCGGTTACTTTCAAGTCATGTGACGTGGACAAGATTTATCTGAGCACTCATTGACTGCGTTGGCTACACATTAAGCATGTACGTATGCATATGTTACATTAATACAGCAAATGTTACATTATACATGACAAAAATACTCATCTAATCCAATAATCCTGCTCCGTGATTTGCATGAGTTTAACCCCGTATTTATGCATGGGGGAAATGTCACGCGTTGTTGTTTAGAGTCATGGCTCGTGTTTGTGTTTTTGTACAATGCAACAACACAAAAGTGTTTGCTATCGTTTCCTGAGCTGAAGTTTGGCTGCACGATGCTGGTGTCCCAAAAAAACAGAGGCTTTCCTTCCATCTAAATACCAACGCAAGTTCCTGGAGGTCGCTATGACATTTAAGGCACCCATTTGTATAGTATGACAACACCCCTGTGCACAAAGCCCCATAGAGATGGAGTGGAAGATCTTTCAGTGTATTTTTATTTATGTAGTGCTTTTAACAATAGACATTGGCTGAAAGAGCCATTGCAGAGATGGAGAGGTTGTAATAATGGTGATCGAGCTTTTGGCAAAGCGCTATTACGAGAATGAAACCATAAGAGGAACCAGACTCTCAACAGGGAACTCATCCTTATCCGGGTGGCACCGAATGTCCATCCATTATAGTTTCATCAGCGTCCTGAGCGTGCAGACTTTATAAGCAGCCTGTTTATATTAATTACAGTCCAAATCCTTCCTCGAATTTTTGGGTTGCTCAGTAGGGCTGGATCGTTAGACTGTTTATGTGGAAACAAATGCAGCTGCACAGAATGGTCTAAGCTTGTTTTCTTTTTTTTAAAGCTTGGCTTAGACAAAATACACACAAATTAAAACTCTTCGATTAGGAGTCATGAACATTGTTAAGGTAAAAGAGTTTGAGTCCTCGAGCAGGAAAATCATCATCAGTTCATCATCATGCATATAGTTCAATATATATATATATATGCATATGGTATTTGTATATATATCTATATATATATATATATATATATATATATATACTAGAATATATATATATTATATATATATATATATATATATAGTTGCCTAGCCCTAGACCTAATTTTAAAAGCAGCCTTATATATATATATATAGTATATATTATATATATATATATATATATATATATATATATAGTAATAAAAAATGCACTTCAAATAACTAGTAAAGTGAGATTTAGATAATGGATCTACTAGATCATATTTCTATGATCATAATTTTGTTACGTTTCTGTCCACTTGTCTTAAATCACTGCTAATTGCTAATATATAATAATAACAATAAGATAATAATAATATTAATAATAAAAATGATAATAATGATAAAAAGTCATTACATGGCAAACCAGAAATTTCCTTTACGTCTGTCTCAGTCTTCTACCTTCTGTCCCTCCCTCCTTCTCATCCCTCTTCTTTCTCGGTTTGTTTTTTTTCCCCTCTATGACTCTCTTCCCTTCCCTTCCCTTCCCGTCTTTTCCTTACCACCCTCTCTCCCCACCTCTCTATTTTAAGCGTTCCCCTCCTCTCAATCTCTCTCTCTCTCTCTCCATCCTCAGGAACTCTCTCCTCTCTCCATCAACTCTCTCCTCCTCTCGCGTCTCTGGTGCTCTCTCTCAGTCGTCTCTCATCTCACTCTCCTCTCAGGAGCGCTCATCATAAACTCTAGGGGAAAAGGACGTCTCTCTCTCTCAGGTCTCAAAGTCTCTCTCTCTGTGAAGCAGATCTGTTTCTCAGTCAGGCGTGCTCAGAGCTCGATGTTGTCACGGAAAGTCTCTGCCTCTTGTTTCGGGTGGAATTAAACTATGTTGTGACTCGGTCCTTTTTTTTTTTTTTTTTTTTTTTTTTTTTTTTTTTTTGGGGAAGAACTTTTGCAATAGAATAGAATAATAATAAAACTCTATAATAAAATGGCATGGGCGGATGCCGGGCTGCTCTCCCGAGCGCTCGCCTCCAGGAGCAGGACGCACGCCGCGGCGCCGCCGCTGCACCCGCTGCGCGCGCTCACCTGACCACGTTGCGCCCGTGGCCATGCGGAACCGGAGCGAGCCGGACGAGGAGGACGGCGACGGCGGCCGCCGCGACCTGGCGCTGCGCGCGCTCACCGGATGCGCCCTCTCGGTGCTCGTGCTGTGCACGCTCTTCGGCAACGTGCTGGTGTGCGCCGCCGTGCTGCGCTTCCGCCACCTGCGCTCCAAGGTCACCAACACGTTCATCGTGTCGCTCGCGGTGTCCGACCTCCTCGTGGCCGTGCTCGTCATGCCGTGGAAAGCTGTGGCCGAGGTCGCCGGCTTCTGGCCGTTCGGCGCCTTCTGCGACATCTGGGTGACGTTCGACATCATGTGCTCCACGGCGAGCATCCTCAACCTGTGCGTGATCAGTGTGGACAGGTACTGGGCCATCTCCAGCCCCTTTCGCTACGAGCGCAAGATGACCCAGCGCGCCGCGTTCGTCATGATCGGTGTCACGTGGACTCTGTCCGTGCTCATCTCCTTCATACCCATCCAGCTGAACTGGCACAAGGCCAGCAGCGGCGGCGGCGCGGAGGTCGTGCGCGGCTTCAACGGCACCGGCGCCACGGCGCGCGCGCTCACCGACGCGGAGCAGAACAACTGCGACTCGAGCTTGAACCGCGAGTACGCCATCTCCTCGTCGCTCGTGAGCTTCTACATCCCCGTGGCGATCATGATCGTCACCTACACGCGGATCTACCGCATCGCGCAGATGCAGATAGGCCGGATCGCGTCGCTCGAGCGCGCCGCGGAGCACGCGCAGAGCTGCAGGAGCGGCAGCCGCGCACTCGTGTGCCAGCAGCAGCAGCAGCACAGCACACTGAAGACCTCCATCAACCGCGAGACCAAAGTGCTCAAGACCCTGTCCGTGATCATGGGCGTGTTCGTGTGCTGCTGGCTTCCCTTCTTCGTCCTCAACTGCATGGTGCCGTTCTGCGCGAGGAGCCGGGAGAGCAGCGGTGACCGGCGCGCGGGTCTGCCCTGCGTCAGCGAGACGACCTTCGACGTGTTCGTGTGGTTCGGCTGGACCAACTCGTCCCTCAACCCGGTGATCTACGCGTTCAACGCCGAGTTCCGGAGAGCCTTCGCGAGCCTGCTGGGCTGCCGGCTGCGGTGCGCCAAGACGCCCGTGGAGACCGTGAACATCAGCAACGAGTTCGTGTCCTACAACCACGACACGCTGGTGCACAAGGAGATCGCCGACGCCTACGTCAACATCATCCCCAACGTGGTGGAGTGCACGGACCACGAGGACACGTTCGACCGCATTTCGCAGCTCTCGCGCCAGGACGAAGAGGAGGACGAGGATGTCGTGGCCACGGACTCGGCGGAAATCAGCCTGGGCAGACTCTCCCCTTTCAGCAGGAACGGAATCCGCTGAAGTCGCGCGCAACAACACACGCGCAGCAAAATCCAACAGTGCACAAACCTGTAATAGCCACTCATCTTTATCATCATTACCATCATTATCATCTTCATCACATCATTACATGTTATATTGTAAAATAAATGCCATTAATACACAGAGCATTAGAGCATTAACTTATATATACACCTCCGCCATGTGTGTGTGGAGTTTGCATGTCCTCCTCGTGCCTCTGGTTTCCCCCCTGGTCCAAAAACATGCATGGTAGGTTGATTGGCACCTTGGAACATTGTCCCTAGTGCTCCTGGCACTCTTGGGTTGGCACCCCACACAGGGTGTGTCCTGCCTTGATGCCCTAAGAATGAATGCATATATGTATATATGTATGTATATATATATGTATATATATATATATATATTATATATATATATATATATATATATATATATACATACACACAAAAGTAGATTATAGTCGGTATGATAAATCATCATCATTAAAATCATCGTCATTATAGAGTTAAATTCCGTTGCAGGCCTTTTTTATGTTATATTATTTTTTAGTATTATTGTATTATTATTATTATTATTAATTATTATTAATTAATAATAAATAATAATAATAATAATAATAATAATAACAACTTAAGTAATATCCCAGCTCTGTATTATATTATAATGTAATAGAAGGCTTGAAATATCCAAATATTTTGTTTCTTTTTACACGGGATTGAAAGCTGGAAACATTCCCGAGGTTCTGTGTCTGACAATTCAGTACCTTAAGAGTTAAGAACCGTAAGCAATAGAGGGCTTGATGGGTTTTTTAAATCACGTCAAATGGCTTTTATTGTCCTTTCAGCCGCACAATGTAAAGGGAAACGCACCGGATGCTAAAAAAAAAACGTGTTGAAAACAGGCTGAAATGGTTAAAAGGGTCCGATGAGAGCAGGTCTCGTGTGCGCAGCCCAGCAAGCAGGCGAAAAAGTCATTTGAATTCGTTCAAATTCAAATTCGTATTTATTTCTTTTTTTATTCATTTATTTGCATTCATTTGGAATCTGTCCATTTGCCCTCCTGAGCAACACCATGTTGTGAATGTACTGCATCAGTGCATCACTGCAATCAACAACGTATATGTCAGTTACATGCCTGCTGGATTTTGCTGTGTATGTAAAGCGAACTGTGCAATTAACTATTGAAGACGTCTTAACGAGAAAGGAAAGACGCGTACGGTTACAGCGGCCTCCCGAGCAACAAGGATCTACACGGAACTCGGATGAGAAACCGATGCGCGATATCACAGGGGATTTGTACAAACCGATGTGACTCACCGCCAGAAAAAAAAACCCCAGAAAGGATCATCCATTTCATCACTAATCCGACTAACAGACTTTGTGAAATGGGACGCAGCCTTACGTGACCTGTTTTTATTTTTGTTTTGTTTGGTTTGTTTTTTTTGCTCAGAAGGCCTTACATGCAAAAGAAAACGAGTGCAATATTAGTATTTCTCTCAGTGTTCAGTCTGGAGCTTATTCCAAATGTGCCCGCGTTTTTTGTTTGTTTTATGTGTTTTTGTTTTTATTATGTCTCGCCCATCGTGTTTACACGTCTGCTGACCTTGTGATTGTGTTTCGGTTCGTGTGTCCACAACTGTTTGCGGTTCTGTGCTGTTTTTGAAAGCTCTCCGTTCAGGCCCAGCTCTGTGATCGACGAAAAAAAGGACTCACGAGGTCAAAAAGAAAAACAAACAAACAAACAAACAAACAAAAAAAAAAACGTGGGCGTGACCATAGTTCATAACGCACGATCGCTCACTGCCGTTGGATATCGTTCTAATGAATTGCCATCACTGCCGGTTAAACTCTGTTATGTAGAGTTCATACGCTTGGATTTTGCTGTTGAACGTCAACACACACACACACACACACACACACACACACAATAAGGGTTTTCAGTTTGAGCACTCATTATAGGAATAGCACCGGATTACACACAAAAAAAAAACACAACTTGATGCACAGAGAATATATCCTTATTACCTCAGGCTCACTTTTGAAGAATGTTTCGCTTTCCCCCGTTTTCCGGGTCACAATAAGGACCTGTAACCATGAATGTAGTAATCGTAGGTCATTTATAGCGTGTGCCAGAACCCGGGCACGATTTTATTGGGACGGTGTCACACTACTTGACAAGTAATAATCGCAAAAGACGAACGCAGCACTTTATTCATCCGTAACGCCTCGAGTAAGCGCATTACGCTGGTCAGGGTCACGCTTTACCACGGAGAGACGTTTTAAAAGTTATATAGGAAGGTTCCGGGTGTGTGTGTGTGTGATGGTGGTGGAAAGTGCCAAACTACACATCCAAGCACAGGACGGTAGCCTTGGATCACTGGCAAGGATACAGCAGGGGTAAGCTGCTTTTCCTCGTCCGTTACGTAACCCCAGGCTGTCCCTGCTGTGAAGGTTTTTTTTTCGCGAAATAAAAGCTGAGAAATGTAGACGGCGGCTCCGAACGCTCCCAAGGACGCAGCGCATCGTCTCGGGTTCTTCAATCACCCTTCATGCGAGACGGTAAAGGAACCGAGCATCCAGAGGGTTTCCTTCCGTCCGTCACTACTGCAGTCTGGGAAACGATTCGAATCTTGTTGCTAAAATGGTGCTTTTTGGACCAGTGGAAGTGAAGGCGGGACTAAATCGTGGCTGTTCGGTTATATTACGGTGAAAAGGCACAATTTGTCCGAAGGCTTCCTCGTAGAGGGAAAAACTCCAGTCCCCCCCCCCACACACGTCTCCGTCCTGCAAATGTGCAATAAGCCGCCATGTTTTTTAATCGACATATTCTGTTCATTATCAAATCACTGTGAACGAACCGTCGCTATAGAAATGCATCATCGCCAAGCACATGGAACAGAATCCCGCGATTCCGAATTGCTAGCCGGCGTTACTGTCCAAGCTGCCGCTCTATAGAAAAGGAATCTGCGCCTTTTTTCCGAGCCAATCAGATTTGAGAGTGGTATAAATGTGTTTTTTTTTTTCTGCAATACATTCAGAACCATTAATTTGAACTCCCTGGGCCTGTACATTGCTCTTATGTGAATTATAATGCAAATATAATGTCCATTGTTGATTTACCCGGCAGTGGACACGCTTCACTTTGTACGTTCCGTTTAACGTTGTGCGGTCGTCTTGTGTTTTAACGAAGCGGTTTCTAAACTATCTAGTTTCATCACGTGCTGTACAGAGGAATAAAACACAATCTGAAACAAGGACGCTCACACGTTGATGTTGTTTTATTGTTCCTTAATGGAACAGTCTCAATCCTCACTCCCTGCCCCCCCCAACACACACACCCCCTCCCCAGCAGTGCAAAAATGCCCGATGGGTAAGTAGCATCCACTGCACTCCATAGGAAGGACATTAAGTAGTTTTTAATATAGTGGGGAATATGTGTACAAGGGTTAAACAAAAGGCCCGGTGTCCTCTAATACACTTTTTCTGGAATTTGAATTGAATCTTGTCCATGTCATTTATTCTACAAGCATAGTATATGATTGTAGAATAAATGACATGGACAAGATTACATTGAAAAAACTAATAGGGCCAAAATGACCATTTTTAAACAATTCAATCTGTCACCCTATAACCAAAAGGCTTCAGATTCAGGTCTAAAGAACTTAGAAGCACGGCGATACGTAATTGAATTTCAAAATAAATGTAACAGTAATTCATGGGGCACGGTGGCTTAGTGGTTAGCACGTTCGCCTCACACCGCCAGGGTCCGGGTTCGATTCCCGTCTCGGCCATGTGTGTGTTGAGTTTGCATGTTCTCCCCGTGCCTCAGGGGGTTTTTCTCCGGGTTCCCCGGTTTCCTACCGGTCCAAAAACATGCACGATAGGTTGATTGGCATCTTGTAAAATTGTCCCTTGTGTGTGTGAGAATGTGTGTATGTGTGTGTGTGCCCTGCAATGGGTTGGCATTCCATCCAGGGTGTATCCTGCCTTAATGCCCATAGACGCCTGAGATAGGCACAGGCTGAAAAAAATGCGTAAATAAATTAGTTACTAATGAAAATGTTATAGATGATAAATAAGGTTAGGTCGGAACAATTTCATGTGTTGTGATTTTCAACCAAAAGAACAGGTTTTTTTCCCCGAGGGTTCGAAACTTTTTTCCCCTAGAACATAAAGTGCCACCTAGTGGACAAATCAGTAAACTTTACTTTTATAAAGTCACTGGAAAGTTACGCTACTTATTACATTTTCTATAGGGTCATTTGTAATCTGTAATCTATTATATTCCCAAAGTAACACTGCTTATCAGACGCCGCACTGCTTTGCACTCGTCTAATACTACATCAAGGCTGGAGTCGGAACCTATAGACCTATATATTTTCATTCTTAAGTACCTACATTTGCACAAAGGACAAGTCCTTTTGGTCCCTGACCTACTCTATATTCACCAATAGACACATCATTTCTGCCAAGTCTGAATCAAGGTGAACAAAAGCAACTTATTCTCCTTAGACATTAATCTCATGACCTTAACCGAAGGCTGGATATATCTCCCGTCAAGTTTCCTGTTTTAAATCAGTTATTGTATTTAGTTTATAAGGTCATCGAGTGAAAATGATCCCTACAAGACATTTTATTCGCTACAAAACCACCCTACTGGGATGAGGTTGTTCAAGTGGAACGTCTTCCCAGAAGCGCTTGGAGCTTTTTATACACGCAAATGGGGTGCTAAAAAAAAGGGTAGGTGTCCACTAACTTTTGTTCATATAATGTATTATTTATCTATCGTTGTGTCATTGGATGAAGCGTACTAAATTGTTCAGTATGAGGAATATCCATTCAACAGAATCTGGGGGGAGCGACCGTATAATAAAGTACACCCTCCGACTTAAAATGCTGCTTAAATCACATTATAACAACATTATTTTAAGCACTTTCTGGTGCTTATGAATTCTAGGAAGCCACAGAGATTTTCCTCTGACCGCGGCGTCATCCGGTAATCAAAGCCGCTAGTGGGAAAACTTTTATGCTCACAAACCCGTTTCATAATTCACCCGAATTATCTGGAGGCGTGTTCAGAGACGGATCGCTCCGAGCTATAAATGCTGTTACAGCGGGATCAAGGCGCTAAATAAAGCTGCGTGCTTTGTCAGCCTGAGTGGCTTACAAATAAGTTTTTGGTTTCAGTGTCTGCTTGGAATAATGTAAGGTGTGTGTGTGTGTGTGTGTGGGAAAATCCAGTGGCTGGATTAGCGTAGATTATAGATAGTGTATGTGATAAAGTCATGAACACTTCATGTTATAAATACCCACTTCAGATAGAAGGGACGAATGTCATTCAGCACCGGTGCCTCAGTGTTGGAGGAAATTGTTTGCATTTCAGGTTAACGCAAGCGCCGAATGTAGATAAGTACCAGGAAAGAAGCTTCTTTCGCTGCAGGTGACGCCACAGTCTGTGGATAAGAATAACTGAATTACGAGTCACGCCTGCGGTTAAAGCTCACCTTTCAGTAACTCATTTGGCTGTTTTTTTTTTTTTTTTTTTTTTCGCAGCATATTAATAGAACAGTGAATTATCCAGTACTGTATACTGGTGCATTGATTAATGCCAGAAAAAAAAAACACGTGATTAACGCAGCGTGCAGAACAAATGAATAAAGAAACTTCATTGCGTCCACTCACTTAACTTACAGAAGCGCATTGAATCCCCCAAATCTGTATTACGGAATAAAGCATATTTTTCTTTTGTGAATGCAATGCATTTCCCTATAACCTAAACATATCACCAGTTTATATGGAAAGCAACCGGAACAGAATTCTTAAAGGAGCCACGTCCCATATTTTACTATTAATTACTATTGTTTAATTTTACTATTAAACAATCAGTAAAATAGTAACATTTAAATTAACAAGAAGTTAGAGTCTTGGAAACATGAAAAGTATTAATTTATAGTACACTGAAAACGTGAGATTAATGTGCAATTAATCATGAGTTAACTCATGGCAATCGTACTATTAGTTATCGATTAAATGTATTATATATATATATATATATATATATATATATATTTGTTTTCCATTTATTTATTTATATATATATAACACACACAGACAGTATATATATATGTATATATATATATATATATATATATATATATATATAATTAAAAGTAATGCTCATTTGTCTGTATGGTGCTGAATGAAATGATAAACTAATCTAGCAGACATAAATATATTTCAAATAATAATAAAATCACTTCAGTCCATATAATTTTTTGTTTCAGACCGACTATCCGCCTCCCCTTCCCCTTTCCCAATAAAGAAGTATAAAGAAATTAAATATATTGACCCTTAGAAGAAGAATAGCCTTTATTCGTCACATATACATTACATCAGAGTGAAATTCTTTTCTTCGCATATCCCAGCTTGATGTTGGTAGCTGGGGTCAGAGCGCAGGGTCAGCCATGATACAGTGCTCCTGGAGCACAGAGGGTTAAGGGTCTTGCTCAAGGACCCAAGGGCGGCAGCTTGGCCATACCAGGACTCAAACCCAGATCTTCCGGTCAGCAGCCCAGCGCCTTAGACCATTGAGCTACCCCTGATATAAGACCCCTTGTACACATCAGCACACATCTTCTACCACTATATCCGATTTTCCCCTGTGGTCACGGGGAGCCTGTGCCTATCTCAGGCATCTATGGGCATTAAGGCAGGATAATCATTCACACACACATTCACACACTAGGGACAATTTTACAATGTGCCAATCAACCTACCGTGCATGTTTTTGGACCGGGAGGAAACCGGAGAACCCGGAGAAAAACCTCCTGAGGCACGGGGAGAAAATGCAAACTCCACACACACATGGCCACACACACATGGGAATCTAACCCCTTTTCAGGTGTCCACAAACTTTTGTGCCCACTCATATAGTGTCTATACAGTGCGCTCCATTAATATTGACCCCCATCACATTTTTTTCCACAAACAACTGCAAAAACAAATGGTTAATTATATGTGTGCCACAATTGTTGGCACCCTTAAAGATTCACATATTAGAGTGCACATTGGTGACTAGGAATTTGTTCAACGACTCGTCCAAAAATTTCCCTACCCATCCATCCCAATGGGAAAGACCAAGGAATAAAGGTGTGACGTGCATATAAAGGTTATTGAGCTTCTCAAAGTGGTGTTATATACTTTCAGAAGACATGACTATTTGGTTAGACCTCGTGTCCAATCCCCTTTTCTCCTGTTTGTCTAAATGACATTGTGTGGTGACTGCAGATGATGTCATAGCTCTTGACATCATATTCACCTTGCGTCATGACACCAGCAAAGACCTCTTAGCTTTGGGAATGTCATTGACACTCGACCTCGTCGCACTGTAGAGGACCTCTCCTAGAGATATGTCGATTCCTGGCAATGAGGTCATTGATCAAGTGCCCTGCTTCTGTAAAAGGTTCCCGTTCTGCCCCCTCCTCCACCAAGACCGTCATCCCTGTGCCTTTTTTATCTGCAGAGGTCATGACTCTCTATGTCCCTCTCTACTCACTAATTCAGAAAAGTCACACACGGCCCAAACACCTTTGTACATGGGTTTGATCACTGGCCATGCAGGTTCTGTTTCCATCCTAGTCATACCTTCATCTGACCTTCATCTGCAGTATTATGGGATTTATGATCTGACACCAATAGCCAGTGGTCTATTTTGACTGAGATGGTTTTTTTCTGGTCATTTCACAGATACTGAACCTCATTCCACACCCTTGAACTTCTATATACGCTTCTCACACCGCACCAGAATCCCAGACTCCAACCAGGCTACAACTCACACCCTGAGGTTCATAGTTCACACATACTAAAGTATTTAAATCTACATCTCACATGCCTTTTTAATATCAAATGAAACTAAGGCATTTAGCAAACTTAGCAAACTGACGCCACCCTCACCCACACACCCACACACACTCAAGTGCTGTGCTTTAAATAATATATTTTATTCTAATTTACTATTTAATACAGGCAATAATCCAAGTCAATCGAGACTTAAATAACACTTTGATCGCCTTCGCTTAAGTTTTTACACGTTACATGGGAAAAGCTTTAAACCATTCCTCCCAATTGCTAATTTGACTTTTCCTGACAGCTAGAGATCCCCAAAGCAATATTCAAATTCTAAAAGGAATTTGAGACGATGTATTATTGATACGCCACGGGCTCATCATCAAAAAAAAAAAAAGAACTTCAATGTCAGTAATGTCAGTATATTAACTACTGATTTAATTCAGATTTTTTGAAAAGATGTCAGGCAGTTTAGTTTCGACAGCGAGGAGGAGAGGCTTTTATGTCTAAGTAGAGAAAGAAAAAAAAAACGGGTTTGGAAAGTTTTCTCTGTCAGTCCAGACAGAGAAAAGCAGAGCTGAGACTCTGGCGCGATCAGGCAGAAATGTCACCCTGTCACTGGGATGAGGTCGGACATTTGCAATGGCGCTCAAATGATCTCGTTGATGTCTTGTCGGCCTCCTTTTGTCTGTTTGTGTAAACGACATTGTGACTCCTGGTATGTCCTGGTATCGCAGATGATGTCATAACCAAACTGCCAAGCTGCCGCCCTTGGGTCCTTGAGCAAGACCCTTAACCCTCTGTGCTCCAGGGGCGCCGTATCATGGCTGACCCTGCGCTCTGACCCCAGCTACTAACATCAAGCTGGGATATGCGAAGAAAAGAATTTCACTGTGCTGTAATGTATATGTGACCAATAAAGGATATTATTATAACTCTTGACATCATATTCATCTTGCGTCCCGTACCAGACTTTCTGGTATGAGCGAATGGGTCGATTTCTGATTTGAAATCTAGCACAGTTTGATTTCTGTCTCCTGTATTGACCCTAGAACTTAAAACCCCCTTATTTGGAGACTTTCAATTGGGGAGGTAAGACCTAGTGGTTAATGGAATGGAATGTCGCAGGTTCGAGTCCCAAGGCCTATTTAAAAATATGTTAGTATTACCTAATCACGAAATCACTTACTTCCCGACACGAGCCGCAGTCTCCAGACGTCACGGCAATGCCTCCGGGACAGCAGGTGATTGTAAATCAGCATGGAAATGTAACTCTGTCAGTCTCAGGCAATTTCTTCCCAATCCAGTGTGATTACATGGGTCCTGGAGGGAAATACCATCCAATCTAGCAGCTCTGTCCTAGACTTGACAGCTCCATGACAGGGATGTCAAAAGATAAGTCCCTCAATCCTTCCTGATTCTCTCATAATTCTATGGGGTGGTTGTTTTGAAGGATCAACTCGTCTATTCACGAAGATTCAGGAACAATATAAAACCTGATCTCTTATTCAAATCCACTGGGGAGTGTTTCGGTAAGTCGCGTGCCTTATTTATCCCTTTATCAGAACGTGATTATGATGATGGCGAAACATTCCGTTTCCGTTCGGTCTTTCAGCGACCGAAGACTTTCGCCGAGCACTTTATAATGAGCCAATTGTGCGACAGGGGTGCAATGCATAACATCATGCAAATACAGGACAGTAGCTTGAGGTAATTCCCTTCAAATGTCAGAATGTGGGGGAAATGTGATTTCTCAGTGATTTCCAGTGTGGCACGGTGGTTGGTGGCAGATGGGATGGTCGGAGTATTCCTGTAAGTGCAGGAGTAATCTCCTGGGATTTCAAGCACGACATTCTCTAGAGTTTTCTCGGAATGGTGAAACAAACAGTGAGTAGCAGCTGTGCCGACAGAAATGCCTGGTTTCAAGCTGACAGCAATTCAGATAAAGACTCTATACAACTGTGCTGAGGAGAAACAAAGTGGTGCAGTAGAAGACCATGCAAAGTTCCCTTTCTTGTAGCCGAGAAAACGGGGGCATAAGATTACTACAGCCGGAGAAGCGATGACTGTTAAAACGGACTAGATTCTGCTGAGTCACAAATGGTACTCTACTACAGCCCTGCTCTGTCTTAATCCCACTCCAACTAGAATAGCCTTCATTTTCTTATACATATATACATTTGATATATATATATATATATATATATATATATATATATAGTATATATAGATATATATATATATATATAGATATAGATATAGATAAAATGATGATTGCTTATTTTTGTCAATTTACAAAATGTAATGGTGTTACTACCGTTTGAAGAAGTAGAAGTAGTGGAAGTGATGGCACGACCCCCACAGAGCCCTGATCTCAACATCATGGAGTGTGTGTGGGATTCCATGAAGCGACAGAAGGATGTGAGAACGTCTACATCCACTGAAGATCTGTGTTTTTCCTTCATAAACACTGTGTGTAAGTGTAGGGCAAAGTGTGTTCACACCGAATATTGATTTAACTTCCATTTCTCTTTTCTTCCTTCACTACAGTACGTTCATTCATGAAAGTAAATAATTAACACTTCCATTTTTTGTTTACAGCATTTTTTCATACCTCCCTAAAACTTTTGCACAGTACTGGATATACATTACAGCACAGGGAAATTCATTCATTCATTCATCTTCTACCGCTATATCCGATCTTCCCTCGGGTCACCGGGAGTCTGTGCCTATCTCAGGCATCTATGGGCATTAAGGCAGGATACACCCTGGATGGAATGCTAACCCATCACAGGACACACACACACTCACACACACACACATTCATACACTAGGGACAATTTTCCAAGGTGCCAATCAACCTACCGTGCATGTTTTTGGACCGGGGGAAACCGGAGAACCCGGAGGAAAACCCCCTGAGGCACATGCAAACTCCACACACACATGGCCGAGACGGAAATGGAACACGGACCCTGGCGGTGTGAGGCGAACGTGCTAACCACTACGCCACCATGCTCCCACAGTATAATTCTTTTCATACATTTAAATGTTCATTCTGTAACCATTATATCTGCTTTGAGACGATGTCAACGGTGTAATAGAAACACTGCCTTGTAAGAGAAACAAAATGTTTGTCCGATCCAGAATGAGCGAAAAAGAACAGGATGTGTCCTGCGAGTCTCGGATTACAACACAGGTCAGCAATCTCTCCGAGAGAGACAGACATAGCAAGAGTCCAATGACCTAGAGAGAGTCCTTTGACCTAGACCTTGTTTTGCCTCCTCACTCATTCTCCTGCTTGCATTTGTAATCAATTATATTTGCATAGCACTTCAGCAACTGTCACATTGACTTTTTTTTATGGGCACATTTTCTTTTTTTTTACTTAATGAGCAAGAAAGGACAGTTGAGAGGAAAAACTTGCTGACCCAACACGAGGACGACACCCATATAGGAGCGAGAGGAAACTGGATCTGTAAGCAAAACCCACTGCAGTGAAAGTTTTCCGAAAGGTTGGTTTTACGTACCGTAGTGGGAATTCATCACAATGTTCCAGAACAGACTTCTGACACTACTAAGCCTTCTGGATACTGGATTGCCCATTTATTTGTCACATTTATTTGACATACATACACAGTACCACATGCAGTAAAATGTTTTCTGACGACCGTCGGGCATGTAAGCATAATTAGAAATAATGTAGATAAGGGATGAAACATAGAATAAAATTTAAAATGATATAAAATAAAGAGTGAAAAGAGAAAATAATAAAAAGAGACATCTATATAAATATATTCATTCATTCATCTTCAACCGCGTTATCCGTTCTTCCCTCAGGTCGCTACTGAAATAAGGCTACTTGAACACTAGGGGTGCAGTTTATTGGAAAATCGTAGAAATTATTCCTGCCAATATTGCTTTTTAAGGAACTAGATGGAGTAGTCATGCGGTGTGACGATGTGCCCCGCCTAATTGTCCTGGAATAGGCAAGCGCTCTGGACTCATCCGCCTTAGGGACCTAGGAAGGCTGCTCTAGGATGGAGCCGCCCAGTGTGGATGGATGAGGATCTGGAGGGTCTGCACCATCTTAAACCTGGCGAGTGAACTGGAGACCCCCGTGCTCACGATTATGGACGGACTGGTTTCTTATCCCAACCCTCTCTCTACAGGCTAGATAGCAGCCATATCGCCCTTTAGCTCAAGACTGGTTGAACACTGAATCTAAGCAGGGATGAGCCTGGTTAGTCCCTGGATGGGAATCCACCTGGGAATACTAGGTTGTTACTGGTGTTACAGGTGTTAGTGTGGCCAGCAGGGGGCGCTTACCCTGTGGTCTGTGTGGGTCCTAACACCCCAGTATAGTGATGGGGACACTATGCTGTCAAAAAGCACCATCTTTCGGATGAGACGTTAAACCGGAGTTCTCTGTGGTCATTAAAATCCCAGGATGTCTCCTCTCCACCAGTAAGCCAGTGTGTGGTGGGCGTTCTGGCGCATTATGGCTGCCGTCGCATCATCCAGGTGGATGCTGCACATGGTTGAGGAGATCCCTGTCTCATAATGTAAATGCGCTTTGGGTGTCTACAAAAGCGCTATATAAATGTAATGAATTATTATTAGATGGCAGATGCGGCTACATAATGCCTATCAGACCCTCTCAGAGCCTCGATTACCGGAGACTTCATGCCTTTGCGGCAGACTGACCTCTATGCGCCAATGGAGTTCGGGAAAGAAGCAGAACCCCCATCGGGACCAGAGGTAGCGGAGCACATCGAGGGACCTCCACCCTCCGCACTTACACCCTATTCCCATTGACACTTTCTTCCTTTCAGTTTCACTCCCATAAATAAATCCCTCTTTTCCTCCCAAGATACACCTCCCAAGCCTGTCTTTTGCTGACCGCCTCTCAAACAAAAAAAAAAGATCAGATCCGTGATCTGTAATGTAAATTGTAGGGACGTGCATCTCCACAACTAAGTGCGGAAAACCACCTTTTCACATCATTTGTTATTCTGAATATGTCCGAGTCAAAGCGTTTGATGCATTCAACAACCGCTGCTTTTTCATGTTTCTGTTTTTTTTTTTTTTTTTTAAACATATTCCGTTCCTCTCTTCTTCCTACTTCAATCCCGTCTTACATTGTAGGGCGACAGGGGACAAGTTGTTAGACGCGTTCCTCACAGGGTTTCTTCTTAATGTTCATAAAGGGTTTTCTTTTCACTTTGCACATCCTTTATATCCTTTGAGACCGTCGCCTCCTTTGCTAGTGAAGAACTTACTCGAGGCAAACTGCGTCTATGATTATCTTCACTTCTTTAAGTGCACTCGGGCTGCTCGAGCCGCTGGAATGATGCTATAATGGGTATTATTTCGGGTTACAAAATAGGCCGGCTTTGCCGCTTGAATTCGGACGGTGACACACTTTGCACAGCCTGGATTATAAATACACAGCGATACACACACCTAGAGTCACAACACATAAGAGTGTGAAGAGTCATAGGAGAGAGAGAGAGAGAGAGAGAGATAGAGAGAAAAGCTCTGATTACATGACGGTGCTTATGAGAATCAATACCGCATGGTGTCAAAGGAAGACACAAGAAGATAGCAGGTCGAAAAACCCAAAGGTAAAGAGTCCGAATTAAGGAAGACATGCACAAACTTCGCGAGCATGTTCTCCGAGTCTGCCTATTGCGAAAGATTAAAATAATGGAAAAAAGAAACTAAAAGGGATGAAGAGCAGAGGTAGAGGGGTACACTCCAGTTACCTGCCCAAGGTGGAGTGGTAAATTATTGATACGCAGCAGCGTTAACACTGGGGACGGCATAATTCCTCTCAAAAAGGAAATCTTTTACTTTCTTCACGTTCCAGCATACCCTCATCTGCAATTCAAACTAGACCAGCAAAAGGAACTGTAAAGGCACCATTGCAGTGGAGCGTGTGATGTTCCCCGTGGCAGCGTTGGCTCAAGCGATAAGGTTCTGGGTTACCGATCCGAAGGTCAAGTTCAAGCCCCAGCTCTGCCAAGCGATGACTGCTGCGCTTGACCCTTGGCCTTCTCCGTGGATAGGATGTGGATGTATTTGGTACGGTGAAAACTATTTACTTAAATTCTCTATATATTGGAGTGATATAGAGTACACAGGGAGAAGACTGCTGAGGACAGAGGTAGCAGGCAGGAGGGAAAGAGGAAAGAGGAGGAGGAGGAGGTTGATGGATGTGGTGAGGGAAGACATGCAGGTAGTTGGGGTGAAAGGACAGGGTAGTGTGGAGAAGGTCTATCCACTGTGGAGACCCCTAACGGGATATATATACATATAGTATGTCTAAACTCAAGGCCAGTGAGCCGAATGCGGCCTGCCACGTCATTTTATGTGGCCCCCAAAAGCGTAAAAGTTGTACGATTGTCTTAAAATAAAGCTATGCTGCTTTAAAGCATGCAGTGACAATAAATTACATTTCCCACAATGCATGTGACTACGTTACCCGCAGAGTGACGGCATCCCGCCATTAGACTGCAGTGTATCCCACAACAGCGATTTTTCCAACAAGTGGAATTGATCAATTTCTATCCCAAAATGTCCAGGAAGCGAAAAATGGATGTAGACGGAAGGCACTTCCAAGAAAGACGGGAAAGCGAATACGTGTTTTTGCTTCAAGGAGAAAAACCCGCTATGTGTTTTGCCTTATGAGGCGGCGTCGCTCATCAAACACTATATACTGTCTTATAGTTACAACTGGCCCTTCAAGGGAAACCATTCATTCATCCATTCATCTTCTACCACTTTATCCGATCTTCCCTCGGGTCACGGGGAGCCTGTGCCTATCTCAGGCGTCTATGGGCATTAAGGCAGGATACACCCTGGATGGAATGCCAACCCATCGCAGGACACATTCACACACACACTCAATCACACACTAGGGACAATTTTCCAAGATCAACCTACCGTGCATGTTTTTCGATCTGGGGGGAACCCGTAGAAAAACCCCCCTGAGGCACGGGGAGAACATGCAAACTCCACACACACATGGCCGAGACGGGAATCGAACCCGGACCCTGGAGGTGTGAGGTGAACGTGCTAACCACTAAGTCACCGTGCCCCCATGTGCCACATCGGCGATTTTTCCAAGCGGAACTGATAAACTTCTATCCCAAAATGTCCAGGAAGCGAAAAATGAATGCAGACTGAAGGCACTACATCAAACACTATATACTGTCTTATAGTTACAACTGGCCCTTCGACGGCAACCATAATGCTACCATAATGCCATAAGGCCATAAGTAAACATCTTGAATCCACACTACGCCTGTGAGGCACACAGAATAAACATAAAACGCTTCTACCTGCGTCATTTCCACCTGCCGATCATTTACTTTCAGGCTGAATGGGCCTATTTGGTCAGATGGCTGCGTCATACAGCTAAAAATGCCTCATGCTTTTTCACAAGTCCACACTGCGATATGCAAATTTTCCAAATGTATTCAAACATGTTGCCATTGTCTAAAATGCTGCCTCGATGCGGCGGAAGTCCAAAGCGCAGAGAAAAAAAAAAGTAAACATATTAGCGTGGACATCAAGGGATCAGTAAACAAACAGGAGACACATGCTACATTAGCAATTAGCTGGATAAAGCTAGCAAAGAACAGAACCCAGTAGCATGCTTTCGCACTAGCGGGCAACAAACCATCACTCGTTTTATCTGCAAGCTTGTGATACGGACCGCCTCAAGAGACAATTCGATGAACGATTCCCTCGACCGATTCCTCGATTATGTTTTTTTTGTGGTCTTAGTTGGACATATTTGTTTACCTGTGAAATGTGTACCCTACAATACCCAACACAGGGGAAAAAAATAACAGTTGGAAGGAAGCAGCAGATGTCATCGATTCCACTGCGGTGTCACCATTGGGGCAGATTTTTGACATGTTTTGAAATTGCATTTCCATGATTTGCACATCCTGTTTAAGATAAACAAATCTGAGCTACCAGCTTCAAGTGATAGGGAAGCGAAAATGTTGCCTATGGGTACAGTATGTAGAATATTTCCCTTGGGATAATCTTTCCCATGGGTTTTTACTTTGCTTTACTCTACCCTTTTCTGCAGTCAAGTGTATTTGTGAGACTTGCGCCGCCGTGATGTTTTCTTCCTCCTTTGCTGTGATTTCATTCGCAGAAGAATTAGTCAGAAGTTCTTCACTATCCTACGTGGCGTTTTTTTTTTGCTGAGAATTATAATTACCCAGATGCTTCTTGCTGTTAAATAATACTTATAAAGAACAAGGTCGCTCAAAACCCTGCTGCGTCACAGCTCCCGAACGAGTAAAATGGATGACGTACCTGATGAGGACAAAAGTATTGGGACACTGGACTTTCAGCGCACAACTGTTATGCTTTACATGGATTGAGTATGGAAGATCTCCTTCTATGGATCCCCAGGCATCCTCGCCATCACCTACACCAGTACTGTCACGTCTCCAGAACACTCCCGAGACCACACCCCCATGAAAAGGTGGGAACAGCCCATCCGCTTCCACTATTTAAAGGGCTCCAACTCCTTCCTCTTTGCCAGATCGTCTTCTCAGGTTCCCTCTATGCGATCCTACCCTGTTTTCTAAAGACTCTAGTATTATTGGACTTTTCTGTCCTCCACTGGATCTACTCAAAGATATCCTCTCCTCAAGCCCTCGGACCCTCCTCCCGTGTGAGTCTTTCTCTGCTTTAGATCCTTCCCATCTCGCACCCATGACAGGTACCTTATATTACTATCACCCTTGTGTCTGAATGAACATTACAAAATCTGTTGGAATAATCTTCCCAGACTTATGGAAAGTGTCCACAAACGGGTGTCCATATAGATCAGGGGTGTCAAGCTCATTGTCACCGTGGACCACAGTAGCATTATGGGCCAGTTGTAACAATAAGACAGTATATAGTGTTTGATAAACGACGCCGGCTCATTACACAAAAGACATACCAGGTTTTTCTCCTGAACATTCCTGAACATTTTGGGATGGAAATTTCTCAATTCCGCTTGTTGGAAAAATGTGGGATACACTGCAGTCTAGTGGCGGGATGCCGTTGCTTCGCGTGTAGCATGGGAGGTGGGAGCTCAGTGGTTAAGGCATTGGTTTCTGGACAGGAAGGTTCAAATCCCATTACCACCACCAAGCTGGGCCCTTGAGCAAGGTCCTTAACCCTCAATTGCTCAGTTGTGGGTCGCTCTGGATAAGGATGTCTGCCAAATGCTGTAAACATATCATAGTCGCATGCATTGTGGGAGATGTAGTTTATTGTCAATGCATGTTTTAATTAGCATTGACTTATTTTAAGACAGTCATACACATTTTAAGCGTTTGCGGGCCACATAAAAGGGCATTCATGACACGTAATATAGAGTATTATAAAAACAAAAACGTAAAGTTTATGACACTTGTATGCCCTCGGTGAAAATCCCACTACAATATTCTGCAACGC
>JACRUU010000012.1:26743795-26758795 GCA_030449085.1 Kryptopterus vitreolus
CATTTGCAGTGAATTAATCTCAGGGAGAAGCTGCCATGTAAAGATTTCTCAACTCTTTAAAGGCGCGAAATGAATGCCGAGCGTCATGAAGTCATTATGTTTACGTCGGTACATAAATCAGTGTATGTATATATATAGATATATATATATATATATATATATATTATATATATATATATATATATATATATATATAGATATATATATATACATATACATACAGTATACATATACATATATATATGGCCAGATGTTATATGTTATTTTCACTGAAAAAAATTCTCACTACACTTTGGCTCCCTTGCTGTATTTATTGAAGTCGTTTCCTTTGAGCCGGTGGTTTAAATGGAATTGCACGGAGGTGAAGTATGGAACCATGTTCACTCGGAATACGTCTCCAATCTTCCCTACTCCAGAACAACCCATTACCCTTCCACCTCCATGTTCGACTGCGGGGGTGAGACAGTCTGATCTCACTCCGGTTATATATCCGGTCTTATATAAGGTTTTTTTTTCTGTTAGAGACCAAAATGTCCCACACTTTCTTCATTCACAAGATTCTTTTCCCTTGTTGGCTGCGGAGAAAGAAAAAAAGCGCATCGGAAAAAAGCATCGGAAACCATAAAGGACTACATCCACACTTTCATTCATCACGGCGATAATTGATAAACTACATGGCGATGTGGATAGAGACCGGGTGATTCAATGAGCTCTTGCTTTTAAGTCTTAAGTCTTTTTTTCTCAACCCTATGCTTGTATTCATTCATTCATTCATTCATCTTCTACCGCTTTATCCGATCTTTCCTCGGGTCACGGGGAGCCTGTGCCTATCTCAGGCGTCTATGTGCATGGATACACCCTGGATGGAATGCCAACCCATCGCAGGGCACACACACACACACACACACACACACACACACACACACACACACACACACACACAAAATATATCAGAAAAAGAATTGAAAATACCCGCCCCCCCCCGAACAGCGTAATCATCCAGGTGGAAAAGATCTCACTGAGTAATAGTGACAGAACCGTTCAATAACAATAAGATGAAGAATCTGCCGTTGAGATTTTTGCAGGACTGACACCACGGAGCTTCTTCACCTGGTAATAAACAGCAGAGGTGTTAGAATTGAGTGACCTATGCAGCGTCTTGTATCCAAAACCCGATCCCCGGGAGCTTTAAAGGAACCGCCAGTAACGCCGTTTAATCGATGCGGCTTGTTTTTCCTCATTTTCGTGCCATTTCACTTTCCTAACAACAGACGAGTACAAGACGTATCTCAGGGTCTGATGCTGTGACCTGTGACTACATGCTCATGGGCGGAGAGCCTACCATCGCCTGCTTATCCAGCAAAAGACCCTGTCGCAGATCTGTTTCTGTAAAAGAGACGGTTTGCGGAAAACGTCGATTATTAATAGGAGACCAGTTTTTCGTGGATTTAAGTGTTAATATTAGTGTTTATGTATTTATATATGGTGGTAGCCCAGTGGTTAAGGTTTTGGACTCTGGACCGGACTATCACTGGTTCAAACCCCACCACCAAGCTGCCACTAGTGGGCCCTTGAGCAAGGCCCTTAACCCTCAATTGCTTAGTTGTAAGTCTCTCTGGATAAGGGCGTCTGCCAAATGTTAATATGTAAATATTAGGACTGTCAAAAGATTCAAAAATTTAATCGCAATTAATCGCACGATTGCCATGAGTTACCTGGCGTTTTATCGCACGTTTTCACTGGACCATATATGAATACGTTTCGTGTTTTACGCTTCAGTATAACCTAAACGCATCCCCAGTTTATATGGAAAAGCAACCGGAACAGAATTCTTAAAGGAGCCACGTCCCATATAAACAAGTAACTTGAAATTAATGAATTAACAAGAAATGAATATGAAAAGAACCGGAGCGAAATAAATATTAAATGATCAATCATTTTATAAAAAGGAGAGATTTTGAGAGAAATGTCAAAAAATATAATTCTAACGTCCGTTAGCGCTGTTAAAGTGAATTTGAGTTTAACCCGCTCACTTTGACAGCCCTAATTCACACACAGGATTTAGTTTCTGTAAGGTCAGACCTCTGTTATAAAGACCCACCTTTTCTTGATGCATATACAGCATGCAGGTCTGAGACGAGGAGTTGTGTTGAGTTATTGACGCCTAAGGTAATACTTTCGGAGGGACGTAATCTGCGACACAGACTCACTGAGGATTAGACTTTGCATTGCATTTGATCACCATCAGTACACACGTCAACATCGTTTAGCTGTAATAAATCGATATTTGGTCGCATCCAGATAAAGGGTGGTGGAGGGGGGCGGTTTGTTCCTCTATTAAGGTTTCTTCCTCATTCTATCTCGGGGGGTTTGTCCTTGCAACAGTCGCCACCGGTTTGCACATTAAGGACAAACTTACACTTATAAAGATAAGATAAGATCCATTCTTACTGCATTATCTCTGTAAAGATGGTTGTTAAAATCACTATGTACGTTACATTTTACGGCATTTGGCAGGCGCCCTTGTCCGGAGCGACTTACAACTGAGCAATTGAGGGTTGAGGGCCTTGTTCAAGGGCCCACTAGTGGCAGCTTGGTGAAAATGACTTATATAGAGTCATTTATAATATAGATAATTATATATTATAGATAATATAGTGAAATATAGAGCAGAAATGCACCAGGGCTAAAATCTTCGCATCAAGTGATTCCATGAATAGGGTCTTACATAGGGGGATGGGGGGGAAGGGGGTAATAGACTTTAGTCTGGCCTCGTCCTAAGCAAATGTGTGGGTGAAAAGTCGAGCTCAAATTGTTTTCGTTGTTGTACGCTGTCAGATTTACGCATCTGTTACTCAGTAAGGGTTTGTTAGCTTCCACATAGGAGTCCTAAATACACCCAATACAATTTGTAAAGTCCTTGATTGTGCACAGTGTTCAGCATCTTTTATTTATTTATTTACATATACCTACGATTGTCTGCCTTAGATCTGACTCTAGGCTCGTTATAAGGAGACAAGTGTCCCATATTGGTGCAGCAGTAATATAGCGTATTTCTGTGTTCGTCAGCGCCTTTATATTTGTTGTCGTTTGCACAGGATAATAGAAGGACTACCTTTAAGCTATATACACACAATATCGGCAAAAGTATTGGGACGCCCAACCTTATGTGGTTCTTCCCTCAAAATGTTCCTTCGCTTGATCTAGGAGACCCATGGTCATGTTCCAGCATGAGAATGCTGTGCATAATCCATGAAGATATGGTTCGCATGGGGGATCTTCAGTGTAGGAAAAATATTCATTCATTCATTCATTCATCTTCTACCGCTATATCCGATCTTCCCTCAGGTCACGGGGAGCCTGTGCCTATCTCAGGCGTCTATGGGCATTAAGGCAGGATACACCCTGGATGGAATGCCAACCCATCACAGGACACGCACTCACATTCATACACTTGGGACAAGGTTTTCCAAGGTGCCAATCAACCTACCATTGCATGTTTTTGGACCGGGACGGGGACGGGAGGAAACCGGAGAAACCGGAGAACCCGGAGAAAAACCCCTGAGGCACGGGGAGAACATGCAAACTCCACACACACATGGCCGAGACGGGAATCGAACCCAGGAAAAATATTATTATTGCTTTTTTTTTGTAGCAGTATCTAGGGACTGATTCAATAAATAGGTGGACAGGGTTTCTGAATCACTATTTTATGCTATCTTACACACACACACACACACACACACACACACACACACACACACACACACACACACACACACACACACACACACACACACACACACACACACACCAGTGTCAGTAAGGTACTGACCCTCACTGAGAGGACACTAATTGGAGAAGATAAATCAAAGCTCGTGCTGGTCTTCCTTTCTCTCTCTCTCTCTCTCTCTCTCTCTCTCTGTCACTCACTCACACACACAGTGCTTCTAAAGCACTTATTTACTGATGGCCTAAATACTGGATCAAATGTTATTGCGATGAGGTAAACATCTTCACAGTCACTGTATTGGCATGCGTTCCTGTTATTACTGTGACATTTATTCTCGTTAAACACACACACACACAGTATTACAATTACCGTATTGTCTGGCTGCATAACACAGTGATGTGGCCGGTTAAAAGTCACGGTAATTAAAGCGGATTTAATAAATATGTGAAATGGAATGGAGAAAAACGCTCGGGTTTAATTGATAGTGTTGTCATTATGTCTAGCGAGGGCAGGAACATGGTACGCTCAGGGGGGGAAAGGGGGTAATTTCACTCACAGCGGTGTAAAATCCAGAAATGAGCTAACAGCTGCTGCTGATGTAATGACGATGATGCTGAAACAATAAGTCCTGGCTGTGTGTGTGTGTGTGTGTGTGTGTGTGTACAAAAAAATGTAAATGTCTCACAGTTGTGGCAACATCTGGCTGGAAAACCTACCCCCCCCTCCTTTTTGTTATTAAGGCCGGGGGCCGGGCCTCAGGTGTCCGAATGCATTAGCTACATTTGAAAACTGAGTCTGGGGAAAGTCCTTAAAAAGGTCGGTATGCTATTTAGTGGTGTACGAAGTATATCGTTCCTGTTAGCTCCTCCCTATTTGAGTAAAAGCAATGAGAGTTTGAATGGACTTCAATGGAGTACACACAGTAAAAGTACTGATGTATGAGGAACGGTGGCAGTTCAGCTTTTTATTGCATTTCAGTCGCTCTGTGCAAGTCCCTTCAACAATGACAAAGTTAAATCTAATCTAATCTAATCTCATCTAATTTTGTTCTCCTGACCATGAAGAGAGAGTTTCCTGTAGTTACAGACTAAAAAAAAACAAAATATTATATATTCAACTGAAGTGAAGCTACAATAGATAAATTGTGACACTTGATTGTCCAGTTATATGCACATTGTACATTTACGGCATCCCGTGCACAGCTATAATACATATATATACAATGCTACATTCATTCATTCATTCATTCATCTTCTACGGCTTTATCCGATCTTCCCTCGGGTCACGGGGAGTCTGTGCCTATCTCAGGACGTCTATGGGCATTAAGGCAGGATACACCCTGGATGGAATGCCAACCCATCTCAGGACACACACACAATAACACACACATTCATACACTAGGGACAATTTTCCAAGGTGCCAATCAACCTACCGTGCATGTTTTTTCACTGGGAGGAAACCGGAGAACCTGGAGAAAAAACCCCTGAGGCACAGGGATAACATGCAAAATCCACACAGACATGGGACGGGAATCGAACCCGGACTCTGGAGGTGTGAGGCAAAAGCTACAATGCTACATATAAATGTATATATGTATGTGTATATATATATATATATATATATATATATATATATATATATATATATATATATATATATATATATATATATATAATATACATATATATATACACACACACACACACACACACCTACCTACAAGATGATTTGTAATATGAGACTGTGTTAGAATTTTGTGTAATAATAATTCTGTGTTCCTTTTTGTTAATCCGTGTTGTTTAATTGCTGCGGTGTTTCATTTCACGGTGAAGTGCGCACTGTATATACGCTTAGAATGACTGGAGTGGAAACCACATCATCCTGTATTGATACGCTTACTTACTAAACGGAGGAGAGGAAATCTGCACACGGACTGGATGTTTTATGACGTCGCTGTTTACTAAGAAGACCAGTGCTGAGGACTTCGTGGTTAGATTACAATCTTGGGTGAGCATGTTTTTTGCCGTCCTTCTTTACTGACCACCGGGGCTTATTAAATAATATCCTGACCAGATAATCTGTGAGATTGATATATTTATAGTCCCAAGGTTGAAAAAATTGATTGTTAAAATAAAACACAACTCTTCAGAGTTTAAGGTTGTTCGTGTCTAACGTTGGTAATTCGACCTAAACCGGTGTTTTTTTTCCCCATTTATTCATAGATGGAGACTTAAAGCATGTTTAGTCTGCTAAATGCTGAAAATGTAAAATGTAAATTGGATTAGCGCTGATTATGAACTAAATATTCACTTTTCCCTGTTTAAAAAACGACAACAACCCTCATTTCCTTTTTTCCCTTCTTTTTCCTCTTTTGCCAAATGTATTTTAACACACACAGAGGAAACCGTGGCTTAACCCGCCGGAGTTTATCTTTCATGTCGACACCAATACCTACACACAGAGAACTTTGGGGGATACAGAACAAAACAAGCAGAGGAGCTCTAGACCAGGACTTGAACCCGGGTTACATCTGTTAGAGAGCAGCAGCCGTAACCTACTGAGCCACCAGCTCCCAGGATCTGAAGAGAATTTTAAGGGGATTAATCTTTCATTTCACATAAGCATTAAAGAAAGACCGGGCCAAAGTGGGATTCAAACTTCAGCTAGGATGCGCCAAATGGGAACAAACCGCAAGCTGTGGGTCGCTTTTATTACGCCGGTTTACATACGCCATGTGCGCCGTAAGCACCAGAACCCAGACCAGTGCGAAGCCTTAAACCTTACACACTGAGCCACCAAAGCTGTCACATATAGACCGCCTTTTTTTTTTTTTTTTTTTTGAAACGGATTTGAGTGTTTTAGAGATGAAAATGCAATAGAACAGAGTGTGTTGGCGCAAACCGCGCACACCTGGAGATACACAATGACATGCGCGCACACTTTACTCAACAAGCTGCCGGGAAAAAAAGTTATTCAACTCAATTCAGTTTTATTTGTAGAGCGCTTTTTCCAATTGACAAAGCAGCTTTACATAATATACTTAATCTTATACTTACTTAGTTATCACCACATACTTCATACACACATACACACACACACACACACATACAGATTTACCCCTAACATTAGGAAATATTCTCAGGTGGATGACTAGCAAGAGTAGTCTTAGGTCAGGGGGTGGGGGGGGGGCAATTATTTATTCAAAAAATGCCACATGAGAAACCTGAGCTGAGCCGAACCAACAATAACCTGAGATGAGGTGTAACTATGTACGATGTTAATTTTCCCCACCTGTAAAGAGCGGGTCGCTAAATGATATCATTAGTGACGTGTGCAAAAGCATCACTATTATAATCTCTCTCTCGCTCCGGTCAAATTTTCGGCGCGTAACTCGTCCCGCAGTTTTTGTCCGATCGCCGCGAATCGTACCTCATATCGTGCGGCCCGATGGTGTGAGGTGTGCTATTACTTTTATAAGGAATCGCCCTGCGGAATTCCGAACCCGGGGCCAAAAAGCGGGAATTTTTTTCCCGTTGAAAATGAACGGGCCGATTTTTCGTGCCTCACAGCTCAGCCTGTGAGCATCCGACATGCACATATGGCATATCTACTAATAGCGGGTCCGGAGTGGATCACGATCACACGTTTGGAATTTCGGGAAATCCGCGACATTCCGGCCCCATAGAGAATGAATGGGGAAATTTGACGCTCCACTGTTCGACCCATGTTCACCCGAAATGCACGTTTGACATATCAGCTCGTAGGTGAGATGGAGTAGGTCGCGAACATATGACTGTTGCATGACATCACATGGCAGCAGACGTGAAAAATTTGCCAAACAGAGAAACTCGGACACAGGGTCATGTGACATGTCTAAACGCTCGGCACACCGCCGGGAGTCGGACGCTGAATAATTTGATGATCCTCACTGGCCCCTCTGCCTCCCGAAGAAACTACCAAAACAGGCGTTTTTGGGATCTAAACATTCATCTCTCCGAAAAAAAATGTGAATATTTCACAGTCAGCGCTAAATATTAAACGGATCAGGCTCTGTGGGGTCGCACCCGGAGCTGCAGTTTGCATCGGCAAGCATCACTCCGATTTTTCTTCAGGAAATGTCCCATGTCTAGTTGGCATTGTGCTACTGTATTGTAAATACGCACGCACTTGCCGCTTACTCATGTGTCCGGACAGAAATCAAATACTTTTGAAATAAAAGCAGCACAGCGTGTAGTTTGGAAAGCATCACTATTATGTTTTCATTTAGAACAGCCTTTATTGGTCACATATACATTACAGCAGAGTGAAATTCTTTCTTCGCATATCCCAGCTTGTTGTTTGGTAGCTTGTTTGGTAGGTTGTTTGATACAGCGCCCTCTGGAGCACAGAGGGTTAAGAGTCTTGCTCAAGGACCCAAGGGTGGCAGTTTTGGCGAGACCGGGCCTCGAACCCCCAACCTTCCGATCAGCAGCCTAGCACCACTGAGCTACACCCTCTCATTTGGGTAGCTTAAATATTTACAAAATATTTACACATTTGCTTGTGACTGCACGTCGGGCCGGGGCAGGAAGGGGCCGCATCTGGCTGCCCAGGTCTGTCTTAGGTCATGCTTTTCACCAAGAAGGCAATATATTTTAATTGAAGGGGCACGGTGGCTTAGTGGTTAGCACATTCGCCTCACACCGCCAGGGTCCGGGTTCGATTCCTGTCTCGGCCATGTATGTGTGGAGTTTGCATGTTCTCCCCGTGCCTCAGGGGGTTTTTCTCCGTGTTCTCCGGTTTCCTCCCGGTCCAAAAACATGCATAGTAGTTTGATTGGCACCTTGGGAAATTGTCCCTAGTGTATGAATGTGAGTGTGTGTGTGTGCCCTGTGATGGGTTGGCATTCCATCCAGGGTGCAAATAGACGCCTGAGATAGGCACAGACTGACCCGAGGGAAGATCGGATAAAGCGGTAGAAGATGAATGAATGATATTTGAATTGTTGGCGAATTTCCGATCCCTTTTGTCCGTGGCTGAGTTTTTCGCCTTGATCCCGCCCTCTTTCCTGATCCAAAGGTCGGGAATGAAGTTTTCCAGGCAAGAAGTGGTCGGCTGTTACAGTTCATGGCCTTGAGGAATCCAAAAGAAGATGCTGAATCGATGATCATTTAAGTCCTAATAATATAACTACATGTCCAGTCTTATAACACAAGGTTGTAGATATACAGTATGGCTACTACACTGTATCTTAATGTTATGCTGTATTTCATAGTAAAATCTACTTGAAGTAAGAGGAAAACAGACCGAGAGAGAGAGAGAGAGAGAGAGACGGAAAAAGGGCAATGCTTTATCAGAGTGCAGCACATACTCTCAGTTCTGTCACTTCTACTTACACACACACACACCATCGTGTCGTCGAGGACACCTATAGAGCACGAGAAATCATTAGTGTCACACACACATACAGGACATCTTGTCCTGGATAATGAAGCTGCGCTGCCTGCTGATGGATGAAGACCAGGCGGTCTAACACACACACACACACACACACACACACACACACACACCCAGTTGGCCTGACTCATACACAGCTGGACAAAAGGAAATGAGAAATCATAATGAGGAAGAATCATGAACACTATTGAAGAAAATCCTTGCACAGTACAATAATCCACCGTGATCCATGGCCTCATGTCCCAAACCCGATCTGCTTCATCAACCTGTCGGATCAGGATGTGTCCTAAACCACCGCAGGCAACCCTACCATCGTCACCCACTACATTCGAGTGCATTGTGGGTGTTCTGTCTCCATTGTAGGATTGAAGGGGAACAAAACTAAAGTGATCAATGGTTGACAAGCATTTATGGATATATGAAATCAGCCTGAGAAGTGCATGATGGGAAAAATTTTGGGAAAGGGAGACAGATGAGCAGGAACATAGCGGTTGGGGCGCCAAGTGAACCCGGCTGTGAGGCGATGACAAGGTGAGCAGATTATAAAACATTCCAGATTGTTTGTGTGTACATTTGTGTGTGTGTGTGTGTGTGTGTGTGTGTGTGTGTGTGTGCACATGTGGTGAGGCATACTGAATCGGTTGCGATGACAACGTCAGAATAACTTAGGAGAGCTCAGCGAGGACGCAGGAGCAGGTGGCACAACAATGCAGCAGGAAGAAATACTGAGCCACTGCTCAACAACAACAACAACGATAATAATACAAATACAAATAAATAATAATAAAAAAAAGAATAAAAAGACGCTGTACACAATGTACAAAAATGACGCAACAATAAATGTGCGATATGACATAGATGACAGCGCTGTCATCTCTCTGTATCCTTTAACTGTATCCTTGGATAAGCCTGGTTCTTCCTTATATGGGCGTCGCTTCCTGTCCTTAACTTGCTCCTGTATGCTGATTGGGTGATTTGAATCCCTGTGGACACACACTAAGCTCTCCAAGTTCTGTAAGTTTAGGGGCAGGTGGGTGGGTTGTGGGGGGCCGGGTGCAACATTTTTTGGGTCAGGGGCCACAGTGAAATTTGAAGCACCAGATGCATACATATTAAAAAAGGCATATAAAAATCATTGAAGTTAATACTCAATTTATCACTGTCTCCTAATGCGCCACCTGGTGGGACGTCTGGCAATTACAGGACAAGGTCAAATGAGTGTAATCATGGAATGCAATCTTCGGCAATGCAGGGTTAAAAGGACCAAAGGGCCGAGCGTGGCCCACGGGCTGTAGTTTGCCCCACCTCTGCGAGATCAGTACGCCCATGTAAATAGTGTCTTAATGAGTTCAAATTATCTTTTTTTTTTTTTCCGTTTTACAGAACGAGGGATTCCAGGTGAAACACGCAAGACTCTGCTTTTTCATCCTTTAATATCGCTTGTGGACAAGTAACAAAATATATGTGTAAAAAATAATGTTTAGAAGAAGAATAGAACTGTCACATATAAATTACAGCACAGTAACGAATAGTTTCTTCGCATATCCCAGCTTGTTGTTTGGTATCTGGGGTCAGATCGCAGGGTCAGCCATGATACAGCGCCGCCTGGAGCACAGAGGGTTAAGGGTTTTGCTCAAGGACCCAAGCGCTATACCGGGCTTCGAACTCAGATCTTCCGATCAGCAGCCCAGCGCCTTACACCACTGAGATCCCCCCTATTAGTCTCATTCATAGAATTACACAAAAAATGTTCAATGTATACCTGATAAGCCTGTGTGTGTGTGTGTGTGTGTGTGTGTGTGTGTGTGTGTGTGTAGGCACCGCCCCCTTTAAATCTATTCAGCAGCATTAATCAGTTTCCTGTCTTTGCCCCTCCTCTTCACTTTTTTTTTTAACTGTCTCCACATGGAAGAGGTGGAAATCTTTTAAGCTCTCATTAAACTAATGTCACCGTTTTAATTTAGAAGCCTTGGTTAAATAATTTCTATCATTGTATTTTCCATGGACGCGTCATTATTTTCATGTTTTTGTGGTCATGCTTAATTTGGATGTCTCAATCAGTGCACTCGTAAGTTTAACGTGCTGCATTTCCCCTTTAACAGAAAAGAAAATAACCACCAGGGTCCGGGTTCGATTCCCGTCTCGGCCATGTGTGTGTGGAGTTTGCATGTTCTCCCCGTGCCTCAGGGGGTTTTTCTCCGGGTTCTCTGGTTTCCTCCCCTGTCCAAAAACATGCACGGTAGGTTGATTGGCACCTTGGAAAATTGTCCCTAGTGTATGAATGTGTGTGTGTGTCCTGTGATGGGTTGGCATTCCATCCAGGGTGTATCCGGCCTTAATGCCCATAGACGCCTGAGATAGGCACAGACTCCCCGTGACACGAGGGAAGATCGGATGAAGCGGTAGAAGATGTATGTATGTTTCCCCATGGGAGAGGAAAGAAAATAAGGGCGGAAACACACCGTAATGCCTTTTTTTTCTCAGTTTGATCAGACAATAAAAGCAGAGACAAAACGCCATTCGCCATTGTTAAAAATAATAGAAACCAGTCGTTTGAATTATGACTTTATTGGCTCATCTGATTGTGCTTGGCTATATCAGCGTACTTGAAATCCCCTTCCAAATCTATAGACGGTAGGACCTGATTTACACCTGGAACAGCCTCCAGTCTTCTAGGGCGGCTTCCGACAAGATTTCGCTGTGTGTGTGTTCAATCAAACCACAGCTCGTGAGGTCAGGTGCTGCTGTCTGGCTGCTATTCCACAATCCGATTTATCCCCAAGCTTTTTTCGATGCGCTTGAGACCTTGAGAAGCTGCTTCTTTTTTCTTTTTCTTCTTTTTCAGAGGGGGAAAATGTTCACTTCTTCTGGAAAATGTGAGGGGGGAGGGAAGGGTTAAAAAAAAAAGAACCATTTCATCAATAACCGGACCGAATGAGCAAACCTGCTGTGGTCCCTTTTTTTCCCCAGCTGAACAGAACACCACTGCGCAAATCGTTGCAGGTTTTACCCACTCAATGGGCTATTACATTTGTTAGGTGCTTTTATTCCTCGTTCTCCGCCCTTCCCCCCCCCATCCTTCACATCTCCAATTGTGGCTAACGAGTAAAATCGTAACAGGTGTTATCGCTCTGTAGCAGTTCACTCCAACTGATGCAGAGCAATCCTTCATTTGTCCTGCTGGAACAGGTTTAGATCCTCTACTACCAGTGCAGGAAAAATACTAGACATTCTAGATAGCCGTGTACCTCCAACATTGGGAAATCAGGTGTCCCAATACTTTTGACAGAAAATGTATGTTGGCTGGATTGATTTCTCCTTATATGGAGCCTCCAGTCCCTATAGTGTAAAGGAAATTCCGTCCGTGTAAATAAATATATTTCTCCATACTAATATATACTTTACACAAATTTAATACTAATACTCTTTAATCACATATTTTCTGTTCTCAATGCTCCCTCAATGCTGTATACTTTTCATGTTTTTAATTATATAAAGTTCATTCAAAATCTCTCTTCAAAATAAAAAGAGGAATTGTTTTCTATTTATTTCTTTTCCTATTCATTTCTTGTTCATTCTTTAACTTTTTTTATGTTCATTTCTGTGTCATTTTTTTGTGTTTTTTTTTTGTTTCATTATAAACGGTGGCTTAGTGGTTAGCACGTTCGCCTCACACCGCCAGGGTCCGGGTTCGATTCCCATCTCGGCCATGTGTGTGTGTGGAGTTTGCATGTTCTCCCCGTGCCTCAGGGTTTTTTTCTCCGGGTTCTCCGGTTTCCTCCCCGGTCCAAAAACATGCACGGTAGGTTGATTGGCACCTTGGAAAATTGTCCCTAGTGTGTGTGAGTGTGTGTGTATGTGTGTGTGTCCTGAGATGGGTTGGCATTCCATCCAGGGTGCCTATCCTGCCTTAATGCCCATAGACGCCTGAGATAGGCACTCCTGGTGACCCAAGGGAAGATCAGATATAGCGGTAGAAGATGAATGAATGAATATGGTACGTGGCCCCTTTAAGAATTATGTTCCGGTTGCTTTCCATATAAACTGGTGAGATGTTTAGGTTCCATATACCATATACAGTAATCTAGTGAGGAGCTGGTGTGAATGCGCAGCTAGTTAGTGTAATTGGGGAAATTTTGCTTGTTGCTGGGTGTTTTTTTTTTATTATTAATAAAACACATCTATCGCCTTATATACATCCATCTTTTATATTCCATATTTCATTTATATTTATATTCTTAACATTACGAGCGGTAAGCACGGCTGAGGAAAGGTCAATGCTGAAATGATCTGGGAAGGCCACGGACTGAAGTTTCATTTGGGTGCCCAGAGAAGTCTTTATATATATATATATATATATATATATATATATATATATATATATATATATATATATATATATATATATATATATACATACATGACCTAAACATATCACCAGTTTACATGGAAAGCTAAGGAACCGGAACATAAGCCATGTTCCATATTTTATATATATATATATATATATATATATATATATATATATATATATATATATATATATATATATATATATACATACATACATTTTTCAATAAACTTTGTTCTTATGATTTCTGATATTTCAGTTTGGGAGATGACATGTCCCTTTCTTTCGTTCTTTTTAACCATTACCGGAACCATGACATGACATGACACAAATAATCTAATAATCTGTCGTTCTTCCTCTCTTTGTCCACCTGAGATACCTCCTGGTGGAGAGCTCACCAACTGGATCATCTGTCTCCACACCACCCCGCTTCTTTCATTACGTCATGTCTTTCGTCTTTCCTTCACCACATCCATACACCTCACTTCCACGGCATTCTTCTAGCGAGATAACCCTGCACATGAGAATAAATGCGTACCATAATGCGTATAGGCTGCAATATTATTTAGAAATGTAATATTCCCTCTAATTGGTGTGAAAAGACCAGCTGCCAGCCAAATGTCACCAATGGAAATGGAAATGAGTTCCGCTGTAGCCCGCTGCCATCACCAGCCTCACATGAAGTTGAATCCAGTGGTGCCCGAGTGTCGCGGGATCTCAATATAAAAAATCCGCCTTCCTTCATGTGCGGAGTCAATTAATCCCCGCTTCTATTTTCATTTGTAACACTGAAAAGGTCCTGTAACGTCTACACGCCGTCAGGGGGAACGTAATTATGTGGCGGCTTTGAAAATGTATTTTGCTGACACCCTCGTCCTGACAAGTTCTGAAATACCTCCACACACACACACACACACACACACACACACACACAATCCCACAACACACATCCACACACACACACACACACACACACACACACCTCCTGCTCGCACTTTGTCGATCTGTCTGGTCACTGTTCTCCCTCCCTCTCAGCCATCTGCTGCGCACCTGATTAAACTGTCGTCTCCAGAGTGAAGACGTCCGAACTTGTCTCGGCTCTAGGAAACCGGCTGGACTATAATGTCTGAGTTGTCTATTTAGAGCAGTCCCAATTAAAAACCCGCGCTTTAATAACGCGTCCCGATCCTCCGCCGAATGACACGAGCTCCTGGGTTATAAAAAAAACTAAAACAAAAACGTTTTTCATCATGTAACAGCAACAGGTTGCAAACAGACCCTAGAAAGGTCACAAGCAATGAGACAAAAACTAGATGAATAAAGTTACAGGCTCCTGAGAGGTGCAGCAGCACCATATGATCTGGCAGATTTATTTATTTATTTATTTATTTATTTATTTATTTATTTATTTATTTATTTATTTATTTATGTATTTATAATCCAACTTGTGCTAAATAATGGGGATGCAGGAGATTTTGAA
>JACRUU010000012.1:26763795-26778795 GCA_030449085.1 Kryptopterus vitreolus
GTTTACAAGACAGGTCAGAAAACAAGCATGACACGGCAGGGATAACCTGTAATAAACTGCCCACATGGCGTTCCAAACAAGAACAGGCTTTATTTTACACAGCTATTTTTATTTCACATAGCCTAGGAATCTGTGGTGGGAATGTACCAGTCACCCCTTGAGCAGAAAGTGCCTATAAGGGTCTTGCTTTCGGGACCAACAGTGGCAGCTTGGGAGTGCTTAATAGGGATTTGAAGTAGTAGTCGGATAGTGCACTAGTGCTTTGGTGGCCCTCAAATGACTAATAGTATTAAAAGAACCTACATAACCGTCATATCCTATCCAGCTAATGCAGCAGACTTCACTGATGCTGTGTATGCCAGAAGACCCTGTACACATTAATCCACATTCTTATTTACACTTTTCCCAAAACAGATGCCAAACTAGGAAACTGGCTGTATTTTAATATGTTTGATAGAAAGATCTGTTATTTTAAGTACAGGAAGTCCCAGAATTACAACGGAGAAGCGTTCTGATAACCCCATTTTAACGTGAAAAATAAGTCGAGACATGGCCTATCCTACCCAGGAGTGTTAAAGAATGGCAATTATTATCACAAATTACAATACACAATTTAGCATAGCGGGGGCACGGTGGCTTAGTGGTACGTTCGCCTCACACCTCCAGGGTCCGGGTTCGATTCCCACCTACGCCATGTGTGTGTGGAGTTCTTGTTCATGAACCTTGGAAAATTGTCCCTAGTGTACGACTGTGAGATCGGATGAATGAATGAATGAATGAATTCAGCGTAGGAGAGAAATTAACATTACTGCATTGTATAACTTATACAATTTATGTAACATAAACATATCACCAGTTTATATAGAGAGCAACCAAAACCGGAACATAATTCGTACCATATTTACCAATTAAAACACACATTGAAATGAACAAGAAATTGAGATTGAAAGTTGAAATAAATAATGAATAATCGTATTAAAGGAAGAGACTTTGGGTGAAATGTATACATTTATACCATCTGTTACAATTAGAGGATTAGAAATATGAACAGTAATATCTTAACTCGGGGACCATATGTACGGCGTTTTTCTGACGGAGTTCGTCTGAATGTTTCGCTGTGAAGTTTCTTCTCCGCTGCTGCAGGTGTGCATGGAAAGAAATCAGCGCAGTTCATCCTCATGCTTCCCAAAAGAGGGGAGATGATTGTGATTGTTAGGAAAGTCTGAGAGCTCCGAGAGCTCTGCTCCTCTGCTTGTCGGTGTGCAACACCTGGATGCCGCAAGTCAAATCTGTGTGTGTGTGTGTGTGTGTGTGTGTGGTGTGTGGGGGGGTAATCTTTTCACTCTCTCCCTGTACCAATAGAACAGAATATATATATATATATATATATATATATATATATATATATATATATATATATATATATCTCAATCATTCATTCATTATCAATTATTCAGCTCCAATTGTCCTGCTTGAATGCTTTTTTTGAAAGCAGGAGAATAGATAAGGCTTGTGTGGATACTGTGATGCACTGAAAACCTTCCTACTGAGCTAGACAGCTTACCACAGCAAGCATCTATCGTACTGTGTGGGAGTTTTATACACAATGTCAAGGAGATTAATGTGGATTTATCAGATTTATGACCTCAAAAAAATCCTCTCATTATTGGTCAAAGAGTGTAATCCTAGGGGGGAAAATCTCTCTCTCTCTCTCTCTCTCTCTCTCTCTCTCTCTTTCTCCCCTTTTCTCTGTCTCCCTCACACACACACACACACACACACACACACACAGAGAACTCCTAAATCGCAGCACTTAACAGAAACAAACCCTAACCTATCTGTATTTATGATTTACCCATACACACAGAACTATCACGCATCCGGTTGCCATGGCGATGGCTGCATTGTGGCTGGCTATTCCAATATGGAATCTGGAATACTTTTCGATGCGCACAAAGACACACAGACACATAAACACACAGACGGGTGCAAAATAAGACGCATGTCCCCACAAGGTCATGTATGTCTGTCATTATGGGGACACAAAGACCAAAACCACTGACATCTTTTTGCTACATGCCCCATGTCTACATACACACACACACACACACACACACACACACACACACACACACACACATACAGAGAAGTGGGTTCAGTCAAATGTCCCCACAAGGTTGAACTGGATTGTATGTCAGTCATTATAGGGACCATTTCAATTGGATATTGCCAAAACACCGGACATCCTCATGCCAAATCCCCCATATCCACAAACACACACACCCACACGTAAAAGAAGCCAAATGTCCCCACAAGGTCAAAACTGCCTATGTATATTATGGAGACACTTGGTTTTCAAAAACACACAACACACACAAATAGAATCAGCCAAATGACCTCACAAAGTCAACCTGTCACGTGTGCCTACCATTATAGGAGCAATTTCTTTTCACAAAGGCCAAAAAAAGCTGACATCCTCATGCTACAAGCCCATTTATACACACACACACACACACACACACACACAGAATCAGGTCCAGGAAAAAATGTCCCTACAAGGTCAAACTGTCTAACATTATGGGGACACTTGGTATCCACAAAGCACAACACACACACACACACACACACACACATTGTGTCATTTGGTGTGTTTCCTTCTGAAATCGGGAACACAAACAATTCTACAATTCACTACAATTCAATCCTCATATGCTGACGTGAGCTGCAGTATGTTGAATGTGTATATATATATATATATATATGTGTGTATACACATGTGTGTGTGTGTGTGTGTGTGTGTGTGTGTGTGTATGCATGTGTGTGTGTGTGTTTTGTGTGTGTGTTTGTGTGTGTGTGTGTGTGTGTGTGTGTGCTGTGGTAATTACATCCTTTATTATACAGCTACTAATTTTGTACCCCGTCATTGCTTTGGCTGCTGCTGAGGAAATTACACACTCACTCTCTCTCTCTCTCTAACACACACACACACACACACACACACACACACACACACACACACACACAATTCGATGCAGCAAATGAACAATTAGCACTTTAAAAAGAAGGAAATCGAAATAAAAATAAAACTCATTACTATATATTAGCGCATCTGCATTGCTTTTCCTTGCTGCACTTTGCTGTAAAGTGGGTCAAGCCCTGTACTTGGCTACAGCCGCAAGCTGTCGGCGCTTTGGGGTATTTTTCTTTCGCTAAAACAAATGCGAAATTCATTCCGCGCGCACAGCCGTAACATTTCCATTAGGCCTCCTGACCTACCGAATTTGCGCATTTGATATCACAAGGGTATATATATATATATATAAAAACACTTGTGATAACATTGCTGATAGAAAATATCAACACCTAACACCAACATGAGGGGGCACGGTGGCTTAGTGGTTAGCACGTTCGCCTCACACCGGAAAGGTCCGGGTTCGTGTGTGTGTGTGTGGAGTTTGCATGTTCTCCCCGTGCCTCAGGGGGTTTTTCTCCGGGTTCTCCGGTTTCCCCCCCGGTCCAACAACATGCACGGTAGGTTGATTGGCACCTTGGAAAATTGTCCCTAGTGTATGAATGTGTGTGTGTGCCCTGCGATGGGTTGGCATTCCATCCAGGGTGTATCCTGCCTTAATGCCCATAGACGCCTGAGATAGGCACAGGCTCCCCGTGACCCGAGGGAAGATCGGATAAAGAGGTAGAAGATGATGATGAAAGAACACCAACCTGCTGAGCAAGTCGGGCCAACGTCATGAGACATCGAATATACATCATTTGTTGGTAAGTACGGCGCTAGGGCCTCGGGTGAACGTGGAAACCTCGACAGGACGGCAAGGTTGAAGAAAAACAGGGATCATTAATTCAAATTCCCCCCACAGTATATTTTATATTTTTTACATTTTAGAGCTTGTTAGGCAGCTGAGGTCACAGTACAGGGTTAGTCGAAACCCAACAGCCCCACACCTGAGAGGCGGTGGAACTGGGCCTTGACCATTTTTGAACAACCGCCCAGAGGTTTAAACTAATGGCCAGCTTCTAACTAATTAGCATGCGTCTCGCTGCAAAGGAACATCAGGAAAGAATCAACGAAAAAAGAACATTAGCGGCTTTTAAACATCTCGCTCATGTGTCTTGATTTCCTTCCTAGCTAATTGTGAACCCGGGACAGAGAACAGATATTACCATGTAGTCCCTCCCACTTTATCAACGTGATTAAATCCACTGCCAGACTCTACCCGACCGTTTGGAACACCAGCTGTGCAGCAGTTCAATGAAATTCAAGCGTCTCCACAGGATCCACAAGAAGCCTACATGAAGCCAACTATCTGAAGATGGCCTGGAGGTAGTCAGGCTTCTGATCCTGCTGTGGGGGCACCACAGTGCAAAAGCCTTTGGCATGAGGGCAGAAGACAATGGGATATATGTGATGGGCTGCGAAACAAGATGGTATTTGGGAAACAGGGCTTCCCCTGTGCGGGAAATCATTTGCATGCCCTGAGAGGAGAGGGCTTTCACAATGTAAACACAAATTCAATTTGCTGATTCGATTCACAGAAGCGTCCTGATAAGCCCATCGTCACTTGAAACTCATTTGTAATACCTTACAGCACACAAGAAAGCAAAACAGACCAATTTATAGTAAAGAAATAAAATCTTAAAGAATGCCGATCGGTACGATGATGCGTTTGCTCGGAACTTTTGTACCTGGGAGAATATTGGTACTGGCAACATCTGTGCCTTATAATACATAACGGAGGGTGTTGCTCAGAGGTCTAATGTGCTGGGCTACTGATCAGGGGTTCGAGCCCCGGTATCGCCAAGCTGCCGCCCTTGGGTCCTTGAGCAAGGCCCTTAACCCTCTGTGCTCCAAGGGGCGCCGTATCATGGCTGACACCCTGTGCAGAATTTCACTGTGCTGTAATGTATATGAGAAGGGCACGGTGGCTTAGTGGTTAGCACATTCACCTCACACCGCCAGGGTCCGGGTTCGATCCCCGTTTCGGCCATGTGTGTGTGGAGTTTGCATGTTCTTCCCGTTCCTCAGGGGGTTTTTCTACGGTTTCCCCCCCGGTCCAAAAACATGCACGGTAGATTGATTGGCACCTTGGAAAATTGTCCCTAGTGTATGAATATGTGTGTGTGAATGTGTGGGAGTGTGTGCCCTGCGATGGGTTGGCATTCTATACAGAGTGTATCCTGCCTTAATGCCCATAGACGCCTGAGATAGGCACAGGCTATGACCCGAGGGAAGATCGGATAAAGCGGTAGAAGATGAATGAATGAATGAATGAATGTAATGTATATGTGACAAATAAAGGCTAATCTATCTCCCTATGCAGTCCTTATTTTACACCCCATTTCAGTTCAAACTCTAAAAGACACTGTGGAAACAGCCTCTTCGGGAAAATCGCTGTGGAAAAGGGTGAGGGTAAGTACCCAATCCATCCCAATCCACTCTTGTCTCTAAAAGACCATCTCTCTTGACTTCCGACAGCAGAGGTTGCCCAGTTGCAAAAGGGTTTGTGTTTTCCACTCGACTGGGTAAGCTTACAAATGAGATGAGGCCACCTGGTATCTCAAGAAGAGTACAGTAATTGCAAACTGTAGCAGATATACGAGTTTTCATGAGATCTGGGGCATGGGGGGGGCGACTCAAGGCAAACCAAAGAGGTGTGATTGTATAGAATGGGTGTAAATTTAGTGTTTTGGGTTCTACAATGGGAATGATTGGTCACTAAACCAAAACCATAAGTGGGCTGGATCAACTGACAGATCTTACTATGATAGAATAGAACAGCCTTTATTTGTCACATATACATTACAGGACAGTGAAATTGTTTCTCAGCTTGTTATTGGTATCTGAGGTCAGCCATGATATGGCGCCGGTAGAGCACAGAGGGTTAAGGGTCTTGCTCAAGGACCCAAGGGCGGCAGCTTGGCCAAACTGGGGCTCGAACCCAAATCATCCGATCAGCAGCCTAGTACCCACTCCCAAATAGAATAGAAAATGATAGAAGCAAAAGGGGTAGGTTGGACCTCCTCCTGGCTGTAGTCTGGGTCCAGTTTAGTTGGTTGGACCCAGACAAATGAAAGTGTTTAGAACAGATAGTCACTGGGCTGTGTTGATGTTTTTTTTCTCTATCTATCTATCTATCTATCTATCTATCTATCTATAGAGACCATTATCTATCTATCTATCTACTATCTATATCTATCTATCTGTCTATCTATCTTCTGCTATCTATCTATCTATCTATCTATCTATCTATCTATCTATCTATCTATCTATCTATCTATCTATCTATCTATCTATCTATCTATCCATCTAGTCGCTATCTATCTATCTATCTATCTATCTATCTATCTATCTATCTATCTATCTATCTATCCTATCTATCTATCTATCTATCTATCTATCTATCTATCTATCTATCTATCTAGATCTATCATAGATCTATCATCTATCTATCTATCTATCTATCGATCGATCTATCTATCTATCTAGCATCTATTATCGATATCTATCTATCTAAATATATACTACCTATCTAAAGATACTATCTATCTATCTTCTATCTTATCTATCTAATCTACTCTATCTATCTATCTATATATTTATCTATTTATCTATCTATCTAACTAACTATCTAACTATCTATCTATCTAACTAACTATCTATCTATCTATCTATTCTATCTAAATCTATTATCTATCTATCTATCTAGTCATTATCTATCTGATCATCTATGATCTCCCCTCATTATCTATCTATCTATCTATCTAGATCTATCTATCTATCTATCTATCTATCTATCTATCTATCTATCTATCTATCTATCTATCTATCTATCTATCTATCTATCTATCTATCTATCTATCTATCTATCTATCTATCTATCTATCTATCGAATCTATCTATCTATCTATCTATCTATCTATCTATCTATCTATCTATCTATCTATCTATCTATCTATCTATCTATCTATCTATCTATCTATCTATCTATCTATCGTCTATCTATCTATCTATCTATCTATATATCTATCTATCTATCAGGTAGTAAAGTAAGTTTATATATTTATAGATATCCTTGGCATTATCATTCTTCCATAGGTACTGTCCAAAGACATTAATGTCAGATGACTGGAACGTAACATGAATGAAATAAGACAGGACTTGGGTCTTTTGGGTGGGTGGGTTTGGGGGGAAGGGGGGTTGTGGGGTGCCTGTGGCAGCTGCAGATTGCTATGTTTGTTAGTTGGAGGTTACATAAACATGGATTTGGGTAGACATAATGTTGATGATGTAGGGTTTTCATGTTTTTTTTTTAAAGGTAAGATTAAATTATTAAAACACACCCCCCCCCCCAAAAAAATTCTTTTTTTACACACCATTATTCAAGAGCTGACAGAATAAACGAGGTATCTAGGGCAAGCGTCAGCATAGCAGAAGCTGAAATGTTAATCACGCCAATGATTATTCCACTGTACAGACTGCATTTCTTTTTAGTATGGATTAGACAAAAATTCTCTCTCTCTCTCTACATAAAATTACCATATATATATATATATATATATATATATATATATATATATATATATATATATATATATATAATGTATTTATGTGGGGGGTGCAGAAGATAAAAATAAAAACTGATTTTTGGGGGTGAAGTAAAACTAAAGCACCACTTTTAATACTTTCTTGACAGCCCCATAAAGAAGCGCACAGATAAGAAGAATTTATTGCGATTATTCCGAGACAGTTTGTGGTGTGCGACTGGAGGCACCATGCTTTGGTGTCAGGAGAGTAAATTGGGAGAAAAAAAAAGGGAAACCTTTTTTTTTTTTTTTTTTTTTTTTTTTTTTATCTGGGGGTGTGTGTTTAAGCAAGTTGATCTCAGAGTTAATAAACTCAGAACGCTCCATGGTTTCCAGAGAATTGTTTTTTTTTTAAAGCCTTATATTCTTAACGTACAAATGTGTGTGTGTGTGTGTGTGTGTGTGTGTGTGTGTGTGTGTGTTTATAAGGTATTGCTCCAATGGGCTCTCATCATTAGGAAGCATGAGATTGTAGCTCTGGGGGTAAAACTGAGAGGGGCAGCTCAAGCATATAAATGTTTGGCTGATATGAATAGCAAGTGGAGACGAATGCTCATTCATTCATTCATTCATTCATTCATCTTCTACCGCTTTATCTGATCTTCCCTCGGGTTCATTGGGAGCCTGTGACTCAGGCGTCTATGGGCATTAAGGCAGGATACACCCTGGATGGAATGCCAACCCATCGCAGGACACGCACACACTCACAATCACACACACATTCATACACTAGGGACAATTTTCCAAGATGCCAATCAACCTACCGTGCATGTTTTTGGACCGGGGGGAGGAAGCCGGAGAACCCGGAGAAAAACCCCCTGAGGCACGGGGAGACAACATGCAAACTTCACACACACACATGGCCGCCGCCGAGACCGGAATCAAACCCGGACCCTGGCGGTGTGGAGCGAACGTGCTAACCACTAAGTTTCATATACATTTGCACACCAGCCAAACTGTGTTCAACCCTAGTTTTGTGTTGTTTACAATGGAAGGAATATTGCACTACAACACAGTTACGGGTCGTTGTTTTGTTACATTTTGTTCGATTTTATTTTGTGTTATGATTTTGTTATGTCTCGTGTTGTCTAATACAGCCTGTTGCTGTTTGCACCGGGTTGCACACGGTGGTGCACTTTATGCCGCTTAGTCTAGTCCTCAGCTTTGTGTTGTGTAGCTCTATGTTGTTTTGTGTAGCACCAAGGTTCTGGAGAAACGTTGTCTCATTTCACTGTGTACTGCGTCAGATATATATATATATATATATATATATATATATATATATATATATATATATATATATATGTATATATATATATATATATATATATATATAGTTGAAATGACAATAAAAACCTCTTGACTTGATATTCTAGTTGACATAATAGTATGAAGAATTACTCTAACTAAACAAGTACACAAATATCACTTTATTTTCAATGATAATTCCTCCATTAATGTACATAACAGATGTATTCACTTAGAGTTTCCATAGTTTAAAATGACTCTTGACTCATCTGAAATGACTCGCTCATCTCTGAACTCTAACTAACACTTACCAGCATGCGCTAAAGACCCGCAGGATCCGACGCAAATGAGTGTGGCACAAGATTCGATGGTGAAAGCGGGTGAGGGCTGGAATATATTCATGTGTGTGTGTGTGTGTGTGTGTTTTTAAAATTTTACATACTTTATTGATCCTGTGAGGGAAATTCTTCTCTTCGCACATCCCTGCTTGTTTTGGAAGCTGGGGTCAGAGCTCAGGATCAACCATGACATGGAGCACAGAGGCTTAAGGGCCTTGCTCAATGGTGGAAGCTTGGCGATACGAGGTACGGAGGCTCGAACCCCCGACCTTCCGATCAGTAACCCAGTGCCTTAGACCACTGACCTACACTCCCTCTCCATTATAGAAATGTATATGTATTTTAAAAAAAACATAAAAAAAGGTTATGAATCTACTGCAAAAAGCAACAATGGCAGCTAAAATGAAATGAGATGATATGCAGGCTGAGGTCGGAAGAGATTTAAATATTGCCTGCCGGAGAAAATAGACAAAAGGTTTAAATAACATAGCAGGATTTATGCATGAATGCCCCCCCCCCGGGAGGGGTCAACCCCCTCCCGCAGGAGTTGGCGGGAGCGGGACAAAACTTGAATATTGTGTGCGGGAGCGGGACAAAATAAGATATATTGTCGTGGAAGTGGGACAGAGTCTCGCGGGAGCGAGACGGAAAAATCTGTCTCATACAGATCTCGAGCATACGCTTGGGCTCAATGCCATGATGTATGGTAAAGGTAGTTCAAGTTCAATCCTGATGGAAGTGCATGGTGTTGTAGTATAAAATGGTAAACCTTCCACCTCCTTGTCTGGCTGTGGGGTTTGAGACCGTCTGTTAAAATCATCTGTTACATGATCTCGCTCACAGAACTTTCTTCCAGTCGTTCACTGTCCAAAACGTTCATTCATTCATCTTCTACTGCTTTTATCCCATCTTCCCTCAGGTCGCGGGGAGCCTGTGCCTATCTCAGGCGTCTTCAGGCAGGATACACCCTGTATGTTCACTGCAGGGCGCACACACACACATTCACACACTAGGGACAATTTCCCAAGGTGCCAGTCAACCTACCGTGCATGTTTTGGGACCGGGAGGAAACCGGAGAACCTGGAGAAAAACCCCCTGAGGCACGGGGAGAACATACAAACTCCACACACACACATGGCCGAGACGGGAATCGAACCCAGACCCTGGAGGTTTTTGGACCGGGGGGGGGTGAAACCGGAGAAAAAACCCTTGAGACACGGGGAGAACATGCAAACTCCACACACACACACACACAAGGCAGAGGCGGGAATCGAACCCCTAACCCCTGGAGGTTGTTTTTGCCTTTTACAGAAGGAACGTGTCAAAGAAACCATAGAAAATCTACAAAGCACAGCAACATCACAACAACACAATGTTGCTGGATTTCGAGATGAATGAACCTCGCAAATCCCAGTATGAGCTTTAAGCAGGAGTGTTGATGTGAATAGGCAAGAGTGGGTGACTATGTATGCTTTATAATATGTGTGTGGTGATATGGATTGTGGACAATAACTACCATTTTTTTTGCCTTATTCCAAAACATTACAGAAATGCACTAAATAAATAAATAAATAAATAAATAAATGTGTGTGGGAGTGTGTGTGTGTGCGTGTGTGTGTTAAGGATGTCAGCCAATTCAAATATTTCATCACGATTTATCACATAATTGTCAAATTACATACAAACTTAACCATACGTGTATATAAATATATATTATAGTATAGTTGAATTTACATTTTTTTAGTATGTGTTTTAAGTGTTAAATAAGGTATGCGCCTCCTTATGTTCCGGTTCGAGGTCACTGATCTGGGAATGCGATGTTTATTGATTAAAAATAATTATTATTCCTTTTTTAATTTTGTTATTCTTTTGAAAAAGAGCAAGGAAAGGACATCCTGAATAAATGTGTTATATTATATATTTTATATATCTCTTATAGGGGGTACGGTGGCTTAGTGGTTAGCACGTTCGCCTCACACCGCCAGGGTCCGGGTTCGATTCCCGTCTCGGCCATGTGTGTGTGTGGCGTTTGCATGTTCTCCCCGTGCCTCAGGGGTTTTTTCTCCGGGTTCTCCGGTTTCCTCCCCGGCCCAAAAACATGCATGGTAGGTTGATTGGCACTTTGGAAAATTGTCCCTAGTGTATGAATGTGTGTGTGTGTGTGCCCTGTGATGGGTTGGCATTCCATCCAGGGTGTATCCTGCCTTAATGCCCATAGACGCCTGAGATAGGCACAGACTCCCCGTGACCCGAGGGAAGATCGGATATAGCGGTAGAAGATGAATGAATGAATGAATGAATATATCTATTAGATATTTTTCTACTTTATAGTTCTACTTTTACTCGCTTTTTACGTTCTTTTTATTTATTCGATTTGCTCTTTACATGTTGGACATGTAAAAAACCTGTTCGGAATGAATGAACACCGCACCGACCATCAGGAATCGTCGAAAGTATAGATCGGTGGACTGCGCGTCGCTAAATCAATCAAATCCTCGCCGATGCTAGCAGCACCTGGGACGCGGCGCCGCTTTTGTGAGTGCGATCCCAAAGAAGACGGCATCGAAAAAAATATAGGATATGAGAAGTGAAGTGTGGAGGAATTGATGAAAGAATTTCCAGCCCGCTTGGCACATATGCATGGAGGGTGATAGAGCTGGCATCTAATATTCCTTTCCAAGCTTGCTGTGTGAGGTAAAAAAAATTAAATAAAAAAACACAAGTGCTTCACTGTCCTTGAGATGGGGGGGGGGGGGGGGGGGGGGGGGGGGGGGATTATGTGTGTATTGGGTGACTGCAAAAGAATTGCATTAGGATTAAGAGCTTCTTTATATTATAAATGGCAACTCTACAGAGACTCTGATTATCCCTGGTTACAAAAGATGATTGGCTAAAGAATATGCCATTTCCAATAGACTCTACATTTCATGTAATGAGAATAACGTAGGCTTAGTGGTTAGCACGTTAACACCGCCAGGGTCCGGGTTCGATTCCCATCTCGGCCATGTGTGTGTGGAGTTTGCATGTTCTCCCCGTGCCTCAGGAGTTTTTTTCTCTGGGTTTTTCTCCAAAAACATGCACGGTAGGTTGATTGGCACCTTGGAAAATTGTCCCGAGTATATGAATGTGTGATTGTGAGTGTGTGTTTGTGTCCTGCGATGGGTTGGCATTCCATCCAGGGTGTATCCTGCCTTAATGCCCATAGATGCCTGAGATAGGCACAGGCTCCCCGTGACCCGAGTGAAGATCGGATATAGCGGTAGAAGATGAATGAATGAATGAATGATGTAGCACAGTGGTTAAGGCATTGGATTCGGGACCGGTAGATCGCAGGTTCAAATCCCACCACCATCACCAAACTGCCACTTGAGCAGGAAAGCCACGTAACCCTCAAGTCGCTCTGGATAAGGGCGTCTGGCAAATGGCGTGAATGTAAAGGTGTAAGCTAAAGGTATGGGGATGGCGTGGAGTGCTGATTTGTGAAGGTCGTAGATACAAAGCGCCTTTAGGACATGATATGAGCGGCGTTGCTAAGCTGTCTGCGTGCGGAAGAAATCCGGATCGGGATAGGGATCTGGCTCGGCTTGAGGATGTGAGGCTTGAATGAAGTCAGGGTTTAGACAGATCTCGAGGAAATAATTGACACGGGAAACGGTGGCTGTGATTGAGATGTGCAGCGCAGGCTACGAGATAGGGATGAAACGGCGATGAGATAGTAATACGAGATGAAAGTGAGGAGAGTGGGATCATCCAGAATGTGGGAAGAATGCTCGAAGGATATGATTAAAAGTAAGGATATATATATATATATATATATATATATATATATATATGGGAGTTATGTAAGCGCCCTGGGATGCAGTCGATCAGTGTCGATAGTTCAAGGTCACTCGTTATTTTTAAGTGCAGTAGAGAAAGGGTCCACAAACAAGGGCCATGGGTTAAAAAGTCTGTAATGTGATACACAAGACAACAAAAGTGGAAAAGCTGGGGACCATAAAAATGCTACAGTCTTCGCCATTGGATCCGGAGGTTGCGATCCCAGCTTTGGGTTGGGCATTGAAAATCGATTATTGTTATTCATTCATTCATCTTCTACCGCTATATCCGATCTTCCCTCGGGTCACGGGAGCCTGTGTCTATCTCAGGCGTCTATGGGCATTAAGGCAGGATACACCCTGGATGGAATGCCAACCCATCGCAGGGCACACACACACACACACACATTCATACACTAGGGACAATTTTCCAAGGTGCCAATCAACCTACCGTCCATGTTTTTGGACCGGGGGAGGAAACCGGAGAACCCGGAGAAAAAACCCCTGAGGCACGGGGAGAAGGGAGAGAGGAGGGGAGAACATGTAAACTCCACACACACATGGCCGAGACAAAAATTGAACCCGGACCCTGGCGAGTGAGGCGAACGTGCTAACCACTAAACCACCGTGCCCCTCGATTATTGTTATAAAACACACATTTTCGATTCCTCTTATTGATTCCTGGGTTCGTGTTGTTGTGTTTTTTTTTTTTTTTTCAACTGCCAGGACCTTATGTGGTAATCTATACATTAGTTTTTATAACATGGACCTGTTAGGATCCTCAGGTCTCGGGGCATGGACGTGCACTTCATGGTTTATGATTCGTCGCGACATTTCCTGGATGGTTTTCGTCTGCTTCTCATGTCTCGGGGATTTCGTCTGCCTTCTGGTTGTCTCAGATTATTATTCTTATTAAAGCTCTTTTGTTTTTGGCACCTCGCCTTGGAGCCATTATTATTACCCCGTAAATCGAACAGGACCAGGCGTTGAGAAGTGTGTCCACAATTTGTAAATTGTACTAAACTAATATGTTGCAAGCAAAAGGTGTCCCGACCGACACGACTAAGCATCTGCCCTTGGTTCACCGTTTGGAACCGAATAAGAATCGGAATCGATTTCCCAACGACACCGAGCTGCTTCTTCTGGGCGCCAATCCAAGGCCTTTAACCCCATAGCCGCCCAGGATGAATCTAAAACGAGCCAGCGCATCGGCCCCCAACAATTTTGTTTTGCTTGCGCCATGGAACGGTTTAACGTCAGGCAATATTTGGGTGTGGCAGGTAAGTTCCAACCAAATAAAATGCTACAGGTATTTTAATGCTCGGTCTCCAAGTGGCGAAGACGTTTCGAAAGCTCATTAGAGAGCTGGTCGGGGCTGTATTATGCAGAGAGCGGGGTTCGGTGCGTGGGAACAACCTGTCGCAGTAAATCCAGATTTGAAGGTGGCGGATGTTGGTAAGTCGTGTGAGGCGAGCATCTTGACGTGTGTCACGAGTGAGTCATAGACAGATGAGGCGGAGAAAACACGCCAAAATAAAACGGAATCGGGAAAACGTAAATAATGGCGTTACGTGATAACGTTACGCATTCTTTCTGTACGGGCCGGTCTTATAGATAAAGGCTAAAGGTCTTGACTATAATGCAATGAAAAGCACATACTCTCTTCTACTGGGGTATCGAACAGTGCTCATAATGAACCAACATTCCACACGTGTAATGTAGTATCTAATAGGTCTGTATATATGTAATTCATCTCACTTTCATCCCTCGTGGGGCCTACAAGGCATCGCACTTTATCTCACTGCTAAAAGATATCGATCAAGAAAAGGGTACGAGCGAATTTCAAGCATCGGTGTGGCGAGAAAATGCAGCTTTACCAAGAACACGGCGTCCCTGCAAAATATTACAGGACCGGAAAAAGAAATGTGCTGCGAAAGGTTTCCTGGCCTGAGGAGACTGAGCGAGATTCTACATGAAATAACGAGACGAGGCGCATG
>JACRUU010000012.1:26783795-26796295 GCA_030449085.1 Kryptopterus vitreolus
GAGTGTATTAATTCATGCACTGCAACAGTGTGTTACACCACGGCCATGCTAATGAAGCACATTTGAAGTGAATTGAATTTTGAGCGAGAGAGAGAGAGAGAGAGAGCTGAGAGAGAGGAGAGCGGAAGAGAGGAAGAGAGAGAGAGAGAGAGAGAGAGAGAGAGAGAGGAGAGAGAGAGAGAGAGAGAGAGAGAGAGAGAGAGAGAGAGAGAGAGAGAATGTGGATAAGATTTAGGTCTCTGGAAAACTGCAGTATGAGTCATGCTGGTAACTTCACTACGACACACACACACACACACACACACACACTCCTGCTGCTTGAATTTAAGCACTAGCACTATCTTACACTTGTTAGCTTGAGTTCTGTTGCACTTGGATCTCCACAGTGTAGCAACCGTGTGTCCACATATTGGGAGCCCTTATACAGCAAATTCATACAAGCTAAAATCAAAAAACATAAATACTCTGAGTGGGTTTCTCTCTCTGGGATAGAAAGCCGGAAGCATTTGTTAACTCAGCATTATAAAATGTTCAAATGTTCTCATGCGCTTTTTAATCTCAACAGCACCAAAACGCCACACCTGGGCCCTTGAGCAAGACCCTCAACTGCTCAGTTATATTAATAAGAACATTCAGGATTAGTGGTGGACAAAGACTGTATATGTGTAAAAGGAGGGAAAAAATATAATATAATATAATAAGATCCCAAGTTCTGTGATTTATTATTATTATGATTTATTATAATGTTCCTATAACCATTTACTTCACAAGACTTAATCAATGCACTGTACATGTTACTCTTAGAAATACATAAACTTCTTTTCAAATACTGCAATAAAAAAAAATTGAGTAAAAAATAGGGAGTAGATTAGATTATTTAAATATTCGATTCAAATATTTCATCGCTGTTGCTCGCACCATGACTTAACTCAAGATTAATGGCATTTTTAATCGCACATTTCACACATGCATCACAAATAAACATTTTTCATCGTAAGATGTTACAATTATATAAATTTCACTTCACACACTCTTTTCCTTTAATAAAATTGATTTATTCATTATTTGATCTTTATTTGATCTTTATTTCAAGTTGACAAAAATTATCCTTTTAATACAAAATATATATATATATATATTTTCCTTTGTAATGCTTCTAATAGGTTTTTGTAATTGTTAAAATATGGTACCTGCGGTTCCTTTAAGAATTCTGTTCCATATATGTTCATACAAATATGTATAACGTTTCCATCCGCGTCCGGGATGCGCGCCGCACAAATATAATAGATAGATAGATGGGTATGTATCGCGCAGGCGCAAGTCTTTTCTTATTTAGATAGTTCTTTATTCTAATATGTGCGTTTGTATATCCGGATCTCCGCGTCTCTGTGATATAGATATAGGGCGGTTTATTTAGGTATCAAAAGATATGCGGCTTGATGCAGGTGCGGTATTTATATTTTTGGGGTTTTTTTTTAAATAGAGCATGCGGCTTATATAGGTGCGATAGAAATTTGCGGTAGATAGACAGAAAAGTAGATAGATAGATTATTATTAAATTTAAATATTAAGATTATTAAAATTATTTATTCATTATTTGATATTTATTTCAAGTTGAAAATTATACTTTTAACATATATATATATATATATATATATATATATATATATATATATATATATATTTGTAATGTGTTAAATATGCTAAATATGTATTGTATATGTATATTGTATATTGTATATGTTTTTGTATAAGTAATTGTTAAATATGTAAGTAATTGTTAAATATGGTATATGGCTCCTTTAAGAATTTTGTTCCAGTTTTGGTTGCTTTCCATATAAACAGGTTTTAATATGTTTAATATACGCTAATTTAGCGAGGAGCTCGTACCTGTTGCGAATGTGCAGGCGTAATCCGTGTTTATTACGGAAGCGTAAATGAATGCCTTGTCGCTCTGTCGTTTCTTGTTAATAAAAGGTTCAAAACCGGAGAACATGTTTATCGCCTCTTTTATATTCCATCCTAACATTACAAGCGGTAAGCGCGGCTGTGGAAAGGTCAATGCTGAAATGATCTGAGAAGCCGAACGGACTGAGGTATCTTCTCGAGTTCCTTTCTTGTCCAGGGCCTCGTTCGTTCTCCGACCTGACGCAAAGCGAAGGAGCAAATCACTCACACGGAAACCACTGCCATTAAAGCGCATTTGCGTTAACGTGAAATTAACGCGTTAACTTTGACAGCCAAATATTTGACGGAGTGAAGTCCCCTCAAATTAAAATACTTCAGTAAAGCACAAATACAGGAGAAAAACTGCTTAGGTACCCTAACAAATTACATTTACAGCCTATGGCCATGAAGTGCACCCCAAAAAAGATTAGTTCTTAGTTAGAAGGACGCAACAAAATATCCCTGTGAGTACGGGCAGCGAACATGCGAACCGCTGCAGGCGAACCGGCCTTGTCCTTGGTGACAGACTGGGGAGACGGACAATCCATAAGAAGAACCAAATGAATCCAACTCTTGAGGTACTGTGGACTTGAGGCTATAGGGATTCAGCCACAACTGACTTGTTTGGGGATGAACCACATACAAGTCAGGCATCATACAACTTTTGTCTACATACGTTTACATTTACAGCATTTAGCAGACGCCCTTATCCAGAGCGACTTACAACTGAGCAATTGAAGGTTAAGGGCCTTGCTCAAGGGCCCACTAGTGGCAGCTTAGTGGTGGTGGTGGGGATTTGAACCCATGATCTTCCTGGTCCAGAGGCCAACACCTTAACCACTGGGCTACACACCTCCCTTGTCAGCTTGCGTTTTCCAAGCGAATCTCTAGACGGCGACGGGTTAGGGTTGCCCCGTCTTACACGCGGGCATTCTTAGGAATAACCGAATGACACGTCTCGGTGTGGTGACTGGTGATTTAGGTGTTCCGGGCTCCTTATTGAAACGCGTTCGAATCCCAGTAAGGCCATGCTGCCACTGTTGGGCCCTCAAGCAAAATCGGGGAATCCTCAGGCGCTCAGGTGGTAGCCCTTTTCTACAGGATCGAAAGGCCCAGCCAAACATGTAAATTTCCTGCAGCGAAACTGTTTCACAATCGCAATAATAAAATAAATAAATAAATAAATAAATAAAACGCAATGAATTATTATATTTCCACAGCGGAAAATGGACATGACAGCAGAGACACGGCAGCACAGCGGGTAGGTTACTGCTTCACGGCTCCTCCAGGGCCACGCAGGATAGATCCCGACTAGAACGCGTGACTGGTATAATGTGGTTCCTGAAGATTGTAATCGTGACCCGTTAGACCAGTTAATCAATTAATGAATGTTATGAATGATGAATGAATGAATGAATGTTTCTGGCTTCTTGTCTGACATGGAATACCAGTAAAAAAAAAAAAAAAAAAAAAAAGATCGACAAGCCAATACTGGTTGTCCATGACGAGCATATCAGTTTAGCATATCCACCAAGCAGGCATAAGATTAAGGCCTTAGATCAGGCATAACATTACGACCACCTGCCTAATATTATGTTGTACGGTCCTAAACCAACGATCAATAGAAACATTGCAAAGCTAAGACACGATATCTATATCTGATGCAGAGAAGCTAATCCATGCATTCATTACTGGACTATTGTAATGCGTTATTAGGCGATTGTCCGGCAGTTAATAAACAAGTTACGGTTAGTTCGCAGCCAGAGTTTTCACACAACGACAACAAAATACGACATATAACCCCGATGTTATCATCTCAACACTGGCTACCTGTTACATTTAGAATCGACTACAACCTACTTACTTATAAAGCCCTAAATGGTTTATCTCCCATGTATCTATCCAGTCTTCTAACATGCTACAATCCTTAGCAAAGTCCACTAAAGGTGGTAGAGCGTTCTTACATTTATCTCCTAAAATTTCAAATAGCCTCCGGGACTCAGACACATGGTGTAGACAAAAAGCCCACACACACACCTCATGTAATAACCTTGTAGCCCAGGACATGTGACCTTTGCTAATAGTATGAACAGCAGCTACGATAATTCCTCTCCACTGTTTCCCTCACATCCCGGGGCTTCCTGAGGTTCCTTCAAACCTTCAAAGAGTAGATACCAAAAACTATCCAGAGAGGTACCAGCTCCCTTTGGACCCAGGACCATCTAGAGATGTACCAGCTTGGAACCCAACTTCATTTTGACATTGGTCTACTTTGTCTTGGGACATTACTCACATTCACAAACGGCTGTCACGGCTCTCGCAGGTTCCTCTTTCCTTCCTGCCCTCTTTTGCAATCACTCTCTCCTTAATCAGCTCCAGCTGCACCCTATTTCACACCCTCTCTCTCTCTCTCTCTCCCTATTTAAACCCTCTTCTCCCACCACTCCAGGTCCGTTCTCCGTAGCGTAGCGTAGCATGGACATGGACCTTTCCCGTATCTCTCCACCATTGATTGTATTTAGTTTCGCTCTAACCTCCCTGTTCTGTTATGTTCCAGTTTTCCGTTTCACTCCCTGTTCTGCTTAATTCTGTGCTTTAGTTTGCTTATTACTGTCTTCTCATTATCTTCAGTATTAATAAAGACTCTGAACTGCATCCCTGTTCGTCTGTGCTCGTTACAACTGCAATGTTCATGGTCGTTTCTTCACTCTGGTACCTTCTATCCTTTATATTCACACTCCTGATAACACCCCAAATGAGGATGGGGTTTCCCCTTTTGAGCATGGTTCCTCTCAAGGTTTCTTCCTCATAACATCCAATGGAGTTTTTCCTTGCCACAGTCGGCAGTCTCAGGCTCCCTCATCAGGGATAACACTTTATTCATTCATTCATCCGCTATATCCGATCTTCTCTCGGGTCACGGGGAGTCTGTGCCTATCTCAGGCGTCTATGGGCATTAAGGCAGGATACACCCTGGATCACATTCATACACACTAGGGACACACTCCGGGTCCCGAGAACCCGGAGGAAAACCCCCTGAGGCACGGGGATGCAAACTCCACACACACTTGGCCGAGACGGGAATCGAACCCGGACCCTGGCGGTGTGAGGCGAACCTGCTACTAACCACTAAAACCACCGTGCCCCCTTAACTAGGTTACTTAACTGAGTTAATTTACTCTTAGATGTTGACTTAAAGTACTTTTTGTACGCCGCTCTGGATAAGGGTGTCTGCTAAAGAAATAAATGAACTTGAACTTAAGCAAGGATAATGACTTGTGTTTGGCCTTTTGTCAAAAGGTGGAGAATGCCTTGGGATATCCAATGAAACATTGTTAAGAGAGACCTGCGAAATGTGACAATGGTGCAAACCATAATTATCCCAGTGCAGTCAAAGTTATTATGCCCGGAATCTACCTGTACTGCAGGGGGACTGCCGTCTATCCCAGGGTACTTCAGGCACAAGGTTTAGGACACCCTTGATGCGGTGCCAAACTCACCACAGGGCACAACTGCACACGCAATGAAACAATTCACATGTGCCAATTAGCTTACAATGCAAGGACTGGAACAATAAGCGCATGGTAAGATTCAACCAATCTCCTTTGATAAAAAAAAATGTGCCTTTTTATTGCGACGCAACCTTTTTCATGTATTCGTTTCTGTGAAAAACTAGTCTATAGTTATATAATCAGTAGTAGATGTAATAATAATAATTAATAACAATAATTGGCATCCAGTATATAGTATCTATAATATATAGATATATATATATATATATATATATATATATATATATATATATATATATATCTATATATATCTATATATATATATGGCACGGTGGCTTAGTGGTTAACATGTTCGCCTCACACCGCCAGGGTTTGCATGTTCTCCCCGTGCCTCAGGGGGTTTTTTCTCCAGGGGGTTTCTCCGGTTTCCTCCCGGATCCAAAAACATGCACGGTAGGTTGATTGGCACCTTGGAAAATTGTCCCTAGTGTGTGAATGTGTGTGTGTGAATGTGAGTGAGTGTGTGCCCTGAGATGGGTTGGCATTCCATCCAGGGTGTATCCTGCCTTAATGCCCATAGACGCCTGAGATAGGCACAGACTCCCCGTGACCCGAGGGATCGGATATAGAGGTAGAAGATGAATAAATGAATGAATGTATACATATATATATATATATATATATATATATATATATATATATATATATATATAATATATATATATATATATATATATATATATATATATCACCATCACCTCACTAAACTGAATCTAGGGGGCGTTCTCTCAGCACCGCCGCTGCTGCTATGATGAATATGATGTATCGCAAAACTAGGGAGACCGAGGTGTCACACTGTACATTGATTAACTTGGCAAAGCGGGGACTACTGTCTGTTTTTCTATCATCTTTTTTTCTTTTCTTTGTTGTCACACTACTCATGTTGCAAAACTATTGTTTTTGCCTGTTTGTCAAAGTGTCATGGTTCGAAAGCACTTTTGTAAATTGATGATCTTCTGTTTGTCGGACCCAAAGAAGCGATCAGCAGCATACTGAACAGCACAGCATCATATTGTTTCCATTGTGTCGTGTTCAAACGAATTGAAATGGGATCAAACTGCATAGCAACAGATTTGAATCATATTGCATTGCATTGGTAGCTGCTTCATATGTATCTTTAACGTATCGCATCATTCGAAATGAGGGTTGACAAACGAATAAAATATTTATTTATTTTACTCTGTAAATTATTCTTTTAATATTAATTTCTTCGTTAATTTACAATGTTACTGTTTTAGTGGTGGTTTTAAGTGTAAAATATGGGACGTGGCCTCCTTTAAGAATTCTGTTCCAGTTGCTTTTCCATATAAACTGGTGATGCGTTTAGGTTATGTGGAAGCGCATTGCATTCACAAAAGATAAAATGTTCTTCCGTAATACGGATTTGGGAACGCGATGCGCTTCCGTAAGGTCCCCATAATATACGCATATACATATATTGTGAATGCGAAACTAATTTAGGAATGAAATGAAAGGGAATTTAGGAGCGAAAGGAACGTAGAGCGAAGGACCAGATCACTCACATAATAATGCGTTAATAAAATTAACGCCATTAAAGTGAATTTGCGTTAATACCGCGTTAATAACTTTGACAGTCCTAGTAGAAATGCAAAAAACAACAAACAAACTCTGGTGCTAATTAAAAGATTAAAAAATACAAATGACGGATACAAATTCAATAATACAGATAACGAGTGTGTTCTATAAATAAAAATGTTGTATAAATAAATAAATAAATAATAAATATATATATATATATAATATATATTTATATTTTGTATATATATATATATATATATAAAACAAATATTTTTCTTTTTTTTTTTTATTAACAGATTAACTTACAAATAATGTTTACTGGAGACTTTATGCTTTAGCAGCCCGTCATGCTCCCAAACCAAACAGCAGTATAGCCTGCATATTTGCACACACCGTATTAAATCCTTACATAAATTCCAACCCTTGAGAGTCCTTAAGCCCCCTTTAAAATCTCTTTGTGGCTGGAATTATTGTTTGACTTTGTTGTAAATGTTTGCACATAAGCATAAAATGAGCCATTAAAAAAAAAATGATTCCATGCTAAATGGCTGAGAGACTGGAGTTTCCTATGTTTGACAAGTATGGCCTTTATTTTCTTTTCTTTTTTAAAACTTTCTTTATTTCCCTTTTTTCCTCAGATGATTCTGTATGTACAGTACACACACATACTATATATATAATATATATATATATATATATATATATATATATATATATATATATATATATTATCTGTGTAAGGCTAAGGCTACTTGGAGACGATGTCCATTATTTAAAGGGCCATGCGAATAAAATAAACAGAAATTGAATTTAATTTTCGGCCATATGTGTTTTTTTTCCTTCCAAAACTAGGTTTTGAAAAGGATATAAATAGAGTATTATATGTTATTATAACAGCATCAGGACACTCTTTTTCATTTCCTGTCCCTGGATTTTCTTTTTCAGTCCTAAATAATAGTAGAACAGAATAAAAGAACCTATATTTCATTCATTCATTCATTCATCTTCTACCGCTATATCCGATCTTCCCTCGGGTCACGGGGAGCCTGTGCCTATCTCAGGCGTCTATGGGACATTAAGGCAGGATACACCCTGGATGAAATGCCAACCCATCGCAGGGCACACACACACACACATTCATACACCAGGGACAATTTTCCAAGGTGCCAATCAACCTACCGTCCATGTTTTTGGACCGGGAGGAAACCGGAGAACCCGGAGAAAAACCCCCTGAGGCACGGGGAGAACATGTCTATGGGCATTAAGGCAGGATACACACTGAATGGAATGCCAACCCATCGCATGGCGCACACACACACACACTCACATTCACACACACATTCATACACTAGCGGCAATTGTCCAAGGTGCCAATCAACCTACCGTGCATGTTTTTGGACCGGGAGAACCCGGAGAAAAACCCTCCTGAGGCACGGGGAGAACATGCAAACTCCACACTCACATGGTCGAGACGGGACTCGAACCCGGACCCTGGCGGTGTGAGGCGAACATGCTAACCACTAAACCACTGTGCCCCGCTAAGAACCTATATTTGTCACAGTAAAATTCATTCTTTGAATATCCCAGCTTGTGTTTGGAAGCTGGGGTCAAAGCGAAGGGTCAGCCATGATATGGCGTCTCTGCAGCACAAAGAGTTAAGGGCCTTACCCAAGGGTGGCACCGGTGCTCGAACCCCCGACCATCTGAGATACCCCTTCTCTAGAATAGCTCTCCCATCGTAATACTAAGTACTAACCAGGCCCAACTTTGCTTGGTTTCTGAGATCAGACCAGATCAGACATTCTCAGAATGGTAAGCACGTGGACCCATACCTTTATTTAACATACTTCTATTTGTTGTAAATAGGCCACTTCTGATGCATTTCATTGGCCCCTGATTGCACAACGACAATTTAATCTAATATGAAAAGATTTGGCAAGTGTGTATGTCATTTGTCCCGCCATTTCCAGCAATTATTTGCACCAATAAAAAAAAGGTATTTTTAGGTTTTTAACAGCCAATATCAGAAACATCGAACACTAGTAAGTGTCTGCGTTTCCAGTGCATCGCAGTCATTAAACACTACTCCAGCACACACTTTCATCCTCACCGTCCTCGTCCCGCACTAGACCAAACGTCGGCTCGCCGATCCTCTCCCTCTTACTATTACGCTCTGCCGCTTGCTGTGACAGCCGCACTTATTCCTTCACGTCCTCCGCACACTCCCAGCTTTCCATTACTCACTTCTAGGCGGTTATGGAGAGAAATATCCTACTTAAGACATTTAGAAATAAAACCGAGGGTATGCACATGCAATTACGAGAGCATAATAAATATATAACGCAGCTATCAAAGCCTTATTACACTATGTATTCCCACAGCTCCAATGCTGCCGTGAACGTGTCCTCAATACCCTCTCTAGATTTATTGGATGCCCATGTGTGTGTGTGTGTGTGTGTGTGTGTGTGTGTGTGTGTGTGTGTGTGTGTGTAATCGAATACACCGCTAGTAATGAGTTAATATAATAACAATGAAAAATGAAGTGTCGTGGGACGGACAGTCTGTATAGGTAGGCAAAATGATTTCTGCACCTGCACGGAGTTTCATACTGCAGCTGAGGACAAACGCTCCCACTGACAACACACACACACACACACACACACTATTAGCCAGGACGAGGAATGGGGTTATGCAAATGCAATGGGCGCTGTTACAATAGAGCATTATGATATATTGCAATTGCCTGAAAGTGCACACTAGGTAGGACACACTAGCCAGATTGATAGAGGTGTACTTTCTTTTACTTGTCAGTCCAATGATGAGGGCATGTATTCGTTTACTTGTCAGACATTGCAAGAAAAAAAAAAGAGGGGTTGCCTCGACGCCTGTCAGTCTCTCAGGAGGAGGCATGATTGCGTATGTCAGCCTGGTGAAAGGAGTGTGATATCGAGTCCTCAAAAAGAAAAACCCATCTCACACACACACACACACACACACACACACACACACACACACACACACACACACACACACACACACACACACACACACACACACACACACACACACAAAAAAAAACCCATTCTCATATTCTTGAAAGCCTTTCTCTGATTTCTCTCTATTGCCCGTTGTTGCGTTAATAAATATGGGGGAAGGGGAAGGGGGGGTCGGGGACCCCCCCCCCAAACTTTCAAAACTTTCCGAAATAACCCGAACGAATTAACATTTGTAGACACGGTTTAGCGCCTTAGTGACTTTAGCGCTAATCCTTCCTTCTTGTTGTTTTTCTCTTTCATCTGTAGCCCGTGCGAGCGCTGACTCAACACCTGCTACAGGCGTCTCTTCAACAACAGCTGGCCACTCGCAAGCTGTTCGAAATTCATTAACGCGAGTTCTCTGGCGAGTTAGGTGGAGATGCAGGATCTGCTCGCGGCTGCACGGGCCTTGTTATCGGGAATGATGTGACCGTTTCCTCAGTGCCCTCTCCTACAATTTACGGAGCCAGCGCGGCATTGTGGGAGTTGCTGACTTGGAAAAGTACAATCCTCACGGGCTAGAGCTAGCGCAAAACAGCGGACGCCTCCGGGGAACATCCGGCACACGGGGCTAAAAATGATGTACTATATTCTTGTTGACCTGAGGCATCAGAGGGGACCGTAACTGAAAGTTTGCATAAGAGATCAGATGGACCGCCGGGACTCGTCTATTCGCATAAGGAAACAGAATGCCATTCCTTGGGCTCGTGGGTCGTTCCTGAATAACGTGGCATAGTTGTGCTTAAAGAAGCTTTACATTCATTCATCTTCTACCACTATATCCCTCGGGTCACGGGGATCCTGTGCCTCAGGCGTCTATGGGCATTAAGGCAGGATACACCCTGGATGGAATGCCAACCCATCGCAGAGCACACACACTCATATACTCACACACACACTCATACACTAAGGACAATTTTCCAAGGTGCCAATCAACCTACCGTGTATGTTTATTTTTTGGACCGGGAGGAAACCGGAGAACCCGGAGAAAAACCCCCTGAGTCACGGGGAGAACATGCAAACTCCACACACAAATGGCCGAGACGGGACTCGAACCCGGACCCTGGCGGTGTGAGGCGAACGTGCTAACCACTAAGCCACCGTGCCCCTGCAGCTTTACATAATATACTTAATTATAGTATGTGAGAATGAAAATCCCTCATTGTTTCTGGTTGAGCGAGCCGAGACCTTGAGAGGAACCAGACTCAACAGAGAACCCCATCCTCATATGGGTGTTTTGTTTTTGTTTGGAATTGGGATTGTAGTGTCCCCCATTTTCCGAGTGCTTAGAGTGTAAAGGGGGTCTGGATCACTGGCAGCTCAGAAGTGGCACATAGCTCAACAGAGAGAGAGAGAGAGAGAGTACTTGGCACTCCGCCGAGAATTGTACCAGAGCTACCGGATTGGCTGAACCTCGTCAGATCTTGCAACATGACAATAAAGTAGAACTCGGAGTGATTTCTTCTTCATCCGGACTATTCATGCATCATCCATCAAGAACAAGGAGGGGGTAAGTTCTATTCCCCCTTAGTTCAGGTCAGTATCCAATACAAACTATCTCTCGCCCATGGAATGAGACATGAGGTAACAGAGGAAACACAGTCCCCGTCTAGTAAGTAGGGCAGGGACGCATTGCCCCAGCAAGAGCCCCGTCCATAGTGGATAGCCAAAATAGATCACTCTACATCAGCAGGTGATTTCTGGGATAAGCCCCAAATGAGAATACAGTACAAGAAAATGGACAGCCGGTCCTTAAACGCATACATCTTCTTCTTCTTCTTCTGCCAACACAGTCTGGCACAAAGGTGGAAGGATAGTGTGAGCCAAAACAGTGCCAGGATTGATTCTATATCTGTAGCATCGGGAACTTTTACCGCTGTTATCTATACACTCCCCAGACAGGGATCAGTATCGAGTCCTATACTTACGAGTGTAATTACTTACCTTTCCACTTCAGGGGATAATCTTCCTCGGGTACTATCGACTTCTTAACGACTAGACATTCTTAAGTTAATCACCTTAACTCCTATGCGCAGGCAACTTCTGCACAAACACCCTCGATTCGGAAATCAAACTGATTTAGCAGACATTGTGACCCTTTAGCCATCGTAGCTCAGATGCTGTCCACTCGAAAGCGTCAGTACAAATGAAAAAGTAGGGGTTTTGGGGGTTTTTTGTTAGGTGTGACTGATATTTTTTGCGGAGGCAATTTTAGATGCAAAAAAAAGTACATCATTACCTTAAATTAGGCACTAGACTGAAGGGGTTATTATGGAATTAGGAGGGGGGGGGGCAATTAACGGCAAACTCAAGTGCCCACTTCACACGTAACCTACTCGGGCGGCACTCTGGCGATTTCCATGCATGCTTTAATCAGAGATCGCAGTTCATCGAGGTTGAACAACGG
>JACRUU010000012.1:26801295-26963795 GCA_030449085.1 Kryptopterus vitreolus
CCCTTAACCCTCTGTGTTCCAGGGGCGCCGTATCCTGGCTGACCCTGCGCTCTGACCCCAGCTACCAACATCAAGCTGGGATATGCGAAGAAAAGAATTTCACTGTGCTGTATTGTATATGTGACCAATAAAGGATATTATTATTATTATTATTAGTAGTAGTAGTAGTAGTATTATCGAAATAGCAATGCGCAAAGTGTACTGTACACATAGACACTTGGTGGTAGCGTATTGCTCTTGGGATTTATCTCAGCAGTAGGGCCTAAAAACTCTTGTTGCAATCAAGGCCAGCATGTGTGGCTCCAAATACAAGCAAATTATCAATGGCTACGCATTCCGGGATCATATCGCCTCGGTCGGTCGTCGGAATCTCGTTGCCCCTACACTACATCCCAGTGACGGGTCGTTGTTGTATTGTATTCTGTTGTGCGCTGTCTCGTGTTGTCAAACACAGTCTCGTTCTATTTTTGCGCTGTTTGCACCGGGTTGCACACGATGGCTAGGACAAACTTAGTCTAGTCCTCAGCCTTGTGTTTTTGTAGCTCTATGTTGTGTTTTCTATTGTTTGTAGCTCTATGTTGTGTTTTATGTCGTTTGTAGGTCTACGTTGTGTTATATGTCATTTGTAGCTCTATGTTGTGTATATGTTGTGTTATGTATGTTGTTTGTTATATGTTGTGTTGTTTGTATGTGTGTTGTCTCTATGTTGTGTTATATGTCTATGTTGTGTTATATATGTTGTTTGTTTGTTGTTATGTTGTTTGCTCTATGTTGTGTTATATGTCGTTTGTAGCTCTATGTTGTGTTATATGTTGTTTGTAGCTCTATGTTGTGTTATATGTTGTTTGTAGCTCTATGTTGTGTTATATGTTGTTTGTAGCTCTATGTTGTGTTATATGTTATATGTTGTTGTCTCTTGTTGTGTTATATGTTTGTTGTTGTTTGTAGCTCTATGTTGTGTTATATGTTTGTAGCTCTATGTTGTGTTATATTGTTTGTAGCTCTATGTTGTGTTATATTTTGTGTTTATATGTTGTTTGTAGCTCTATTTTGTTTTAGCTCTATGTTGTTTGTAGCTCTATGTTGTTTTATATGTTGTGTTGTTTGTAGCTCTATTTTGTTTTATATGTTGTTTGTAGCTCTTATTGTTGTTGTTATATGTTGTTTGTATCTCTATGTTATTGTGTTATATGTTGTGTTGTTTGTAGCTCTATGTTGTGTTATATGTTGTTTGTAGTCTCTATGTTGTGTTATGTTGTAGCTCTATGTTGTGCTCTATGTTATATTTTGTGTTGTAGTTGTGTTTGTATGTCTCTTTGTTGTGTTATATGTTATATTTTGTTTGTAGCTCTGTTATGTGTTTGTGTTATATGTTATATGTTGTTTGTAGCTCTATGTTGTGTTATATGTGTTTGTAGCTCAATGTTGTTTTATATGTTGTGTTATATGTTTTAGTTCTATGTTGTTTTGTGTTGTATGTCTATGTTTGTAGCTCTATGTTGTGTTATATGTTTGTAGCTCTATGTTGTGTTATATGTTGTTTGTATCTCTATATTGTGTTATATGTTGTTTGTAGCTCTATGTTGTGCTCTTATGTTGTTGTTATATGTCGTTTGTAGCTCTATGTTGTGTTATATGTTGTTTGTAGCTCTATGTTGTGTTATATGTTGTTCATATGTTTGTAGCTCTATGTTGTGTTTATGTTGTTTGTATATGTTGTGCTTATGTTGTTTGTAGCTCTATGTTGTGTTATATGTTTATGTCGTTTGTAGCTCTATGTTGTGTTATATGTTCGTTTGTCTATGTTGTGTTATGTATGTTGTTTGCTCTATGTTGTGTTATATGTTGTTTGTAGCTCTATGTTGTGTTATATGTCGTTTTGTCGTTTGTAGCTCTATGTTGTGTTATATGTTCGTTTGTAGCTCTATGTTGTTTGTTATATGTTCGTTTGTAGCTCTATGTTGTGTTATATGTTGTGTTATAGTTGTGTATCTCTATATTGTGTTATATTGTTTGTAGCTCTATGTTTTGTTGTTATATGTTGTTTGTAGTAGCTCTATGTTGTTTTATATGTTGTTTGTAGCTCTATGTTGTTTGTTAGCTCTATGTTATAGTTGTGATCTCTATGTTGTTTGTAGCTCTATGTTGTTATATGTTATATCGTTTGTAGCTCTATGTTGTGTTATATGTCGTTTGTAGCTCTATGTTGTGTTATGTTGTATCTTATTGTTTGTGTTGTAGCTCTATGTTGTGTTATATGTCGTTTGTAGCTCTATGTTGTGTTATATGTCGTTTGTAGCTCTATGTTGTGTTATATGTTGTTTGTAGCTCTATGTTGTGTTAGCTCTTTATGTTATACGTTTGTAGCTCTATGTTGTGTTATATGTTCGTTTGTAGCTCTATGTTGTGTTATATGTTGTTTGTAGCTCTATGTATGTGTGTGCTCTATGTTGTGTTATATGTTGTTTGTAGCTCTATGTTGTGTTATATGTTGTTTGTAGCTCTATGTTGTGTTTTGTTGTTTTATCTTTGTGTATCTCTATGTTGTTTGTAGCTCTATGTTGTGTTGTAGCTCTATGTTGTGTTATTGTAGCTCTATGTTGTGTTATATGTTGTTTGTAGCTCGTTTGTAGCTCTATGTTGTTGTTGTTTAGTAGCTCTATGTTGTGTTATATTTTGTTTGTCGTTATTGTGTTTGTAGCTCTATGTTGTGTTATTTGTTGTTTGTAGCTCTATGTTGTGTTTATATGTTATATTGTTTGTAGCTCTATGTTGTGTTATATGTCGTTTGTAGCTCTATGTTGTGTTATATGTTGTTTGTAGCTCTATTTTGTTTATATGTTGTTTGTAGCTCTATGTTGTTTTATATGTTTGTTTGTAGCTCTATGTTGTGTTATATTTTGTTTGTAGCTCTATGTTGTTTGTTATATTCGTTTGTAGCTCTATGTTGTGTTGTGTTATATGTTGTTTTGTGTCTATACGTTTGTTCTGTGGTTTTGTTTTTTGTTGTTTGCTCTATGTTGTGTTATGTTTGTAGCTCTATGTTGTTGTTGTGTTATATGTCGTTTGTGTTGTTTGTAGCTCGTTTGTTATAGCTCTATGTTGTTTGTGCTCTTGTGTTATATGTTGTTTGTTATATCTCTAGCTCTATGTTGTGTTATATGTCGTTTGTAGCTCTATGTTGTGTTATATACGTTTGTAGCTCTATGTTGTGTTATATGTTTGTTTGTATCTCTATGTTGTGTTATATGTTTGTTTGTAGCTCGTTTGTAGCTCTATGTTGTTGTTGTTATATGTCGTTTGTAGCTCTATGTTGTGTTATATGTCGTTTGTAGCTCTATGTTGTGTTATATGTGTTTGTATGTTGTTTGCTCTATGTTGTTTGTATCTCTATGTTGTGTTATATGTCGTTTGTAGCTCTATGTTGTGTTATATGTCGTTTGTAGCTCTATGTTGTGTTATATGTCGTTTGTAGCTCTATGTTGTGTTATATGTCGTTTGTAGTTATATGTGTTTATATGTCGTTTGTAGCTCTATGTTGTGTTATATGTTGTTTGTAGCTCTGTATATGTTGTGTTATATGTGTTGTGCTCTCTGTTATATGTTGTTTGTAGCTCTATGTTTGTAGCTCGTTATATCTATGTTTTTTGTAGCTCTATGTTGTGTTATATGTTTGTAGCTCTATGTTGTGTTATATGTGTTTGTAGTCTATGTTGTGGTTAATGTCTATGTTTGTATGCTCTATGTTGTGTTGTGTGTTATAGCTCTTCTGTGTGTTTGTGTTTGTGTTCGATATGTTGTTTGTAGCTCTATGTTGTGTTATATGTGTTGCTCTATGTGTGTATATCATGTTGTGTTGTTTGTAGCTCTATGTTGTGTTACATGTTGTTTGTAGCTCTATGTTGTGTTATATATTGTTTGTAGCTCTATGTTGTATTATATGTTAGGAGAAACGTTGTGTCATTTCACTGTGTACTGCGTTAGCTATATACAGCTGTACTGACAATAAAACCTCTTGACTTGACGATTTGTCAACAATGAACAAGGATCCGAATGGTCAAAGCACACACTCCGAACCTAATTGAAAATCTGTGATGGTGATAATTACTCATGGTTCACATTTGACCTCGAATACAGTGAAGTCGGCCCTAAACCGGCTATGTAGGCAAATCTATCGAACTGATGCTGTTTTCTTTACTAGTTCACCCTGCATGAGCGGACGCCGCGGCCGATCAATTGAAATAATCGGCTTTAATGGAGTCGGGCGCAACATTTTCAAGCGGCGGAATGTAGATAAAGACAGATAAAGGAATTTTCTAATCGATGTCAATTTCCTTTCGCAATAGTACATGGATTAGAGCAACTGTGTGAGGAGTTCCAGAAGCTCTCTCTCTCTCTCTCTCTCTCTCTCTCTCTCTCTCTCTCTCTCTCTCTCTCTCTATATATATATATATATATATATATATATATCGCTCTTCACGGTAGCTGAAAATAAATGCGTCAGCCCGACAAATCCATCAGTAACTCTCCGGCTGAAACTCTTGCGTCAGAGTCGCGACTCTCTTGTGATCGCGTGTTTAGATTGAGTACTCCGTCTAGAACTACATCGCGGCCCCGGAGGTCTGTGTGATTTCACCTCGCACCCACACGCCGCGCATTTGCGCTTCGTAGACCACGAAATATTACGCAGAGTCCGAGATCGTAACCTCTGTCGGTTTTTGGTTTAGACTCATTAGGTATTCATTTAACCCTAGTCCGCTGACGACTAATATCAATGTCCATGCTGCTTTCCACACGTGAGGCTGAACGTACAAAAGCCATTCAGGTCCGTCCCTTTATTACCGTTGCTAGGCAACTAGGCGACACGGACGTCGAAATCGCGCTTTCTGCTCCGTTCCTGGAAGCGAATAGACGTCGTTCTTCACTTTCGTTTCGTTTTTGCGCGTTTTGCGCAGTTATGACATTTATCCGAGTGTAAAAAAATGTTTACTATGAGGGTTAAACATTAGAAAAACATCAGCGTGACCTTTGGAACAAAGAACTCATTAAAAAAAGCAAGTCAAGATTTGGGTTGAATACCAATTTGTCCTTTATATGTATACTTGTGTGTGTGTGTGTGTGTGTGTGTGTGTGTGTGTGTGTGTGTGTGTATGTGTTTGTGTGTTACACCGCAGCGCGGCCTTTCATCTGCCACGTTTAACCCCACGTGTTCAGGGGACGGCTTCCTGACCTGCAAGTGCAAGAAAACGGTGAGGAGGCTGTAACACACGCCCATCGCTGCAAAGCCAAATATCAGGAGCAGTTTGCGTCCAACGCGTTCGATCACCAAACCCTGAGAGAGACACACACACACACACACACACACACACACACACACACAATAAGTCAATATACAGAGAGACACTGGTAAAAAGTGTCTCACACACACACACACACAGAGGCACGATGCCTAATAATAGCTTCTTTGAACTTGGAGGCAGTGTGTGTGTGTGTGTGTGTGTGTGTGTGTGTGTGTGTGTGTGTGTGTGTGTGTGTGTGTGTGTGTGTACATAAATAGATTCGCTCAATTTAAATCAGCCACCGACTTCTGACAGGTCATCTGATCTCTCTTCTGTTTCATCGCAATTTCTATCCCTCGTTTTTTCATGGAATCTCTTTGAGACCCAGTCCTGGTCCGTGCACAGCGCCAGCTCCCTGACGAGGAGGATCTAGCGGAACATCTTCCCAGAAGAGAATTCTTACAGCGGACGGCGCGAGAGAAAGAGACTGATATGATTTGTCATCCTCCTACGTCGGAGTGACAGCAAACCCTGGGGGGGGGTACAAAAAGTGGACACACAAAAGAACTATACAAAAACAAACAAACAAACCACATGTTCTATATTATTTTCCTTTCTACAGGATGCGGATATATTTAACCTTTGCTATTATTCATTCATTCATCTTCTACCACAATATATCCGATCTTCCCTCGGGTCACGGGGAGTCTGTGCCTATCTCAGGCGTCTATGGGCATTAAGGCAGGATACACCCTGGATGGAATGCCAACACACACACACACACACATTCATACACTAGGGACAATTTTCCAAGGTGCCGAATCGACCTACCGTGCATGTTTTTGGACCGGGGAGGAAACCGGAGAACCCGGAGAAAAAACCCCCCTGAGGCACGGGGAGAACATGCAAACTCCACACACACATGGCCGAGACGGGAATCGAACCGGACCCTGACGGCGGGAACGGAACCCGAATTGACGGCACGGTGGTTTAGGTTGCACGTTCGCCTCACAACTAGGTCCTGATTCCCTCTGGCAGTGTGAGTTTGGTTCTGTGAGGCGTTGGTGCTAGCAACTAAATTGTCCCTAGTGTATGAATGTGTGTGTGAGTGTGTGTGTGTGCCCTGCGATGGGTTGGCATTCCATCCAGGGTGTATCCTGCCGTAATGCCCATAGACGCCTGAGATAGGCACAGACTCCCCGTGACCCGATGGAAGATCGGATAAAGCGGTAGAAGATGAATGAATGAATGAATGAATGAATGAATGAATGTATAATGTGGATTGGGACGTGGCCTGATTTCGGTTGTGGGTTGTGTTTCTTACGAGCTGTTTGCATTACGAGAACGGAAGTGTGCAAGAGTCCCGAGTCTGAAGTGACTGGTTAAGGGCACTGAATCTCTCACGCTTGGAAATGTATCCCAGCATCCCTCACTTTCCAAAAGAACATCCTATACAACCATTCCTTCCAAAGACGCATCCTACTATCCGTCCTTTCCAACCAAACCCCCCCCCCCATACAACCATCCCTCACTCCTCCAGAACCATCCCACCAGTCTTTTACTTCCTATGAAGCATCCTACTATCCCTCCTTTCCAAACAAAACCCCCCATACAACCATCCCTCACTCCTCCAGAACCATCCCACCAGTCTTTACTTCCTATGAAGCATCCTACTATCCCTCCTTTCCAAACAAAACCCCCCATACAACCATCCCTCACTCCTCCAGAACCATCCCACCAGTTCTTTTCTTCCTATGAAGCATCCTACTATCCCTCCTTTTCCAAACAAAACCCCCCATACAACCATCCCTCACTCCTCCAGAACCATCCCACCAGTCTTTACTTCCTATGAAGCATCCTACTATCCCTCCTTTCCAAACAAAACCCCCCATACAACCATCCCTCACTCCTCCAGAACCATCCCACCAGTTTTTTCTTCCTATGAAGCATCCTACTATCCCTCCTTTCCAAACAAAAAATATACAACCATCCCTCACTCCTCCAGAACCATCCCACCAGTCTTTTCTTCCTATGAAGCATCCTACTATCCCTCCTTTCTAAACAAAACCCCCCATACAACCATCCCTCACTCCACCAGAACCATCCCACCAGTCTTTTCTTCCTATGAAGCATCCTACTATCCCTCCCACTATCCCTACTATCTCACTATCCCTTGCTCCTCGAAAACCATCCCACCATTCTTTCGTCCCTAAGAAGCGTCCAGTTAACCCTAAAAACCATCCCGCCAGTCCTTACGTCTGAAGAAGCATCCTACTATCCCTCCTTCCAAACAAAATCCCCATACAACCATCCCTCACTCATCCAAAACCAGTCTTTACTTCCAAAGAAGCATCCTACTATCCCTCCTTTCTAAAAAAAACCCATACAACCATCCCTCACTCCTCCAAAACCATCCCACCAGTCTTTACTTCCTAAGAAGCATCCCATGTCGCTCATTCCCGAAGAAGCACCCTACTATCACTCCTTCCCTATAAAAAAGAATCCACCCATCCCTCACTCCCGAAGAAGCACCCAACCATCCCGACATTCTTTACTCCCAAAGAAGCATCCAGAAATGCCTCTACCGTCCTTCACTCCTAAAGCTCCTCGAAAACCATCGTACCATTCTTTCCTCCAAAAGCCACATCCCACCATCTCTCACTCCTCAAAAACCATCCCACCATTCTTTCCTCCCAAAGCCGCATCCCATCATCCCTCCATTATACCACTCTTTACTCCCAAAGAAACATCAAACTATCCCTCCGTCCTAAAAGAAGCATCCCACCATCCCTCACTCCTGAAGAAGCTTCTCACCATTTTATACGAACAAAACGACGCTATCTACCACCCCCTCCCTCCTGAATAATCATCTCACTATTCTTTACAGCATCCCAGCATCCCTCACACCTAAAAAAACCCAACATTTATTACGTCATCCCAATATCCCTCATGCCCAATCAATGGTGTTCATTTTCTGTATAGCTATGATACAGATACAGAAAAAAGAAAGAATAAAAGAACATGGAGGTTTAAACCGGGTTTCTCTTCAAGGCAACAAACACTGGTCATCAGATATAAACATTTTGGAAAGCCTATAGGAGATTCAGTAGTGACGAGTGTGACACTGCTCTCCACCGTCATCTTTAAAACATCGTTTTTCTGCTGTTGTACAAGCAGTCTTCCTCACTCTGGTGGAGCTGCAGAGATCCGGAGGCATGTAGAATGTGTCAGGGTACATTAAAGTTTCTCGCGCACTTCATGGTTTATATATAAGGATCTAGCATCGTTATTCCAGTGACATGGAGCTTGCAAACTTAAGATACTTTATGAATGAAGAGTGAGTGTGTGTGTGTGTGTGTGTGTGTGTGAGAGGCACAATCTTGCTTTCAGTGTTACTGTCATGCTCTGTTGGTCTTCGCTGTCATCTTTCCGAGAGGAAAACACACACACACACACACACACACACACACATCCATACAGTTATGAATGTGTGGGAGTTTGAAAATTTGGCATTGTTACTTTTTACACACTCTCAGAAGGCTGACTAGACCATTGTGTATCCTTATCTGGCCGCACTCAGCGCGTGTGCGTGAGCGTCTTTGTTCGCTGTCGCTCGGAGTGTCGCTAATTACTTTTGGGAGATGGCGGTGAATTCGGTTTGTTTGCAGGAGAGCATTTTTTTTTTTCCGAAGCTGCTCGTACACACTCGGGGGAAATCAGGGCGACAACGAAGCGCGGAGCATAGTCGGGTGCGAGTGTAATGAGAAAAGAGCACCTTGGTTCGGGCCGATTTGATGTCGGGCAAACATTCAAAATGCGGTTACCGTGACCGTCTCGGGTTTTTAATCGCTGACGGAAGTGGAAAACCGTAACGCGTCCGGTGGCGAATCGTTGGAATTCAGGAGCATTTATGTGAAATGAGGGGCACGGTGGCTTAGTGGTCAGCACGTTCGCCTCACACCGCCAGGGTCCGGGTTCGATTCCCGTCTCGGCCATGTGTGTGTGGAGTTTGCATGTTCTCCGCCGTGCCTCAGGGGGTTTTTTTCTCCGGGTTCTCCGGGTTTCCGGTTTTCCCCGGTCCAAAAACATGCACGGTAGGTTGATTGGCACCTTGGAAAATTGTCCCTAGTGTATGAATGTGTGTGTGTGTGTGTGTGTCTTGCGATGGGTTGGCATTCCATCCAGGGTGTATCCTGCCTTAATGCCCATAGACGCCTGAGATAGGCACAGACTCCCCGTGACCCGAGGGAAGATCGGATAAAGCGGTAGAAGATGAAATAATGTGAAAGGCTAGTGTACTATGCTAATGACCCAATATGTTATTATGCTAGTATTCAAATGGCAATTAAAAAGCAAGTGCAGTGCGCTAGTGTGTGTTTTAACTCTTTCTTCTGGTAAGGTTTCTTCTGGTAAGGTAGGATTCTGACTTTTGTACTCCTGTTTAGCTCAGTTGTTCTTGTATTAGTTGCCTTGTTAATCCTATAGTGTTGTTAGTACTTACTTTGCCTCTCAGGTGATTAATCAAGGCTAGTTTCACTCCAATTGAGGTGTGAATTAGGGGCAGGGCTTACTTGCTTATATTGGACGCGCTCGGTTAGAAACAACTTTCCCACTAACTTTCCCACTAACAGACTCCTAAACTATAAAACTCCTAAACTGTAGTACATCTCTGCCTGATTCTTAAATTTGACCACCAGGACAGGATGCGTAGCAATCCCATTCCTGTAATTAGCTCCTTCCGACGTCGACACACTCGTCCACCAAACAGAGGTCGTGTTGCCAGCAACCTCATCTACCCTGTCCTGCGATCTCAATCCCGCACAGTGGTAGGTGGGCTCTGGAACTGCCAGTCTGCGGTAAGGAAAGCTGACTTCATTACTGGTCTAACTTCCCATCATGCACTCACAGAGACCTGGATTTCCCCTCAGAATACGGTCACTCCGGCCGCTCTCTCATTCTCCCAGAGCAACAGGTCGAGGTGGTGGTACAGGCGTACTGTTATCCCGGAGATGGTGTTTCACACCTCTCCTTTTGTCTAATCTATCCATCTCCTCTTTTGAATTTCATGCCGTTTCAGTTACTTCTCCAGTCACACTGCTGATCATCGTTGTGTACCGTCAACCTGGTCCTCTTGGAGACTTCCTTGAAGAAATGGACACACTTCTCAGCACTTTTCCACCTGACAACACTCCTCTGGTTGTACTCGGTGACTTAAATCTAACCTATGATAAACTCCACTCCTCTTGTCTTCTGTCTCTCTTCTAACTCTTTTTCTTTGACACTTAATAACAGCCCTCCCACCCACAGGGGAGGAAATGTCTTGGACCTGGTCTTCACTCGCCCTTCCAGAGCTACAGACTTGACTGCTACCCCTCTCCACACTTCTGACCATTACTTAGTCTCATTCGCAATCACTCTTCCCAGCACACATGGAAACACTTCACAACATCTCTCTCTTACCCGACAGAACATTCACTTCATCTCTCCATCCTCTGTATCTTCTTGTACTATTTCATCTCTTCCTGACCATGACTCCTTCTCTTCTCTCTACCTAGACTCTGCTACTGACTCTCTCATCCACTCACTTTCCTCGTCTATTGACCTGCTATGTCCCCCTGACTGCTAAACCCAAGAAACCTTCTTGTCCCGCTCCCTGGCTGTCAGGAGTGTTGCGCAGCAATCGACGTGAACTCAGGTCAGCAGAAAAGAGGTGGAAAAAATCACAACGTAACACAGACCTGACATCCTACCGTGCTCTCCTAACAAAATTCTCCTCTGATGTGACCTCTGCCAAGACTGCCTTCTACAAGGATAAGTTCGAGGCCTCTATCTATAATCCTCATAAACTTCATAAAATATTTTCTTCACTACTCACCCCTTCTACCCCACCAGCTTCTTCCTCCCTGACAGCAGAAGACTTCGCCTCCTTCTATGAAAAGAAGATTGAGGAAATCTGCTTGACCTTCACTCTCCCAGACGCCACTGTCACCCGCCAACTGAGGAATGCCATACCACCTTAGCAGACTTCTCAATTGTCACTGACGATGAGTTGATGAATACCATTCAGTCTTGCAACCCCACCACCTGTCCACTAGATCCAATACCTTCATCCATGCTCCAGACAATCTCACATGATCTCCTGCCCTTCATCTCCACCAATAATCAATGGGTCCCTAACTTCTGGATGTGTACCGGCTTCCTTCAAGCAAGCAAGGGTCACTCCCATCTTAAAGAAACCTGCTCTGGACCCATCAGACATCAACAACTACAGACCGGTATCTCTTCTCTCCTTCCTCTCAAAAACTCTAGAATGTACTGTCTTTAACCAACTGTCTGTCTATCTCTCACAGAACCACCTTTTAGATCCCAACCAATCTGGCTTCAAAGCAGCACATTCCACAGAGACTGCTCTCCTGGCAGTCAGGGAAAAACTTCATGCTGCCAGATCCAACAGATTGTCCTCCGTCCTCATCCTTTTGATACAGTGAACAAGACCCTGTTAGCTACCCTCAGGAGTCTCGGTATCTCTGGAGCTGCATGGAATTGGTTTTCCTCATACCTGGAAGGTCGATCATTTCAGGTATCATGGAGAGGATTGACATCTGCTCCACGCAGCCTCACCACTGGTGTACCACAAGGCTCAGTACTTGGTCCTCTTCTTTTCTCACTCTATACTCTTTCTCTCTGGTAAAGTCATCTCCTCTCATGGATTTGACTACCACTGCTATGCTGATGACACTCAATTAATCTTCTCCTTCCCTCCATCAGATAAAACAGCATCTGCTAGAATATCAGCCTGTCTATCTGACATCGCTTCGTGGATGAGCGTTCATCAGCTGAAACTCAACCCGAAGAAAACGTAAATGCTGGTGATCCCATGTGATTCATCTCCTGGTCAGGATCTCAGCATAACTCTCCATAACTCCCTACTTTCTCCCTCCACCACTGCTCGTAATCTCGGGGTAACTATAGACAATCAATTATCTTTCTCTTCCCATATTTCTAATGTTACTCGCTCTTGTCGTTACCTTCTCTACAACATCAGAAGGATTCGACCGTTTTTATCCACACAGGCTGCTCAGGTTCTGGTTCAGTCTCTCGTCATCTCGAGACTGGACTACTGTAAGTCTCTGCTGGCAGGTCTACCTCAGAACGCTATTCGTCCACTGCAAATTATTCAAAATGCAGCTGCGCGACTCGTGTTCAACCTGCCTAAATTCTCTCGCACTACCCCACTGCTGCGCTCGCTCCACTGGCTTCCTGTAGCTGCTCACACGCATCAGATTCAAAACACTGACGCTCGCCTACAAAGCCAAAAATGGATCTGCACCATCTTACCTCCGCATCCTCATCACCTCCCGTACTGCACCTCGCTGCCTGAGAGCATGCAGCACTGCTCGCCTGGTTCCACCGTCTCTCAGGGTAAAAGGTAAGACCAGCTCAAGGCTCTTCTCTGTTCTGGCACCGATGTGGTGGAACGAACTTCCACTGGATGTCCGAACAACGGAGACACTGTCTACATTCAAACGTCGATTGAAGACCTACCTCTTCCAACAACACCTATCCTAACATTCCTTTTATTCTCTTATCTCCTTCTGTCCAGGAAGAAAAAAAAAAGGGCAACTGTCTATCCTCTTGTGCTTAAGTTTGTATTTACCTTTCTTGACTAAATCTTATCCTTAGAGTGAGACCTAAAGCACTTCCTGTACGTCGCCCTGGATAAGGGCGTCTGCTAAATACCGCAAATGTAAACGTCTAGTATGGGTTTACGCATGTTAGTAAGAAAGTCCGATTCTTACTTGTGCTTAGTAAGAATTCAAATTATATGGTAGTATGAACGTGGCACTGAGGAATGTGGCGTGTGCTAGTATGACTGTTAGCATGCTAGCATGTGGAATGTACCAGCACATTCCACATGCTAGCATGCTAACAGTCATATGAGTGGGTCACTTGTGTATGTTACTATAGTTTAGTATGTTAGTACTAGAATGGCACTTAATAACGACACCACTATGACTGGATGTCAGTATGAATGTTAGCATGCTAACATGTGCTAATATGGATATACTAGCATGTGTATGCAGTAGAGTGTATGCTGTATCAGCCATGATACAGCACCCCTGGAACACAGAGGGTTAAGGGCCTTGCTTAAGGACCCAAGGGTGGCGGTTTGGCGATGAACGACCTTCCGATCGGTCGCCTTAAACCACTGAGCTACACCCCCTCCCTCATTTGGGGGTGTGGTATTGTGCACCTGATTTATAGAAGACATGTAGACAGAGAAGCATACAGACAAGCGGGCAGACAGATGCGTAGGCAGGCAGGCAGGCAGACAGATGTGTAGCCAGGCGGGCGATCCAACTGACCTCAATATTTAGAAGGCCACATGTGCTTGGTCTTTGATGCATGCATGAGAGGAAATCCGTTTAAATCACCTGGTGTGTGTGTGTGTGTGTGTGTGTGTGTGTGTTTAGCAAACCGTGACCTCACCTCCTTAGTGAGACTGAAGGGCATTAAAGAGTGCCATACTGTGAAGCCATGGATCTGTATGTGTCGCTGTCTATCAATCTGCTTGTCAATCTATATATATATATATATATCCATATGTCTGTTTGACAATATATTCACCAGACTGGTAATGTATGTAGATATCTGCCTCTCAAACCGTCTATCTTTATATCCGACTGTCTGTTCTTATGACGTATATGTGTGTCGATCTGTCTGTCTATCTATTTGTTCACAACATATAGTCTTTTTGAGATTATTTACCTGAGATTATTTACCAAGGTCTACCTACAGCTCTATGTGTGTGTGTAACATATCTGATAAATCTGAGCAGAGTGATGAGGGATTTGAGAGGCTAAATGAGCCCCGGCAGGTCATTTCTCCAACAGCGAACGGTTTAATCCACAGCTTTAAATGGAAAATGAGAATCCCACAACCCAGTTCACTTAAATAAGGCACAGTGGAATATTCCTCTTCACCGTACAGGACCGTACACTGTATATCATATACCTACTGCATGTGTGTGCGTGTGTTTTGTATTCATCTTACCTTTTCATTTCACAACTGAACGAGCATCAAATATGATACTGCTCACCGGGTATAATGGGCCCATTCAACCTGACAACGTGACAGATAGACAGAGAGACTGGTAGATAGCTATAGACAGATCAATCTCACCGATATGACGGCTGCCAGCGTCTCGATGAATCCCGTGCTGAGTGTGACGTACGGGATTGTGCTTTTGTCGAACCCTGCGCCTTCAAATATCCCGTTCGTGTAATACCAGATCTGTAACATAAGGCACACGCATTATAACACCCATAGTGTACATTATACATTCTCTACATTCATATCTGTACCTCATAACACACATAGTATACACTATACACACTCTACATTCATATATGTAACCCATAATTCCCATAGTGTTCTCTATATACACACTATATTTATAATCTGTACCCCATAATTCCCATAGTATACACTATACACACTTTACATTCATATCTGTAACCCATAATTCCCCTAGTGTATACTGTACACACTTTACATTCATATCTGTAACCCATAATTCCCATAGTGTACACTATACACACTTTACATTCTTATCTGTAACCCATAATTCCCATAGTGTACACTATACACACTTTACATTCATATCTGTACCCCATAACACACATAGTCTACACTATACACACTAAACATTCATATCTGTAACCCATAATATACATAGTGTACTCTTTACAAACTCTACATTGATATCTGTACCTCATAAGACACATAGTGTACTCTATACATTCATATCTGTACCCCATAACACACAGTATACACTATACACACTCTACATTCATATCTGTACCCCATAACACACAGTGTACATTATACACACTCTACATTAATATGTGTACCCCATAACACACATAGTCTACACTATACACACTATACATTCATATCTGTACCTCATAACACACATAGTGTACACTATACACACTCTACATTCATATGTGTACCCCATAACACACAGTGTACACTATACACACTATACATTCATATCTGTACCCCTTAACAACCGTAGTGTACCCTATACACACTCTACATTCATATGTGTACTGGGTAACAAATATAGTGTACACTATACACACTCTAAATAGATATCTGTACCTCTTAACACTCTTAACGTCCAGCATGTCAACATAAAAGAAAAGACAAATAGTACAGGCGTTTATAATAAATAAACGTAACAAACAAAACTAAATAAAATGAAGAAATAGGAATGAAGTAAAATTAAAGAATTAAACATGAAATATAATGGATAATGGATGGTATGTGTGTCAGAGATGGCACACTTTAGGATTTAGGATTAAAACTCCCCCTAACATTCGGAGAGCAAAGTACACACTAGTACACACTACTTGCACCCTCATCTCATGATCCCTCAAGCGTTTCAAATATTATGGCAGTGTAATATGGGCTGGGGAAACTGAAGAATGTATGCAATCCACGGCAGCATCAATGGCCTGTTTCTCAACATGCTGATGGAGATGCATTAGAAACAGAAAACGGAAAGGGGATGGGAATCAAGATTCGAAACTACCGAGGTGGTTTAAAACCCATTTACCTAAGTGTCATTGTTTAGAGCGTTTACATTTGTTTTTCTCCCTCAGATGAAATTTCATCAGAAAAAGAGCCAGTGAGGAGGAAAAGACATGTGTTTGCTTCTGCAATATCTTGCAAACCTGTTGTGCGACCTCGTTTATTCCGAACCGCTGAACGATTAGCAATTATTGTCTGATCTACCTTCTGTCTAACATGTGTGTGTGCGTTTGACATTTACGGCATTTGGCAGACGCCCTTATCCAGAGCGACTTACAACTGAGCAATTGAGGGTTAAGGGCCTTGCTCAAGGGCCCACTAGTGGTAGCTTGGTGGTTGTGGGGTTTGAACCTGCGATCTTCTGGTCCAGAGGCCAACACCTTGACCACTAAGCCACCACCTCCCTGACTTGGACCCGAAAGCACGCATTACACATCTAGTAGACGCAGGGTGAAGGCTAAAATGGTGTGCCCCTTAGAAACCCATTCATTCATCTTCTACCACTTTATCCGATCTTCCCTCGGGTCACGGGGAGTCTGTGCCTATCTCAGGCGTCTATGGGCATTAAGGCAGGATACACCCTGGACGGAATGCCAACCCATCGCAGGACACACACACACTCACACTCACACACAGTAGGGACAATTTTCCAAGGTGCCAATCAACCTACCGTGCATGTTTTTGGACCGGGGAGGAAACCGGAGAACCCGGAGGAAAACCACCTGAGTCACGGGGAGAACATGTAAACTCCACACACACATGGCCGAGACGGGAATCGAACCCGGGCCCTGGAGGTGTTGATGTGAGGCGAATGTGCTAACCACTAAGCCACCGTGTCCCCTCCCTTAGAAACCCATCTCCCTGTAATTTGATACGGGTGTACTGCTGTGAATAAACAGATCCACAAAGTACTGTGTGGATACGTCTTTATATTTCACTGTATCTATCCACAAATCCATACAGCCATTCTAACCCCATGTATAATCACAACATTAACACACACTGCGGTAACTGCTACCACACGTGTAAAGACAATGAATGAGCATCAATCTCCACAAAACCCCTTGGAACATCTTTCCAGAACAGTGGACGGTAGCAAATGTGGAATATGATGTTTTTCTTTTTTTTTCCTTTTCAAAAAAAAGAAGCACACACCAATCTAATCCCCAGGTTTTCCACAAACTTTTGAACACTGCGACTGTGATATTTCCATTCCATCTTAACAGCAAATCAATCCCCAAATCTAAAGCCTCCTGTGTCCTCCTTCTCACCCGCCTTCTCTGCCTCACACTCACACACACCCACACACACACACTGGGTTCTATTTATTGGGCAAATCAATTTTCTAATGCAATTTAAATAGCAGTAGCGTGAGGGCGGGGAGGGAGCAAACCCGAAAATAATAACGGCGCGATTAAGAAATTACGGTAAGACAAGAAGCGATTACACGATTAAGGAAGAGAGTCTCCAGCTGGGTTCGATTAGAAACTCGACCGCCGTTCACACACCGTACTCGCGCGGTTTCGAGTTTCCATCTTCGCTGTCTTTCTTTTCAGCCAGAAACTTTTAATAGCAATAAAAAAAAGTCTAGGCTTTAATAGATTAGAGTGTGTACGATTACTGATCATGTTACCATGGAGCAGATTTTAAGCCTCGGGGAGGGTGTCATGTGAAGGAGAAATGTCCTGCACCCACATTGTGTCCCAATACTTTTGCCCTTACAGTATCGTTAATGCAAAGAAGTAGAGCGGAGAATTTGTCATCGTCAAGCAAGAAGCCCAATCTCTAGAGAAAGTGTGGGGTCGAGAACATGTCCAGACTTGTTCATTTCTGGAAAAAAAAAGTAGATGATTAAAGGGCCGATTATTTTAGGATTCGGGATACCTCGGGATATTACAGGATGCATTTCAGAAAGAAGAGAAACTTTGAGAGAGAGACCGAGAGAGAGAGAGAGAGAGAGAGAGAGAGAGAGACTTGCAAAAGAAGTGATTACATAGCATTAAGGAAATAATACAAAAATGTAAAGACACTGTATAGACAAAAGTTGGCGGACACTTTTGTGTTGCGGGTTATATTAACATTAACATAAAGACATTTCTGTTTTAGATTTCACAAATCTAATATCGCATACGTGAATCTGATCCACGCAATCAACATCAAAAGGTGCTCCCGGCGACTGCGCGTGACAACCGTGTGCTGCCACCTGTTGGCGTGTTACAAAAACTGTTCTTGAATCCGTTGGATACCGCCTCATATTGTGGTCTCGTAATAGTAACGAGAAGCGTGACGTCTCACTGAATATGATATCATTGTGCTCCTTAATGAATCAAATATTTTGCTGCAGTAAAAAGGAAATTGGACATTTCGTGGTGGTAAATAATAACCTCGGAAAGGGGCGTGTGTGTGTGTGTGTGTTGTGCCATGCTGGCTGGTCCAGGAACCCCTTCCAGCGTAGTAAAACTATGATTGCCTGCTACAGATGGATCATTAATATGTGAATACATATTATATTAGCAATAGATAGATAGATATCAATAATATATGTGGTCTGCTTGTTTTTAATCTACTTCTTTACTACTGTCTGGGGTAACGCAAAAAGCCATCTCTCTCTCTCTCTCTCTCTCTATCTTTCCTCCCTCTTGTGAATAGCAGTTTAATAGAGCAAAAGGAATACACAGCACCACACAAAGAGACTCGCCTCAAAATGCAACCCGATGGGGGTCCCCGTTCGGGTGAAGATATCAAAAAGCCCCCGGGGAAAAAGGTTCGCTAATGATGACGGCGTGTCAATATTTGACGATCTTATTAAATAAATAAGGACTTCTTATTTTCGTTCACCCGCTTGAGCGTTGTTATAAAAGAAAGATCGCATTCCCTATTTATGAAAAGAGAAGGACGGACGGAGCCTCGTAGTAGCCTGTATTTTTTTTTTTTTTTTTTTTTTTAATGTCGCCAGCCTAATTGTACCGGAAAGTGTTTGGTACATCTGGCCCAGAGAGACGGACCGAACGTGACAGTCAGACAGAGAGACGCGGTTGCAGTTCATGAAAAGGGAAATGTGTGTAATTACGCCACTTCACATTTGCAATCTTGGTAATGTTTCTAGACAAAGCTATCTATGTTGAGGGTACGGCTGTGGTTAAGTGTGTGTGTGTGTGTGTTTCCACGGCTAGCTTGACAGACTGAACGACACAATTAATCACGATGTAGTGAAGTGTTTTTTATGTGGTAATATGGTCGTGTCCGAAAAGTAATAGTGTAATTATATGTTAGTGCAAGAGTGTCCGAGATGGGTAATGCGAGCGTGATAGTGAGGGTCTCTGACAATGTGACAGTGTGTCTTAGTGTCATATTGTAGTGTGACAGTGTGATCATGTGGTATTACGGTAGTGTGAGTATGTGGGTGTATGATAGCGTGGCCATAAAGTAGTATGTTATTGTGGTCATGTGGTATTATCACAGTATTCTAATATGGTACTTTTACAATGTGGACATAGGGTACTATGGTCATGCTATAACATTGTGGTCATATATGGTCATATGTGGTCATGTGTCTCTATGGCAGTGTAGTCATATGGTGTAGGCATGTGGTACTATCAGAGTGTGATCATCCGTTATGCTAAAAGCGTGGTCATGGTACTATGGAAGAGTACTTACATGGTTCTATCCTAGTGTAGTCATATGACACTACCACATTGCGGCCATGAGGTCCTATGACAGTGTTGTCATGTGGCTCTATTACAGTTTGGTCATAAGCACTGATGTCAAAAATATTCACATTTATTCCTCAGGTAGAAGTATAGATACTAGGGTTTTAAATGACTTCTGCTATGTCCTTGCTGGAGTGGTAGCTCAGTGGTTAAGACATTGGACTCTGGACCAAAAGGTCGCAGGTTCAAATCCCTCCACCACCAAGTTTCCACTAGTGTTTTAAGTCGCTCTGGATAATGGCGTAAATGTGATTTGTGGCATGTGTGGCATTACAAACCCATACGTGATAGCGTGATTATTTTAGTGTACTGTAAGTGTGACAGTGTGATCATGTGCTATTACGATAGTGTGAGTATGATAGTAGGAATGGTATATGTTAATACTTCTCATCCAACCACAATCATATTCACTCTATATACCGCTCGTCATATGGTTCTATGAAAGTGTGATCATAAGGTACTACCAGAGTGTGGTCATGTGGTACTTTGACAGTGTGGCCATGCGATACTATGGCAGTGTAGTAGTTTGGTAGTATGATAATAGTGTAGTTTAAGAGTGAAGGTGGTAATATGATTGTGTGTTTGTGTGCCATGGTGATCATGTGTTAGTACAATAATTTAGCAGCAGATAGGAGATCATGTGGTACTATGGCGTGTGGTTGTGTGAGTGTGACATGGCATGGTAGTGTGATAGCATGGTTGTGTTTTGTCACATGGTATGGTAATGTAATAGTATGGTAGTGTTATTATGACACAGTGGTACTTGACAGTGTGATAGTATGGCTGTGTAAGTGTCACATTGTATGGTAGTGTGATAACATGGTAGTGTGAGTATGACATGGTGGTACTTTGACAGTGTAACAGTGTGGGTGTGAGTGTGACATTGTATGGTAGTGTGATAGTATGGCAGTGTGAGTGTGACATGGCATGGTAGTGTGATAGCATGGCAGTGTCAGTGTGACATGGCATGGTAGTGTGATAGCATGGCAGTGTGAGTGTGACATGGAATGGTAGTGTGATAGCATGGCAGTGTCAGTGTGACATGGAATGGTAGTGTAGTGTGATAGCATGGCAGTGTGAGTGTGACATGGCATGGTGGTGTGATAGCATGGTTGTGTCAGTGTGACATGGCATGGTAGTGTGATAGCGTGGCACTGTGCACTCACGACATTGAGGCCACACAGCTGGTAGCTGCTCATGATGGTGATGACAGTGATGAGCTGCCAGCGGATGGAAGGATTACGGAACAGACGGAAGAAAGACACGGACGGCTGAGTGTTCTGCACTCTGATCTCGCCGTACACCTCCTCCAATTCGGCACTCACATCCTTCTTTCCCAAAAATGCCTGGAATGCTGGAGACAGAGAGAGAGAGAGAGAGAGAGAGAGAGAGAGAGAGAGAGAGCAGAGAGAGAGAGAGAGAGATAAAGGCTTATGAGTAGCACAATGTGTGTTTAACCTTTATGAAAGTCACAGATGGAGATTTGGGCTCATTCAAAAGTAGTGATAAGTTGAGGAGGTCTGGGGTAATAAGCAATCAAGTCGTACGGCTACGCACTCCATCTAAACTGAGTTCATTCTGTACACAAAGATCAACTCCGTGAATCCAATCAACTATTACAGAGTGTTTTATTCCCACGTCAGTGACGCTAGCACGGGCTCCCTGCGAAGGAAACCACTGGCTAGAACGGAAGCTGCGCGTGACGCACACCGAGCCGTATCCCAGCTGCCGGTGTGAATTGCAGCCAGAAATATGACGCGGGACAATAAAGGGTACGATTTCAGCATTGCCTCGTGTGTCTTTTTTTTATACTGCAGAACTAAAAACGTATAATGCACACACTATGAGAAGAGTTTATCCACGTCTAGCCACTAACAGTAGTACTCATTCGGTCACAGGCTACATAATGGCTTCCACGCTTCTGGGAAGCTGTTGGGGAGATTTGTTCTGTCGGGGATTAGCGACGTCACAGGGGCACTGTCATGTTTTGGTCCCCCAGTTCATGTGACGGGTTACTTTTGGTGGTTTAGGTGGTCCTATTTTTTTTTTTATTATTATTCATTTATACTGGGACCACTTCATTGGTGGCATGTTCGCCTCACACCTCCAGGGTTGGGGACTTTGCATGTTCTCCCTGTGTCTTAGGGTTTTTTTTCCTCCATGTCCAAAGACAGGCACGGTAGGTTTGATTGCGCCCCCCCCCCCCCCCCCAGGTTGCGCCCCCTCCCCCCCCCCCCCATTGCCCTACCTACCCCCCCCCCCCCCGACCCTGCGTTTTTTCCCCACCCCCCCCCCCCCCCCGCCCTAGTGTGGGAATGTGAGTGTGTGTTCACCATGCGATTGGTTGGCATTCCATACAGGGTGTGTCCTGCCTTTATGCCCGATGACGCAATGCGGTAAGGCTTTGAGTTACTGATCTTAACACCCTGGCCAACCCAATGCCAACCCATCGCATGGCACACACACTCACATTCATACACACATTCATACACTAGGGACAATTTTCCAAGGTTCCAATCAACCTACCGTGCATGTTTTTGGACCGGGGGAAACCGGAGAACCCTGAGAAAAACCCCATAAGGCCCGGGTAGAACATGCAAACTCCACACACAAACGGCCGAGACGGGAATCGAACCCTGGAGGTGTGAGGCGAACGTTCTAACCACTAAGCCACCGTGCCCCAATAAAGTATTCAGAATATAAAAAAAAAATCGTCTCATCACTTCATCATTTTTTTTTCCCATTATGTGCTACACTTTCCCAACAAAGGCAACCATTTTCAGCACCATGGAGAGTGTCAGGCCAGAAGCAAAGTGAAAATTCATAAAAGCTTTTCACAATAAAATGCCCCAAGGCAATACGCTGGAGACTCGGCCGCACGGCATTACAGCTCCTGGAATTTCCTTTCCTAGGAAAAGAAAATAGTTTTGCTTAAATCAATAATTTGGTGGGCGTAAATGCAGCAAGTCTTGCGACCAAAAGCTGAACAAAAGCCAACCCAGGGGGGCATTGCTATGTAGGGTAATGAGAAGCAATAGGTAACAGATGTTACAAGTGACCGAGGGCACGGGATGGGACAGGAGGGGAGAACGACTGGCAATCAACCAGGAGATGAACATCTGGTCTTTGTGATATTAAACTTTCTTTGCAAAATCTTACAGATGTTAACGGTCAGGAGTCATGGGCCTTTTTTTTTAGCTTCTACGCTTGCTGATCTATTTACCAGAGAATAGTGCTATATCAATGGAAGAAAGAGAACCCAGCCCGCGGACACCCTGTCACCTGATCACATTTTGAACTCCCTCATGGTAATTGGAGTAGGTAACCAATGTATATCCAACATTGGATGCCCATGACCCGGTTGCCAGATCACAAGTTTCCCCTCTTTCAGGCACTTTTACTAAATACTAATCAATATATACGAGGAAGTACTCAGCCCTTGATGCCAGGACCATGTTTCTGGTTCACCAGTTTCCCTTCCTTGCGGCAATTTTGATAGGTACTAATGCCACTATCTGTCACTAGTGGGCCCTTGAGCAAGGCCCTCAACCCTCAATTGCTCAGTTGTAAGTTGCTCTGGATAAGGGCGTAACTAAATGCACCCTTTACTCAAGTCCACTGTACTAAGATACCATTTGCTATTCATTCATTCATCATCTACCGCTTTATCCGATCTTCCCTCGGGTCACGGGGAGCCTGTGCCTATCTGTGCATAAGCTATCTCTGAGGGCAGGGTCTAAGGGCATTAAGGCAGGATACACTCTGGATGGAATGCCAACCCATCGCCGGGCATATACACACACTCATACACACATTCATTCATTCATCTTCTACCGCTATATCTGATCTTCCCTCGGGTCACGGGGAGCCTATGCCTATCTCAGGCATCTATGGGCATTAAGGCAGGATACACCCTGGGTGGAATGCCAACACACACACAATCACACACACATTCATACACTAGGGACAATTTTCCAAGGTGCCAATCTACCTACCGTGCATGTTTTTGGACCGGGGGAAACAAGAGAACCCGGAGAAAAAACCCCTGAGGCACGGTGAGAACATGCAAACTCCACATACACGTGGCCGAGACGGGAATCGAACCCGGAACCTGGCGGTGTGAGGCAAACGTGCTATCCACTAAGCCACCGTGCCCCTCCTTTTCAATATCATTATTTTTATTATAACCTATAATATATATTATAGATTATAGTTTATAGATTATAGATATTTTACGGAACACTTTAGCTCAGTTTTATGGGGCTATCTCAGTAGTGGGCTTGGAGCGGCTTCATTAAAATAACGACCCGGCCTACACTGTTGCTACACGCGATCGTGGTAGTCATGTCCTCCAGACGGTTAGACATATTTTTGGTGATACAAAATAAATAAAAATAATAATAAAAAAAAAAAGACTGCCAGCGATGCTTAATTAAAGCTGTCAGCACCGGTGTCCTTGACTAGAGCTGGCATACTATATGCGTAACGAGGCGCTTCGCTGCATTAAATCGCAGGATAGAAAGTGAACGTGTGGGCGAGTGTCACATTCGGCTGTATGTAATATGCCGGAGCGGCAATCGATAAAGACGAAGGAAAGTTTGCGTGGGGATCATTCAAGAAAAACAAAAAAAAAAAACAAACTGTTGCTTTACATATTCTCAGGCTTTGTTGTTTGTGTAATGCCTAAGGGGTAAACACAGAATGATATGTCTAATTATTTGAACAAACAAAAGGGCAATACAAAAGCTGTGATTAAGCCGTTTCCAGGATATATTTACGTGGATTTTTATCAGCTTTTATCATTTAACCACACCGAGTACACGGGAAACGTGCTATTGAACCAGAAACGATTTCCGCCCAGGCATGAACGGCCTACGGTTCCCTCAGGACATCCCTCTGGACTCTGTTCTTCTTTTACACTGACTTCAGCGTCTTATCGCCTCAGGTTGTGAGCCTTTCTCTTTTCTTTAATCAGAAATAACGCAGTGGGAGGAAAAAAAAAATACAAAAATTCCTCCCACAGATGTTATTGCACCTTTCCAAGTTTGGCTTATTGGCTCGTTGTTCACACACGAGCCCATTCCCCCCTATGGGATTCTGGCTTTAAAAAAAAAACCTATTGCGAACATCAATTTCCAAGCCTATCGACAAATTCGCCCCCCCTAGCCTCATCCTTTAAGTTCTCTTCTACCCATCATCTATACGACGAATGCATGTGTCCAGTATCTCCTGGCCAAAATAACACGAAGGCTACCACCATCGTGCTTTACCGTTCCGACGGTGTTCTCAGGATGTCTTGGGTTTCGGTATCGAGAAGGAAAAATGAGGTCCTGACACGGATCTTACACTTGCTGACACACGCTCCTAGCGAAGATCAGCTGCTACGCGCCGTTTATATGGGAAGATCTCCCGTGCTACCTGGACCCTTTGACGAACTCTATGCTACTGTAATTGCCCACACAAAAATGTGACTCACAACTCGGGCTCGGAAATATGAACTAAAGGACTAGGGCAGTGAATGACCTAGAGCCCTCATAAATATTTATATTAATGCTCATTTCAAGAAGTGCATTCTCATGTCATGTGACACATTCAAATACGAAAAGCGTTTACATATTATAACGTATTCGAATGTTCTCAAATGCTGGGAATTTTGTTCTATTATCAATGAGTCACTTCATTTTCATACCCATTTTTAGCAAAAGACTGCAAGGGTTTCTCGGCCTATCTCAGCTGCGTTGGTTTATTCACCTCAGGCTGACTTACGAAAAGATCGTTCGGACAATGGAGCGATCTTCAGCGCGGAGGGCACCAGAGGGGTAAAAGAAAAAAAAAAAAAACACTAAAACAAGTGTTATTACAAAATGGTCAATGATTTTTTTTTCTTTTCTTCACTTTAAGGAAAGTGTCCCATCAGTCAAGGCTTAAAAACAGCCTCCTAACAAAGACTCGGAAGTAAATAAACACATAAGCACTCCTGACTGAGCTGGACCCTTTTCTAAGTCTCAAACCTACACTCTTCAGGGAGCAGAAAGTGCTCTCTCCTTGACCCCGATATATATATATATATATATATATATATATATATATATATATATATACACACTTCTCTGAGTAAGATTGATCCACCATGTTCTCTTTAGGATGCTGTTCCATCAATCATCACACATTTCTTTTGACAGAGGTGGTCATTCTCAAGCTGTCAAACGCCTTGCGTGTGCGTCTCATAACGCGAACACGCGTTTCTAAACGGAACACGCGCACTCATTAGGATGCCAGATCTCCAGCCAAGTCTTAAACATAAACTCGTGAGGGAGCTGGTCCTTCTGCCAAGTCTCAAATGAATTACGAGGAATATGGAGTCCGGCCAAGTCTTGAACACCCTCTGCAGGATTTATTTATTTACTTTGGCCAAGGTCCCAATCAGAGCTGTGTTTTTCATCCAAGTTCATTCATTCATTCATCTTCTACCGCTTTATCCGATCTTCCCTCGGGTCACGGGGAGTCTGTGCCTATCTCAGGCGTTTATGGGCATTAAGGCAGGATACACCCTGGATGGAATGCCAACCCATCACAGGACACACACACACACACACACACACACATTCACACACTAGGGACAATTTTTTCAAACCTACTATTCATGTTTTTGGACCAGGGAGGAAACCGGAGAACCCGGAGAAAAACCCCCTGAGGCACGGGAAGAACATGCAAACTCCACACACACTTGGTCGAGACGGGAATCAAACCCGGACCCTGGCGGTGTGAGGCAAACGTGCTAACCGCTAAACCACCGTGCCCCTAATAGTTAATAGTTTAGTTAAAACACCTAAATATCTGGACTTTTACCCAGACCTTGAAACATCAAAGGATTGCCTTTAGTGATTCCCCTCTATTACTTAACGCTGAACGATAATCAGACCTTCTATTTCTAACCTCATTCTGTCAACTGGGTCCATTCTCTCGAGGCTTAAGAGTTTAGGAAACAACTTGTTTTTGACCTAAAGAGAGAATTCTCTGGGAACAGTCAGTCAGGAAAAAAAAATAAAATGAAATAAAGGAATGACGTGAAACAAGGGAGAACAACATCAAATGCACATCACAGAAGCCCCGGTACTCGTGAACCGTTTCCTTCTTGATGAACTTTTTTTTTCGGATTTCAGAGGAAAAAAAGGCAGAAAGGCGGTTTGAACTTTTCTTTAACAAGCTGTTGTGTAATCACCAAGTGAACTTCTGAGATCTTTGAATTGGAACAGGACCAAAGCTGGGGGTTTAATCTATGACCCCGGTGTGTGTTTGCATGCAAGCTTGGAACGGACTGGAAAAAGAATGTAACATGCCGTGGAAACAGTTGGCCGAGTCGCAAGGAATAAACCTTGTGCAGGATGAGGAGAAGTATAAATGAGCTGTAAAGGCCAGTGTGAGAAAAAGCCTGGAAATGAAAGAAGAGTTGTTAAAGTTAGAAATTAAAACTGGATGAAAAAAAAAATAGAAATAGAAAATTATATGTGCAAAATAAAATTGATGAGGATGCAATAATGTAAATAATGTTATAATAGTAATTATACAGTAGGAATGACATTTGTGACAAGGTTATAGTAGTGATAGAAGTTAATAGTGTTAGTGATGACAATGATGACAACGAGTGATGCGTTGTTCATGATGCCACTGATTATGAAAGTCGTATTAAGGTATTAAAAACAGTAGCAATGACAGTGATGGTATAACTGTAATAGTGATGGTAAAACAGTAACATTATAATGACGGTGATGGTATAACAGTGGTAATGATAGTGATTAGTATAACGGTAACGATGGTGATGGTAATAACAGTAATGATGGTGATGGATAAAACAGTAATGATCGTGATTGCGATTTATAACAGTATAACAGTAACATCATAATAATGGTGATGCTATAACAGTAATAATGATGGTGATGGCTATAACAGTAATAATAATGATAGTGATGGGTATAACAGTAATAAAGATGGGGATGGATGGTATACCAGTAATAAAGATGGTGATGGGTATAACAGTAATAATAAAGGTGATGGTATAACAGTAATAATGATAGTGATTAGTATTACAGTAACAATGGTGATGGTATAACAGTAATGATGGTGATGGATATAACAGTAATGATGGTGATGGATAAAACAGTAATGATCGTGATTGCGATTTATATAACAGTAACATCATAATAATGGTGATGCTATAACAGTAATAATGATGGTGATGGCTATAACAGTAATAATAATGATAGTGATGGGTATAACAGTAATAAAGATGGGGATGGATGGTATAACAGTAATAAAGATGGTGATGGGTATAACAGTAATAATGAAGGTGATGGTATAACAGTAATAATGATAGTGATTAGTATTACAGTAACAATGGTGATGGTATAACAGTAATGATGGTGATGGATATAACAGTAATGATGATGGAGGTGATGGGTATAAGAGTAATAATGATAGTGATGGGTATAACAGTAATACTGATAGTGATGGGGATAACAGTAATAATGATAGCGATGGGTATAACAGTAATACTGATAGTGATGGGGATAACAGTAATAATGATAGCGATGGGTATAACAGTAATAATTAAGGTGATGGGTATAACAGTAATAACATAGGTGATGGGTATAACATTAATAATGAAGGTGATGGGTATAACAGTGGTGATGTTATTACTGTTATAATCAGTAATAATGAAGGTGATGGGTATAACAGTAACAATGACAGTGATGGGTATAACAGTAACAATGAAGGTGATATTTATAACAGTAATAATGAAGGCGATGGGTGTAACAGCAATATTGATAGTGATTGGTGTAACAGTAATAGGAATAGTGATATTACTGTTATAATAACGTTATTACTGTTATAATATAACATTAGTGATGTTATTACTCTTATAATCAGTAATAATGATGACACTGATGACGATGGTGCTGGCTATAATAGTGGTGATGAAGTCAACAATGCTAATGTACCTTTTTCAGCTCGCGCTTCATCTCTGCGCTCCATCAGCAGGAATCGAGGACTCTCGGGCAAAAACGGCAACACGCACAACTGCAAAACGGCAGGAACTGCGATGAAGGCGAACATGAAGTTCCATCTGTCCTTCTGCAATGCACACAAAGTCACACAATTACCCACAACTAATGCACCTTTAACGCACACTCAAAGCAGTCATGGACAGGATAATATCTTTTGGTCTCTTTCTTTACTGCATGTTTCTTTCTCTCTGTCTTTCCTTAACGTGTCTCTCTCTCTCTCTCACTCTCACTGTCTTTCTCTCTCTGTCCCAATCAGGGGGTATTTGTCAGAAAACAACGCCAACGTCAATTAATCTCATAATGCTGAGAGTAATCCCTCATGTGTGTGTTTGTGTATGTTTATGTGTACATATGTGTGTGTGTGTGTGTGTGTGTTTGTGTGTGTGTGAACTGGAAAATGGGATTTGAGTAAATGGATATATACACTCTCGTAGAATGAGATTACATTTGATTATCTCCTGCAGAGTGCGTTTATGAAGTGTTCGGTAATGCAGAGCGCTCAGCACGAGCCGGTTCTAATATGTCCTTTACACACACTCATAGCGCATAAGGCTAGATGCAAATGTGTGTGTGTGTGTGTGTGTGTGTGTGTGTGTGTGTGTGTGTGTGTGTGGGAGAGAAGCAAGCTAACGAAAGCCTCTCTTCCTGGCGAGTTTAATATTGTAATATTGCCTATAATTTATATAAGAGTTCTTTGATGTCTGATACGGACAAAAATAGATACCGAGAGATCTAAAGACAGATACAGAGCGGGAAAAAAATTCGAGTAGAGGATAGGAAGAGTGTATTTTTTTTTTTTATGGAGGGTGGGAGAAGTCTTATAAATAGATAGACACATTTGTAGGATAGGAACATTCGTCTAGATCAAGTATTACATAAATGAATGAGTGAAAACATCAGAAAACAAGAAGAGCATGACTCGAATGGCCCTGGGAATTGTATATAATATGATTTTTCCGAAGAATCTGTGAAACGATCGGCGAAAGTACATCACCACGGAAACCAGCCGCCGAAAAAAAGAGTCAATAAATTGGAGATGGGATTATAAAACTGTCACGAACGGGTGAAGGTGTAGGACCCCAATGCGGAATGCAAACAGGCGGGATGAATGATAATGGTCTCTTATTAAAAAGGCGAAAAGCCAGATGAAGCAGAGGGTGCGACTCCTGGGAGTTGAGTTCAGCGGCGGAGTGATGCCCTTGGTGGAGGTAAGAGGTCGAGTGGCACCCTAGAACTCTAAGGAGACTGAAGCTCGGAGGTGCCCTGGAGCTTGGCTGCATCCCGGGCGGGAACTATGGAGCTGAGCAGCATCCCCAGGCTGAGCAGTGACACTGAGCAGTGTCCAGTTCTAGAGCTGAGAAATCCTGGCTCTGGAGCTTTGCAACATATAACAGACAGGCTGAGCGGTGATCTGGGCAGATCGGGAGAACTGGACAACACCCCCAGCCAGGCAGCACTTTTGGGGGCTGAGCATAACATTAATGGTTGTCCTCGGTATATTAGTGAGTTGCGGATTGAAACCAGCCCAAGGTTTAGGTGCACCTGACTGGTCCATGGTTGGCCAGATTATTCTGTCACGGACGGGTGAAAGTGTAGGACGCAAATACCATGCTGCATTACAAAAGCAGTTAGAGCCGCGAACCCGGGAGATCCTGACAAAAACGGGAATGGGAAGAGAACATACACAGACACCAAGCTCATGAGTGTAGGCCTGGGTTGGGGTGCATTCCGATTCGTCCCATTGGTGCTCAATAGGATCTATGCTCTATAGCGGAAGATCTTCCATCACAGCCCATGTAAAGCAGATAGAATAGGAGATTAGAATTGCCTTTATTTACCAGATATACATTATAGAACAGTCAAATCCTTTCTTCTTGATCGTATCAGAGCTTGTTTTCTTTTTGGAAGCTGGGGTCAGAGTGGAGGGTCGGCCATGATACCGTGAACAGAAGGTTATGGGCCTTGCTCAAGGACCGAAGAGAGGCAATTTGGTGATACAGGGGCTTGAACCTCCAACCTTCCGATCAGTAGCCCAGTGCCCTAACCGAAGAGCTGAGATCTTCATCTTAGGCTTTGCGGACAGGAGTATCGTCATATGGAAACAGGTTTCGGTTTCCTAGTCCAAGTGAGGGGAGAATTTCGTTGTACTGCATCCCACTTTTTCATATATGTCAAAGTAAAATCCACCTGAATAGATTAGTCCTGCAGAACATTGTCCAGGGCATCCCGTTGCTGCCTTCTTCTCAGAGTGAACCATGGACCCTAGGAAGGTGGTAGTTCACTGTAAATAATAGGAAGGTCAGGTGTTCAGTCTCTGCTCTCACTGACACAAGCTGACACTCGTGTTGGCCCCAGACCAAGGTCCTTAACCCACTGTGCCCCAGGAGCGCTACATGATGTCTGATTCCAGATTTCTACCATCAATAGTATATGCCAAATAAAAACTGTGCTGTAAAGTACGTGTGACAAATCTAACGCACCAGTCTTTACTGGTCGACCTTCTACAGATTAGCATTAGGACATAATACCCGATGTAAACCAGAGACACTCGGTAAGACCTCTGACCTACAGTAATAGTCAAGCCATCACTATTTGGTCCAATGAATCAACCTGCGTTGAAAGAGCTTGACGCCTAATATTTCTAGTCCCTCGACAGGTGCCACTTTAATGCGATAATCAATGTCACCAGCCATCGGTTTAGATGGATTGGCTAATCGTTGGACATTAAAGACACGAGTCGCGAAAGAAAGGCATTTATTTTTAAATACAGTAGTGGAAATCATTATGGACTTCTTGCAGTCATTAGTTTAACGGCACACTTGATTGTAAATGTCATTCTAAAGCAAGTCAAGCCTATAACTAATGACTAATGACTAAAGACCTAATGTGCTCTACTGGTGGAAAGCCAATGGACTGGCGTCCAGTCCAGAATAGACTCCGATATCTGAACCGTTGATGAACCCTCTGCTTAAAGCATACAGTATGTTTCAGGAAGAACAGTGAAATGTTCAGTGTTTTCAATAAAACACACCCACAAAAAAAAGAAGAAAAAAAAAGAATGTTTTGTTGAAGTTTTGCACTGTCAGCACAAACAAGGAGTGGGTACAAAGCTTAAACTCTGTCACCATGGGAGAGTCTTCGGTATAGAGTTCAGGCTAGTGTAATTTGTGCTGTATAATAACACTGCAATATATATATATATATATATATATATATATATATATATATATATATATATATATATATATTAGCAAGTGAAAAAGTTTGTTCAAAACAAGAAACGTGTGACTTTCTATTCAAAGACTTCAATAAGCTATGTTTCTTCAACCTTTGGGGCACTTAGTGGTCAGCACGTTCGCCTCACACCGCCAGGGTCCGGGTTTGATTCCCGTCTCGGCCATGTGTGTGTGGAGTTTGCATGTTATCCCCGTGCCTCAGGGGGTTTTTTTTTTCTCCGGGTTTTCTCCGGTTTCCTCCCCGGTCCAAAAACATGCCCGGTAGGTTGATTGGCACAATTGTAACAATGCCAACAAATGATATTTGTTTTTTTTTTTTTTATCTTATCATTACTGTATATGAAATAGTCCTTTCAAAAAAAAAAAAAAGGCGGGGTTTCTTTTTTTTATCTGTAATTTTACTTTTCCTTGAGTATGTTATGTATGTTATGTCCTTAAGAATTGCACTTCAATGTAAAACTACATTTAATATCCGTTACTGAGTCAAAACAATAATAATAATAATAATAATAATAATACAATGGGCGGACACGGTGGTTTAGTGGTTAGCATGTTCGCCTCACACCGCCAGGGTCCGGGTTCGATTCCCATCTCGGCCATGTGTGTGTGGAGTTTGCATGTTCTCCCCGTGCCTCAGGGGGTTTTTCTCCGGGTTCTCCGGTTTCCTCCCGGTCCAAAAACATGCACGGTAGGTTAATTGGCACCTTGGAAAATTGTCCCTAGTGTATGAATGTGTGTGTGTGAATGTGAGTGTGTGTGTCCTGCGATGGGTTGGCATTCCATACAGAGTGTATCCTGCCTTAATGCACATAGACGCCTGAGATAAACACAACAGACCCCGTGACCCGAGGGAAGATCGGATAAAGCGGTAGAAGATGAATGAATGAATGAATAATATAATGGGAACAATTCAGAATTTCTCTCATTGTCATAAATGATATCATAACAGGATCTTTGTTGTTTTTGCTTTTTTTTGCTGTGTAACTCGCATTAAACTCAAGTCATGAACTGTATGTTTTTTTTTGTGCTATTTGTAAACATGTTTATATCCCCTTGTCCTTTTTTAAACTACACTAGAATCCCATTCTCGTAAAACTTTAGCTTGAGAAGATTTTTAGACCCATAACTTTAATTGCACTTTCACTGAAGTGATACTTTTGTGGTGTTCGGATTTGAACTCAAGTTCAAGCTAAGCTACACTAGATGCAATGTTTCTACAGGAAGCTCACGAATAACGAGTTTACAACACTTTATAGCTGCCATAAATGTAAATAGCAATAGGAACTTGAACAATAAATGGTTAAAAAGTATTAAATGCATGTCAGTAATAAAAAGTGTGCTAGGAGACATAACATCCATATATAATATTAACATTGGCAAGGATTCATTAGTTCATCTTCTACCGCTATATCCGATCTTCCCTCGGGTCACGGGGAGTCTGTGCCTATCTCAGGCGTCTATGGGCATTAATTAAGGCAGGATACACCCTGGATGGAATGGCCAACCCATCGCAGGACACACACATTCACACACACATTTATACACTAGGGACAATTTTCTAAGGTGCCAATCAACCTACCGTGCATGTTTTTGGACCCGGGAAGGAAACCGGAGAACCCGGAGAAAAACCTCCTGAGAACATGCAAACTCCACACACATATGAATCGAACCCCCGACCCTGGAGGTGTGAGGAGAACGTGCTAACCACTAAGCCACCGTGACTCTTTCAAACATTCAAAGATGATAAATTCGATTTGGTCGAGGTGTGGAATTGGGGGCGTGGCCAAGCACGGGTTTGTGAATTGGGGTTGGCAGAGCCAGTTAACCTTGTGATACACCTGCGCATAGTTTCATTAATGAGTGTTCTCTGCCGAAAGGATAAAAGAGGGAGAGACGAGAGTGGGTGAGTGTGTGCGATTACATGCTTGAGCTAAAGAATTCAACCTTTTTTTTTTGGTTGAAACCTGTCATCTGCCTCCTATTTCCTCCCCCTGAGCCGGAAAGCTCTCTCTCTCTCTCTCTCTACAAAAGGCTCGCAAAAGCCTCCCTTGACCTGCTAATGTATTCAATACCACCACAATATTTGCAGTAAGGTGGAGACGAGGCATTGGAAGATATCCTGGGGAAATGCGCGAACCGACTGCACACACTCACGTGGCCGAAAATCTCGGGCAGGCCGAACAGCTGTCCGATGAAAACGCCGAGACAGATGAACACGGCGTTAAACTGGCCGATGGAGCCGCGGTACTGCCGTGGAGAGATCTCGCCCAGATACATCGGCAACGCGCTGAGAGAGACTCCTGAGGGAAAAGAAAGAAAAAAAATACTTTGAATAGAATTTATTTATTTATTTGTACGATGGCTGCTTGCTGAGTTCGTTTGTAAAGATTACAATTATATTGCATTTGGTAGACGCCTTTATTGATTTTATTGATTTGAATATCAATGGCCAAAGAGGGAACTAGGAACGTGTACGTAACACAACATGCTTTGAATGGCGTTCCTTATAGTAAAGCCTGGTGGGGGTAGCATCATGATATGGGGACGCATTTCAACACCACTGCCTGGGAAACTGGCCAATTCCAACTTTGCTCGTAACGTTGACTTTTTCGCCTTATTGTTTTCATATATAACACATTATTGAAACTGGGCAGACGTGGATTGATTATATAAAATGATGATAAAAAGAAGAGAAAAGACTTACGTAAAAACAGTTCGACGGAACAGAGCAAAAACCCTCTCTCAAAAAATATCCGATGGCCGGTTTTATTGAACGCCGAGCCGGAATGATATAGTTTTCGCATTTCAAGCAGCGATCTGTCTCGCCCCCAACACCCATCCCCCCCATTGAGGTCTCGGGTGATGGCGGCTGTCGGCTGAGTGGCATTAAAAAAGAAAGGGAAACAGTAGCCTGAGCCTGGCATGGGCTTGGATACATTCAGAAAAATAACCTCCCGATGCGGACGAATGAGGTATTCCAAACAGTGCTGCTCGGGCTATTAATAATGACAGTGGGATTTTAATGAAGTGTTTAATGGTGAAGGACTCGCTGGCACAAAAACACAAAAAGCAAACAAATCTGTATACAAGCATCCATAATGTTAGTGTTAGCCATAATAATTCAAACGAAACACACGTTCGTGCTTTATTATCACTGATTTGCGTCGAAATATATCTAGATTATAATATAAAGGCCGTGTCTTTTATAGAATATTTGTGGGGACCGACCCAATGTCCTCATAATTACTATAACTATAATAAAGGGAATATCTCTGACCAATGCCCCTTGACAAAGCCCCTAACGATATGCTTTACACGGGTTGGAATAGAAGCGTTTTAGAGCCCTTATGAACACTTCTGGGATGAATTCTAATCGCTGGCTGCACTTGAGCTTCCTCGAGTGACCTACATGGGTATTTCTTGAGCACACTTCTCCACACAATCTAGTGGAATCGCCTTCCAGATCACCTCATGTTATCCCCAGGCTCGACTGCATGCACGAATAACTGCTTTAACTATAATAATGTGGCTTGTGTGATTTCATGTCAGAGTTTAATTTTAGCTCTCTCGCAAGCGCACACACACACACACACACACACACACACACACACACACACACACACACACAGCGTCAAAAGCTGTACTTATCTTCAAAAATTGTCCATTGGACTTCTCTCTGCTGTCTAACCGTGCCAGCAGCGCACAGCTCATTTGCCAGCCAATATTTGTTCTTATATGTGGTCTCTTCCTCTATCAACGAACAACAAACCCCCCCACCAACACACACAAACACACACACACACACACACACACACACACACACACACTCTGAGTTGATGACTGCCGTAATGGAAAATCCTGGAGGCTTTAATTCGATGTTGATTGTTTGTTTAGATGCAATAAAGTGACAAATCTAAATCGGATGCTTTCAGACACATCCAGCGCCACATGCTGACAGTCAGGTTTTTTTTTCCTTACACAGTAAATCCCAGTGATATATATATATATATATATATATATATATATATATATATATATAAACAGCTTCAGACAACCTTCAAAAGCTCAACAACAGGAAAGCAATAAAATTTGAAGTCACGCAGCCGAGAGATAAATAATTCGAATCCATTCTCTGTTCGTTTTGGTGCATCGGGCGGATGATATTTACTGTCAAACTCCATACTTGATTATCTGTTGATAATTTAGCAGACAACAACAACATCAACAAGCTGAAGTCACATGAGGTACCATAACAATGTTTCTATAGCAGACTTGCTAATATGACAATACTTTCATTCATCTTCTACCGCTTTATCCGATCTTCCCTCGGGTCACGGGGAGTCTGTGTCTATCTCAGGCGTCTATGGGCATTAAGGCAGGATACACCCTGGATGGAATGCCAACCCATTGCAGGACACACACTCACATTCACACACATTCATACACTAGGGACAATTTTCCAAGGTGCCAATCAACCTACCGTGCATGTTTTTGGACCGGGGGGGAACCGGAGAACCTGGAGAAAAACCCCCTGAGAACATGCAAACTCCACACACACATGGCCGAGACGGGAATCGAACCCGGATCCTGGCGGTGTGAGGCGAACGTGATAACCACTAAGCCACCGTGCCCCCTCATGACAATACTTACGATACATAAAAATATTTATATATTTATAGGTTGGCAATGCGAGAGTATGATATATGTAACAAATAATAAATGTCTGAATAATATAATAGGAATAAAGGGAATAGAACTAAAACAGAAAGTAAACAGAAAGGAGGATATACGTGTGCAAAATATGCAGTAGGGAAGGAATGCCAGTAATCTTTTTTTTTTTTTGTCAGTGTTAGATAATGGTGTTAGTAACGTCAGATACTGGTGCTCTATAGTAGGAGATCTTCCACCCCAGCCCATATAAAGTATATCTTCATAAAGCTGGCATGTAGTTGGTTTACATTACATTACATCTGGTATTTGCTAGACTTGCCTTATCCAGAGCGACTTACCACTGAGAAAATGAGGGTCAAGGGCCTCACTCAAGGGCCCACTAGTGGCAGCCAGTGTTGGGAAGGTTACTTTGGAAATGTAATAAGATTAGATTACAAATGACCCTGTTCAAAATGTAATAAGTAGTGTCACTTTTCAATGACGTCATAAAAGTAACTGATTACATTTGATCACTTTCATTCGTCCACTAGGTGGCGCTTGGGAAAAGTGGGATAGGTTTTCGAGACCGGGCTTGTTTTAGTCGGTGGTCTTTGGGATTCGTAATTTTCGGCATTTTCAAAAGTAACTGTAATTTAATGAGGTTTTTTTTTTACTCTGTAACTTTAACGGATTACTGTTACTTTTATTTTGTAATTGAATTACAAAATAACATTCTGGGCTGAATGAAACTGAAGTGCGGGCCTTTGTGTCAAGATGTATCTGTCTTTGATCCATTTGAATGACATCTGGTGGGGGTTTTGTTTGTTATGAGGAAGTCAGGATTGCTCTATTTTTGGATTATGCATTGCGAGGGTTTTTGATGACGTCTACAAGCTTCCGATTTTTTTTTCCCCTTTCTTTTACAAAGTTCTTTATTCGATTGTGCGGTTCCAGTTACACGTAACGCTGTTACACGTAACTACTTACTCCCCAGCACGGGTGGCAGCTTGGTGGTGGGAATCTGAGATCCTTGAATCCAGAGGCCAATACTTTAACCACTAAGAAACCATCTTCGCTTGCTATTGTTATAGATGTAAAGGTTAAGCTCTCGCTGGTCTGTATTAATGATAAATGTTATAGAGAATTGAATTGTTTTTTATTGATGTAGACAGATATTTAAATTGATATAGATATAGTCGATTAGTGAGATTGATGCCATTCTTTGATTTCCAATCCTTCAGGATAGTTTTCTAGTGCTGGGGAAAAAAAAAAGCACTCGTGTCCCCGGGCAGATCGGACGTTTTGCGGCATCAATAATAGCCCATTGATTTGCTGCCAAAAATGCTTAACGGATATGCAGCACCTTAATATCCTAGTCGGTGTATTTGTCATTGTTTATGGTGTACAGACTTGTGTAGACACGGCTTATCGGACACATGCTTTGGCATGTATTGTGATTCCTGCAGCATTCTTTGCCTTGTTGTTATGGATTATGGTAGAATATGGTATGGCAGCCATGGGAGTGGCTGTATTGATGGTGCTGAACTGGCTCAGTGGTTGGTCTATGGAGGACAGAGAGTAACGGCGTCTCAGGCTGAACCCCACAACACAGCCACCTTTCGTAAAGCATCTATTATATGCTGAAAAATGAAGGTTGGGTCCTTGAGTAAAGCCTCTTCCTGCCCTTGTTTGTGATCGTAGTGCATACTTCCCTGTAGAATATCTGTCACATCGTTACGCTACTTCCGCTTCCAGGACGACATCGTCTTCAAACCCGGGGCCGGGTTGACGGCCATCCCGTTTCCCTATATAAGGTGGCCTAACCATAACTCCCCTGCCAGATATTAGACTTACTTTACACCCCTAGCTTAGCCCAGCGTCCCATCTCTCTGCTTACTTCCATCTACCAACTCCTCTTCTCCTCGGATCTCCTCTTGGCCTCCTGCTCCACCAATTTGGCAGCATTTGGACCCTTCTGTACCTGCCAGCTCGTGCCAAAGAGTATTTCTGCTTCACCTCCAGAGTTTCCACACCCTCTACAACCTTCACCACGATTCCATCATTCTGGGTTGAATGAAACATGAAGTGCTGGCCTTTGTATCAAGACTTGAATGAAATCTGGTGGGGGTTTTGTTTGTTATGAGGAAGTCAGGATTGTGCCCGATTGGAATGTCTTTGTTTGACAGCGGGTTAATGACTGTCGACTTGCAAACGTGGAACGTACCTCTTGTCCGAATGCCAGACAAGTTGTCTTACCTCATTTCTACAGCGTTTGCTGTATTTTTGATTATGCATCGCGCGGGTTTTTGGAAATCTTGAGACGTCTACAAACCTTTTTGGTCGTTTAAAAAGTGAGCGGTTCCCGTGAAACCTTGCGATAATGCAATCTGGTGGATTTACACCAGATATAAATGGGGTTGAACAAGCATTAGTGAAAATATTCCTATTTTTTGGCACTGTTGCCATTCATTTGACGATGTTCTCTCAGGAACAGTCCAGATCGAACAGCTGAGAAGATGTAGTACTTGAAAACGTCCTGCCCACTGGAAAAGTAAGAATACTGTATACTGTAGCGTCTCGCGTTGAGTGGCAAGGTTACTGAAGCAGCTATAAAGCATTATGAAGCATTTTGAAAGAATTATATACTATATAAAGTTTTGTGTGTGTGTGTGTGTTAGCCTTTATTAGTGCTAAAGAGCAAGATCTTCCACAGCAACTCAAGGAAAGCATTATATCTTCACCCAGCTGGCTTTGCGCCCTAGAACATCACCATGCTGGGAAAATTTCATGCGACTACATCCAAGAGACGTCCTACACACTCCAACTGTGTGCTAAACGTTTGCAGGGAGGAGCAATTATCGCTGGAATATATCACAAGCGCTAGTATAGGAGAGCTCCATATCGTGTACAAGAAAAAAAGAGAGGAAAAAAAGAAGAAAAAAACGGAATGAACAGCTGCCCGATGGAAGCATTAATGCTAACTCGGCATCCAGGTGTAACGATTATGGATGGTGTTTATCTGTGTTATGACCCCTGCTCTATAGCGTGACTTTGAAATTTGGCTTGCCATTAAGTAACAACACACACACACACACACACACACACACATGTGTGCATCCTGTCTAATTAATGCATATTAATACACAGACAAAAACATACATAGAAAAAAAAAGAAAAAAAAGAAAGGAAAGCACTGACCTGAATCCATGCCAACAATGAAGCGGCCAATGATGAGCATCTCAAAGGAGCCTGCTTTCTCGCCCAAGGCCATTAATAGCGCTGAGATAACGGCCAACACGTTGTTGGCCAGCAGAGTGCCTTTCCTACAAAGAGAGAGAGAGAGCGAGGGAGGGAGAGAGAAAGTACCTGTGTATACACTATATGGGTAAAAGTTTGCCGGCAGCTGAGTATAAGATACAGTCATGTGAAAAAATTAGGACACCCTTTGAAAGCATGTGGTTTTTTGTAACATTTTTAATAAATGGTTATTTCATCTCCGTTTCAACAATACAGAGAGATTAAAATAATCCAACTAAACAAAGAAAACTGAAGAAAAGTCTTTTCAAGATCTTCTGTAAATGTCATTTTACAAAAATGCCTATTCTAACTGAGGAAAAAGATAGGACACCCTTGCCCCTAATAGCGAGTGTTACCTCCTTTGGCTGAAATAACTGCAGTGAGACGGTTCTTGTAGCCATCTACCAGTCTCCGACATCGGTCTGAGGAAATTTTACCCCACTCCTCAATGCAGAACTTTTTCAGCTGTGAGATGTTTGAGGGGTTTCTTGCACGTACAGCCCTTTTCAAGTCACCCCACAGCATCTCAATGGGATTCAAATCTGGACTTTGACTTGGCCATTCCAGGACTCTCCATTTCTTCTTTTTCAGCCAATCTTTGGTTGATTTACTAGTATGTTTTGGGTCATTGTCATGTTGCATGGTCCAGTTCCGCTTCAGCTTTAATTTTCTAACTGATGGTCTCGCATGTTCTTCAAGCACCTTCTGATACACAGTAGAATTCATGGTGGATTCTATGATGGTGAGCTGACCAGGTCCTGCTGCAGCAAAGCAGCCCCAAACCATGACACTTCCACCTCCATGCTTCACAGTTGGTATGAGGTTCTTTTCTTGGAATGCTGTGTTTGGTTTACGCCAAACATGTCCTCTGCTGTTGTGTCCAAATAATTCAATTTTGGACTCATCTGTCAAATGTCCAAAGAACATTATTCCAGAAGTCCTGGTCTTTGTCAACTTTATCTCTGGCAAATGTCAGTCTGGCCTTGATGTTTCTCTTGGAAAGCAAAGGTTTCCTCCTTGCACACCTCCCATGCAAGTTAAAGTTGTACAGTCTCTTTCTGATTGTAGAGGCATATACTTCTACATCAACAGTAGCCAGAGCCTGCTGTAGTTCTCGAGATGACACTTTAGGGTTTTTTGGAGACCTCTTTTAGCATCTTGCGGTCTGCTCTTGGGGTGAACCTTGCTGGGGCGACCAGTCCTGGGCATGTTGGCAGTTGTTTTGAAAGCCCTCCACTTGTAGACTATCTTCCGGACAGTGGAATGGCTGATTTCAAAATCTTTTGAGATCTTTTTAAATCCCTTCCCAGACTCATAGGCTGCTACAATCTTTTTTCTGAAGTCCTCTGACAGCTCTTTTGCTCTCACCATGGTGCTCACTCTCACTTCAACAGTCAGGAGCACACCAAACTAAATGTCTGAGGTTTAAATAGGGCAAGCCTCATTCAACATGCAGAGTAACGATCTACTAGTTATGTGCACCTGGTGTGATATACCTGTGTGAGATCTGAGCCAATTTAAGAGGGAATACATGTGAGGGTGTCCTATCTTTTTCCTCAGTTAGAATAGGCATTTTTGTAGAATGACATTTACAGAAGATCTTGAAAAGACTTTTCTTCAGTTTTCTTTGTTTAGTTTGATTACTTTAATCTCTCTGTATTGTTGAAACTGAGATGAAATAACCATTTATTAAAAATGTTACAAAAAACCACATGCTTTCAAAGGGTGTCCTAATTTTTTCACATGACTGTAGATGTGCTTTATGAATATCCCATTTCCACAAGGAGTGCTGTTATAATAACTTGCCTACCAAATATCTCTCTCAAGTCTATCTATCTATCTATCTATCTATCTATCTATCTATCTATCTATCTATCTATCTATCTATCTATCTATCTATCTATCTATCGGTCGAATAACCTTTTTTGTCACATATACATTACAGCACAGTGAAATTCGTTCTTCACATATCCCACTTTGTTTGTTCAGCCACGATACAGCGCCCCCTTGAGCACAAAGGGTTAAAGTTCTTGCTCAAGGACCCAACAGAGACACCAGGGTAACGGGGGACTACGGGTTCGACCTTCCAAGCGGTAGGCCGGATTTTCAATGAGTCGCTCACTCAACACGACTTCCTTGACCTCCCCCCTACGACCGACCTGCCTATTCTGTAAGACAAACGTTTGTGGATTCGTCTGATTATATGTGCTTAATGAACATCGCATTTCACATTTAGCCCCCATTTGCTCTAACAGTAACCTCCACTCTACTGTTCCACTACATTTTGCTGAGGATTCGACCACAAGGGTGTTAGTAAAGTCAGGTTCTGATGTAGGTGAGGTGAGGAAGCCTGGGGTTTAACAGCGCTCCGATTCATCCTAATATGATCCGGGTAGAAAAGCCCTATAGCTGTAGGGCAGATCTTCGTGGAGCTGCCTCTTTACACAAGGGCACTCTAGTGACATTTCATGCCACCACATCCCAAGACGTCCCGTGTGCTTCTAAGATTTTCATATGGAAGCACATATGGCGGAAAAAGTCAGCCGTATTTCAATCCATATTGTGCATATGGCCCAAGATCCCTAGCAAAAACCTAGACTAGTGTACTGTATCTTCATTACATAAAGCATAGACCGAACACACAAGCATTTATCTCCTTCTCCACTCTAATTCTTTTCCGAAGCCAACAAATCTCTCTGTCTTTGTCTGAGCATTGTTATACTGTAATTTACTACTATGACGTTTCATACAGCGCAATATTACAAATCCAATTTATTCATAATGCAAATCCTCGCTGTGCAATTTCATACTGTGAATAATTACCGCGTAATTTCACACGGTGTTACCGTGCATTTTCCCAGTCTTATTGTGTAACTTCATATGGTGCAACACTACTGTGCATTTTCGTACTATAATTTATTAATATACAATTTCATACAGTGCAATATTACTGTGCAATTTTATTGTGGACTCTATATGACTCTATAATCTATATATATATATATATATAGATATATATATATATATATATAGATATATATATATATATATATATATATATATATATATATATATATATATATATATATATATATATATGGGGCACGGTGGCTTAGTGGTTAGCACGTTTGCCTCACAACCGCCAGGGTCCGGGTTCGATTCCCGTCTCGGCCATGTGTGTGTGGAGTTTGCATGTTCTCCCCGTGCCTCAGGGGGTTTTTCTCCGGGTTTTCCGGTTTCCTCCCGGTCCAAAAACATGCACGGTAGGTTGATTGGCACGCTTGGAAAATTGTCCCTAGTGTATGAATGTGTGTGTGAATGTGAGTGTGTGTGTGCCCTGCGATGGGTTGGCATTCCATCCAGGGTGTATCCTGCCTTAATGCCCATAGACGCCTGAGATACGCACAGACTCCCCTGTGACCCGAGGGAAGATCGGATAAAAGCGGTAAAATGAAGGAATGAATGAATGAATGTATATATATATATATAATAATATATATATATATATATATATATATATATATATATATATATAGATATATATATATATATATATATATATACATACAGCTATGTTCGATCTTCTCTCGGGTCACGGGGAGTCTGTGCCTATCTCAGGAGTCTATGGAGTCATTAAGGCAGGATACACCCTGGATGGAATGCCAACCCATTGCAGGGAACACGCACACACACCACACACACACACACACACACACACACACACAACACATACACTAGGGACAATTTTCCAAGATGCCAATCAACCTACCGTGCATGTTTTTGGACCGGGGCAAAGAAACCGGAGAACCCGGGAAGAAAGAGAACCCCGATGGAGGAAAAACCCCCAGAGGAACGGGGAGAACATGCAGACTCCACACACACACATGGCCGAGAAGGGAATCTCCTTATTTCTCCTTAAAGGAATTTCCTTATTTTCTTATGTTCCCGTTTATATTTCGTATTATGTACTGCTGTTGAGCTGCATTCACAGTTTCGTTGTACCATGTTCTACAATTACATGTTCTATTCTGTTCTTTTCCTGGATACATACTTATATAGCTGTCGTTCTCAATCTCCAAGACTACAAACCTACCGTCTTATATAAGTACCGATAAATAAATAAAATAATGGTCAGATCACATTTCAGGACCTGTTTATAGACTGCGGCGAGCTGAAGAAGGCGTATTTATCATCATTCCACTGTCTACCTGACCAGCCCCATTTCCCAGCTCAACATTCCCACTGAGTGTATGGGAGTGTGTGTGTGTGTGTGTGTGTGTGTGTGTGTGTCTCAGGTGGTTTTGGACTGAGTGAAAGGGTGAAAGAACGGGTGAAGTGTAGAGAAAACGTGTTGATTCTAATTACAGAAGAAGGAAACTCATTACAGTACCACAGAGTGAGTTTAACTTGATATGCTACTCGGAATGATCGAGAGGGAGAGATAGAGAGAGGGAGAGAGATAGAGAGAGAGAGAGAGAAAGAGAGGGAGAGAGCACTCCCAGTGGCTCAAGCGCAATATGTCACGTCAACTTAGGGTGTAGTGTTGGAAAAATAGCACACACACACACACACACACACACACACAGGCATGCACACACACACGGCACACACACACATACCCTGGAGAGAGTCTTTCTTAGTTTAATGACTGCACTGTGCAGTTTAATGAAAAGTGTCTAGAGCAACTGCTGGAGGTGTGTGTGTGTGTGTGTGTGTGATTGTGTGAGAAAGAGAGAATTCTAAAAAAGATTAAAAAAAAAAGTTTTCTACACTGTGTGTGTGTGTGTGTGTGTGTGTGTGTGTGTGTGTGTGTGTGTGTGTGTAAGACCTTTGTGTCTACCTGTCTCTCGTTCTATCAATCACGTATCACCATGGAAGGCGTAAAACAAATTTCCTGCACTCAAGTAACTCAAAATTCCAACGGAGCTGTACAAAAATAATTATTATTTATTTATTTATTTATTTAATTTAATAATAATAATAATAATAATAATAATAATAATAATAATCTGATCGAAAAATAAACATTTCGTTTGCTTGCGCTATCCAAGGAAAATGCACTCGTTCAAACCAATGAACCCTGTGATATGTCTTATCGTCATACCACTGAATTCTCAAAGCTGATTGGTCAGAGTGTGACCCACTTTATGTTCATATATTTCATTTTTAAGCAGAACTTCTTAACAAAAAAAAAATGTAATACTGTTTTAGAAATTAAACAATTGCATAGCTGAGCGGAGACGGGAATCGAACCCCCAACCCTGGAGGTGTCAGGTAAACGTGCTAACCACTAAGGTATTATTATTATTTTTTTTATTATTATTATTAAACATATCCTAAGTTTTTCAAGAAATTGTTCAGAAGTAGCCCTATTTGTAATATTTAACATGTTTATTCATTCACTCATCTTCTACCGCTATATCCGATCTTCCCTCGGGTCACGGGGAGCCTGTGCCTATCTCAGGCGTCTATGGGCATTAAGGCAGGATACACCGTGGTGGATGGAATGCCAAACCCATCGCAGGGCACACACACACACACACATTCACACACACACGCATTCATACACTAGGGACAATTTTTTTTCCAAGGTGCCAATCAACCTACCGTGCATGTTTTTGGACCGGGGAGGAAACCGGTAAAGGAAACCGGAAAACCCGGAGAGAAAAACCCCCTGAGGCACAGGGAGAACATGCAAACTCCAAACTCCACACACATGAGATGGGAATCGAACCCGGACCCTGGAGGTGTGAGGCGATTGTGCTAACCACTAAGCCACCGTGCCTAAGATGCCATATTTGCTTCTCTGTATGCACGGAATTTTCCGCTGGCTTAAAGTAGGAGAAAAAGCAAACTTTGTCGGACGGGAAGATCTTCTGCTACAGAACTCGGGCCTCGGCGCATTTTCGGATGTGGCCCACGTCTCACCTGCGTCAATATAAATAGCATGCGATTTGCATTGCTCTTCCCTACAACTCTTGTTTGCTGCGCCGAGAACGCTTTTTCTTCCCTTTACTTCCTACTTGCGTATGTTTTTGAATGCTAACGATGCACTTTTGAGTATGGTACACAAAAAACTTGCCTCACACACAAACACACAGAGACACAGTTGGGATGTTAAGTGTGTGTTTCCCGAGACCTTGAGCAAAGTATTGGTTTTTTTTTTGTTTTTTTTACAGGTGGATCTACCCATCCATCACCCAGTGGTATGTGTGTTGGTTGTGTGTGTGTGTGTGTGTGTGTGTGTGTGTGTGTGTGTAGGTTCATGCCTGTACATTGATTTCCGTGGGATGTCGCCTTTTGCTTTGATTTCGAAGGTTTACATTGATTACATTCATACCATACGGTTTGCTTTCTTAGAAAGAGGAAAGGAACAGAGATTCCTGCTATATACAGTACATATCTATATCTATCGAGCGATATCTATCTAGAGGAGATAGAGAGGAGAAGAGAGAGAGAGAGAGAGAGGCAGAGAGGAGATCTGAAGAGATCTATCTATCTATCTAGCTCCCTCTCTCTCATATCTATATCTATATACTATAGAGATATCTATATAGATCTATATCTATATATCTATATATATATATATATATATATATATATATAGATATATATATATATATATATATATATATACATTTCTTATTTGCCGGAGTGCATATAGAAGTGTGTATATATATCTGCTTGTGTGTGTGTGTGTGTGTGTGTGTGTGGGTGGGGTGGATGTGCAAATACAATCCTATAGTCTCAGATCCGTCATGACAAAAGCAATCCAGCGGATGTCGAGCGACGGAAAAAATTGACAAAGGCTAATAAACGGAGAATCGATTGACGCGAAGCCGAGACCCGAGTTTCTCTTCTAATCAAATAACAACGGCAAAAAAAGAAAAAAAAAAAAAGAAAAATGAAAATAAAGAAAAAACGCCGCCACGCGCCGCCACGGCCGGGGAATGAATCCATCGGATGTTTGTCTCAGTTAACCAAAGGAAATCCTTTGAATCCTTTGATTTACCCCCGGGGGGGACCTGGGGCTCGTCTTGGAAAGCTAGATAGGAAACACACGGTGGATCGAGATTGATTTATTACAGGGCATCGTGAATACAAATATTTGCGGTTTGTAATTAGCAAAGTAGGAGGAGGGGAGAGAGGGGGGGGTTACGAGAGAATCATCTCGGAAGAGATATACATCACGTGTCAGGGAGGGAGGTGTGTAGCCCAGTGGTTAAGGTGTTGGACTCTGGACCGGAAGATCACGCGGGTTCAAACCCCACCACCACCACCGAGCTGCCACTAGTGGGCCCTTAACCCTCAATTGCTCAGTTGTAAGTCGCTCTGGATAAGTGCCCTAAATGTAAACATGTCGAAGGTGTATGATTGCCTTAATATAAGGCGTGCATTGATGCTAAACTACCTCTCGGACAATGCATGCGACTGTTACCCACAAAGTGAAGACATCCGGCCACTAGAGTGCAGTGTATCCCAGCAAGCGCAATTGAGAAATTGTCCAGGAAGTGTAAAATAATGCAAGAAATGCAAATAAACCAAGAAAGAAAAGCGAATACATGTTTGTGCTTCAAGGAGAAAAACATACCATGTTTTTGTGTTATGAGGCGGCGTCGCTCATCAAACATTATATAATGTTATACAGTTACACCTGACACTTGGAGGGCATCCATAATGCTGACGTGGCCCACAATGACAATGAGTTTCACACCCCTGACGCACATTTCCACCCAGATGTAAATGAGTTTCACTAAAGGGAAGGGGTTTGGGAAAGGAGGGGGGTAGCTCAGTGGTCTAAGGCGCTGGGCTGCTGATCGGAAGATCCGGGTTCGAGCCCCGTTATGGCCAAGCTGCCGCCCTTGGGTCCTTGAGCAAGACCCTTAACCCTCTGTGCTCCAGGGGCGCCGTTTCATGGCTGATGACCCTGCACTCTGACCCCAGCTACCAACATCAAGCTGGGATATGCGAAGAAAAGAATTTCACTGTGCTGTAATGTATACGTGATAAATAAAGGCTATTATTATTATTATTATTATTAAAAAAATCAATCCTCAAAATGTCCCGGAGAATATAGATTAACATGGCAGGGGTAGAGCTTTAAATTTGTATCTTCCCTTTTAACTGTGTTATTAAAAAAGTCAAATTGTGTTGGATAATTAGGTTGAATCGTATCACATTATAAGGACACCAAATTATAATGAATTACATAATAAATAATAACAAAATATAATAAAATTATAAGGGGGGCACGGTGGCTCACGTTCGCCTCACACCTCCAGGGTCCGGGTTCGATTCCCGTCTCGACCATGTGTGTGTGTGGAGTTTGCATGTTCTCCCTGTGTTCTCAGGGGGTTTTTCTCCGGGTTCTCCGGTTTCCTCCCGGTCCAAAAACATGCACGATAGGTTGATTGGCACCTTGGAAAATTGTCCCTAGTGTATGAATGTGTGTGTGTGTGTGTGTGTGTGTGTGTGTGAATATGTCCTGCAATGGTTTGGCATTCCATCCAGGGTGTATCCTGCCTTAATGCCCATAGACTCCTGAGATAGACACAGGCTCTCCGTGACCAGAGAGAAGATCAGATAAAGCGGATATTCTTTTTGGGATAGACGGGGAATAGATAGAAAGCGGTTTGAATTGGAGATGGATTGATGATGGATGAATGAATGAATGAATAAAATTATATAATGTTATACAATTATAAACAATCATGGCTGCCACCTGAGCCAATCGTTCTCTTCGGGAATGAGATATATATACGTGGTATTTTTTTTAAACACTGCATTCAAATGTACAATTTTTTTTTGCTATGCTGAAGCCTCTTCTTTTCAGTGAAAGAAACATAAAAGCCTGCTTGGAACTGCCAGGCAGGCTTTCATGTGGTTTCGCGCCGAGGAAAAGCGTCTATCTGAACCATAAAGGCAAAATCAATAAAGCGCCGCAGTGACAGTTGACCTCTTGCGAGTTTCTCCCATCGCCAAACATGATCTCTGATCTCATTGGTCATTAACCTCATCAATTGCTGGCCCAAACGACCCGTTCACGTATCGTGGATTCCGCTAAGCTCTTCATAATCGGCCTATGAACTCGGCGGCCGGTTTCTCTTACTGTTGTTTTTTTGTTTGTTTGTTTTCCCGCTCCGGTACGGTTATTCCTTATACAGACAGGCATATTTCCAGATCAAAGTCCAGAAACTGCTCGAAGGTGATCCGGAGAAATAAAACGCACCCGAGGTGAATTTCAAGTGCCTCAATACACACGTGTAACATCGGGTGCAAGTTAAAAGCAATCACAAATCCGCAAGCGCGTTTCCGTCACCCTTCGTTTCAATCTCGGATTGAGAATACGCCTGATGGAAACGTGTCAGGTTCTTTAACCCTAACCCTAACCCTAACCCTGTTTTTTTCAGATCCCTAAACCACAACTAATCATGGAATTTAAAGGAGATCCAGTCGGAGGGAAGCACATCCGGTACGTTTCCATACATCTAAGGTCACAGCCGACAATCATCTGGTCTCATTATAACTGACATGTGATTAGGATCGGGTATCATATTATTTGTATCCATTCCGAGTCTAATTCCCGTTCAACGTATCGATTCCGAATCTTATCGATTCCCAGGTTCGATTCCAAACAGTGCATCAACTGCAGTTGCTTATTCATGTCGGTTGTGACACCTTGTTTGCAACATATTCGTTTATTCCAATAATTACACTTAGCGGTGTCTTTAGTTTTTACAAAGTTTAGCCACACTTTTGAGGGCTTCCCACGGTCCTGTTAGCAACGGGGTAAATAAAAGATCCCGGGACACGAGAAGCAGATAACAGTCAAACGCCGCCGCGGAGCCATTAAATCCCCAGCAGCGTTTTTTGCCACGACATGGCCGCCGAATCGGAAGTGCACTCCCGAACCCTGCAGTGAGCATCGCAAAAACACGTCCATCTTGTAAACTTATGTTTAGATTACCACATAAGGTCCTGGTAGATTGGATACACTGAAGGTCCTGGCAGATTGGATACAATGAAGGTCCTGGCAGATTGGATACACTGAAGGTCCTGGCAGATTGGATACACTGAAGGTCCTGGCAGATTGCCAGGTGAAAAAATAAACTGCGCCCGAAGGAATCGATAAGAGGAATCGAAATTTAATTTTATAACAAGTAATCTTAACTATCCCATTCCAGAATCGGGAATTGATTATCGATTCGCGACAATACATGTGACAGACCTTCCCACCCATTGGTTCTCTCCAAGACTCCAAGACTTTCAATACTGAAAATAGTTTATATTTCGCCTCGCAATCTGGAGAAGTTCGAGCGGAATGCCGCTCTGTTGTGTCACCTCATAAAACTTTAATAGGATTATCGAATTCTCGGTTTGCTCTTTGGCTTGGTGTTTAAATGGTACTTCTTTGTACGACTTCGAAAATGTCTTTTTTTTTTCTTTTCAAATGGCATCAGACATTCCCTGCTTCCTGAAGCCTTGGCATTTTCTTCTTATTTACCCTCACACAAGAAAACAAATCTGTATTCGCATCTATATAAATGTCTCAGCATGGTCTGACTTCGGACCATAGAACCATCCTAGACCTTTTTATTAAATAGAATAGACGAGCCTTTATTTGTCACATATACATTTCATTCATTCATTCATTCATTCGTCTTCTACCGCTTTATCCGATCTTCCCTCGGGTCACGGGGAGCCTGTGCCTATCTCAGGCGTCTATGGGCATTAAGGCAGGATACACCCTGGATGGAATGCCAACCCATCGCAGGGCACACACACACACACATTCACACACACACATTCATACACTACATTTACATTTGCAGTATTTGGCAGACGCCCTTATCCAGAGCGACTTACAACTGAGCAATTGAGGGTTAAGGGCCTTGCTCAAGGGCCCACTAGTGGTAGCTTGGTGGTTGTGGGGTTTGAACCTGCGATCTTCTGGTCCAGCGATCTTCTGGTCCAGAGGCCAACACCTTACCACTAAGCCACCACCTCCCTCGTGGTGTACACTAGTATACACTAGGGACAATTTTCCAAGGTGCCAATCAACCTACCGTGCATGCTTTTGGACAAGGGGAGGAAACCAGAGAACCCGGAGAAAAAACCCCTGAGGCACGGGGGAGAACATGCAAACTCCACATACACATGGCCGAGACGGGAATCGAACCCAGACCCTGGAGGTGTGAGGTGAACATGCTAAACACTAAGCCACCGTGCCCCCTATATATTACTGAGCATATCCCAGCTAGGGGTCAGAGCACAGGGTCAGCCTTAATACAGCATCCCTGGAGCACAGAGGGTTAAGGGCCTTGCTCGCAATACCGGAGCTCGAACCCCCCTCCCTATATTGTTGAACTTTCTAGTATAACAATGAGAATATTACAAACGTTCATTTGTGCAGATTTCCCTCGCTACTTTGAAAAGTTCGGTTTAGCAGGTGAAATGAACTTTGTGTTTACGTTCCTGGCCGAACGTTGAATATTGAGCAGCCTGTTCCAGTCGAGTTTAATGAGTTTAGCGCAGGTTATTTCGGGATCGCGCTTGAATCGGGGACGAGACCGCAGATTGCTGACTTATTTGTCACAGAACAGTGATCATTAGTGGTGTAAAAGGATCATGATGGAGGAGGACGATGTGCAACTCTGCGTCTAGGTCCAATTTTAAACTCTGCGGGGACTTTAAATTAGCTACACTATCTATCGAGGAAATGTGAATTTGTACAAATGGGGCTTAATATATCCAAACACACACACACACACACACACACACACACACACACACACACACTCACACAGATCCCTACAGTAAATCTCATCTGTGCATAATAAAGCATTTAAATGCTACATCGTCTCGACAAATGGATTCGTCTCCATGTGAGAGCATGCACGCTCCACGCTCCATGCACTAAGGAAAAGAAAGTACACCCTCTTTAAATGTAATGTATTTCTTTCTTTATCAGCGCCCATATATTAATTAATTATGCCTCCACCATTTTCTTAATCAAACAAATACGCTAAAGCAGTGGGGGGGTGGGTAATGCAATGTGTGTGTGGTGTGTGAAGGGGGGGGGGGTAGAGTCATGTGACCCTGGGGAATATTGTATGTTTTTTGCCCTACTAGAATAAAGTATAATATATTATATATATATATATATATATATATATATATATATATATATATATATATATATATATATATATATATATATATATATATATATATATATATAGATATTATATATATATATATATATATATATATATATAAGGGGGCACAGGTGGCGTAGTGGTTAGCACGTTCGCCTCACACCACCAGGATCCGGGTTCGATTCCCGTCTCGGCCATGTGTGTGTGGAGTTTGCATGTTCTCCCCGGTCCAAAAACATGCACGGTAGGTTGATTGGCACCTTGGAAAATTGTCCCTAGTGTATGAATGTATGTGTGTGTGTGCCCTGTGATGGGTTGGCATTCCATTCAGGGTGTATCCTGCCTTAATGCCCATAGACGCCTGAGATAGGCACAGGCTCCCCGTGACCCGAGGGAAGATCGGATAAAGCGGTAGAAGATGAATGAATGAATGAATATATATATATATATATATATTCCCAGTGAGGGTTCCTAGGGGGCTCGTAACAGAAAATACTTGCTCAACTTCCCTAAATTGACAAGAAAATATTTTGCTTCTTGAGCTATCCCCCGACCCCCCTCCAAAAAAAGCCAAAGAAAATCCCAAGAATTGGTAAAGCTATTGGGGGAAAAAATAAGACAAGTACAGCCTGCCTACAATCGCTAATAGAGCAGCTAACCGCCAGGTCTTACTAATGGCACACATTAGAAGTGTAATTACCTTTATAAAAGAAGGCGTTTGGCATTTTGGAGCACTCAGGTGAGTGTGTCTACAATATGCTAAGAAGAAAGGACCGCAGCAAGGACTGAACTGTTGCTGCTCAACAATCTGGAAAGGGTTATAAGGCCATTTGCAAATAATTTGAAAAGCACCATAATACAGTGAGGTGGTTCGCTCTATGAGTAAGTCATTGAACGTTGGATCAGAACATTACATTTAACATGATTTAACAAAAACATTTTCAATGTACCATTTTGGTTACTTTCCGTATAAAATGGTACATTTAGGTTATATACGGTAATATAGAGAGGATACACATACACATTGAGAATGCACAGCTATTAGTAAGGAGTAATAGCCACACAGACATAGACATATATATATATATATATCATTCATTCATTCATTCATCTTCTACCGCTTTATCCGATGTTCACTCGGGTCACGGGGAGCCTGTGCCTATCTCAGGTGTCTATGGGCATTAAGGCAGGATACACCCTGGATGGAATGCCAACCCATCGCAGGGCACACACACACACATTCACACACACATTCATACACTAGGGACAATTTTCCAAGGTGCCAATCAACCTACTGTGCATGTTTTTGGACCGGGAGGAAACCGGAGAGAACCCGGAGAAAAAACCTCCTTGAGGCACGGGGAGAACATGCAAACTCCACACACACACGACCGAGAAGGGAATCGAACCCGGATCCTGGTGGTGTGAGGCGAATGTGCTAACCACTACGCCACCGTACCTCTATATATATATATATATATATATATATATATATATCATATATATAGATATATATATATATATATATATATATATATATATATATATATATATATATATATATATATATATATATATATATATATATATAGTAAAAAGAACCAAAACAGAAGGCAACAATCTCTTCTAAGGACTGGCAAATTCAATCCAAGATCAGGCTTTTTAATCCTCAAAAATAAATAAATAAACAAACAAACAAATAAATAAATAAATACCAATTCCAAGCCACATCATGTGACCGAGTCTTATAAGCATCTTAAATCGTCATGACAGAACTCTGAACAAAGGCTGACCTGAACCAAAATAACACTGAAATGGTCTTTTTTCTTTTTCCTCTAAGAGAAAGAATATTTCAGCATGACTTTGCATCTGAACTAACCACAAAAACTCCTTAATATCAAAAGCAATTTGGCACAGAAAGGGCAGGGGTCAAAATCCAGACCCTCATCATTATGATGCCGTGTCGGGAAAAGAGTTATATATATATATATATATATATATATATATATATATATATATATGCACATGTTGATGCACTCTTATTTCCTCATTGAACAGATCAACAGGTAAAACGAAAGCCTGATTCACAGCAAAAGTCAAATTTCTCCGGTTAAAAAGACGAATGCATTTTGTGTGTGTGTGTGGTGTGTGTGTGTGTGTGTGTGTGTGTGTGTCTTTTGTACACTTGTGTATCCAGACAACATCCATTACTAGGATGGATCATCAGGGACTCGATAACTAAAAATAACGTCCCACGCCGAGATGCTTCAGCTCTAAGTGAGAGTGACAAACTGAGTGGGTGGGTGGAGAAAGAAGTGAGACAGACAGAAAGACGAGCAGAGAAGTATGTAGCAACATCATCTTAATGGTCCATCAGCCGAGACTGGGTGTCGCGTTAGGACTTGAGCCAGCGCGGCAAAGCCGCCGACCAAACTCTTTCTGCGTTAATTACCACCCGATTCTGTCATGATACTAGGTGCACTATTCGCTCTCTCTCTTTCCTATCGCCGCATGCTGAGACTAGGTATGTGCAATGACTCCTTGTTGGAAGATGGAACAAAAAAAACCCTCAGGTTGTATACTGTCATCTCGAAAAGCAGAGGCAAGGGTGCCAGGTTTCAGCCAAATACCCCCCTCAAAAAAATGCACAAAGGGATATTTCTATTCTTTTTCTCAAACATAAATAAACCACACACACACACTATATATATATATATATATATATATATATATGAACCGAAACAATGCTTTTTAAACCCAGTGAGAAGGTTTGACAGAGACAGAATTATTCACTGGCTGTGTGTGTGTGTGTGTGTGTGTGTGTGTGCTTCTGTGTGTCTTACCTGCCCAGTACTTTAATAAGGAAGGGGACAGTAAGCGCCCCCATCAGACCTCCAATAGCAAATATAGACACAGTGATGGACCAGAGCAAAGTGAGCGTGTCCACTGACGCCGGTTCACCATAGCGTGTTATCCATGTCAGGTTATAGAACGCCTTTATATCCTACACACACACACACACACACACACACACACACACACACACACACAGCAATGACTAATGATGGCACTTTAATGAAATCCGTGCATCTTTTTACTTGTGTGGGTGAGAGAGAATGAGAAGTTGTGAGTGTATGAATGCGTATGGGTAAATATATGGGAGAAAGTGAGCAAGACTGTGGTTGAATATATGTATGTGAATGTGCGTTTTCTGTAATCGATAGCGAGAAAGAGGGTGTATCTGTGTGTGTGTGTGTGTGTGTGTGTGTGTGTGTGTGTGCGAGAGAGAGAGAGAGAGTAATAGAGAGAGAGTGATAGAAAGAGACGGTTTGTGTTTGTTTTGTATGTATGTGAGTGGAAGAGAGATAGAAAATGTGTGTATGTGTGTGTGTGTGTGTGTGTGTGTGTGTGTGTGTGTGTGTGTGTGTGTCTGTGTGCATGTGTGTGTGTGTCTGTGAGTGATTATGCAATTAAAAGCATGTGTGTGTGTGTGTGTGTTTTTATGTATGTACTGCATATAAGCATGTGAGTGAAAGACAGATAGAGAGACTGTGTGTGTGTGTGTGTGTGTGTGTGTGTGTGTGTGTGTGTGTGTGTGTGTGTGTGTGTGTGTGTGTGTGACCAGATGTGCTCAATTACACACACACACACACACACACACACACACATACACACATAAGCAAGAGGACTGTGATGCCAATTCCATAGTAGGGGGTTTGCAGATAATTAGGTGTTTTAATTAGATCTAAGAAACGTCAGATTAAATGCCAAATGTGTGTGTCTGTGTGTGTGTGTGTGTGTGTGTGTGTGTATTTGAATGCCATGCATGTATGCAGATATATTTGGTAATTAGATCTGACAATGGAACGGAAACATTTCGTTTTATACTACAGTACACTCCAATACACTAATACAGAATAATGTGCTCTCGGGAATGATGGATACAAGTGACAGATAAATAAATAAAATAAAATAATAATAATATAAACCACAAACTTTTTTTTATTATATTGATTAAATTGTGCCAAAAAAAATCGCAAAAAAAAAAAATCCACGCCATTGTTTACACGCTCACCAACCGATAGCGCTAGGATTAGCCGCTAACCAGGAAGTGAACATGCGGCTAACGCCAGCGATACGGATTCAAGATTTCTCTTTACTTCAACTCGTTCCGTTGCAAATTCTATTGTGCATTAATATTAATAAGGGTGTGACCCCAAAAAAAATCCACCATTTGTTTTGCGCATGCGTGTAAACGTTAAAGAATCAACAGAGCTAGCGTTAGCCGCTAAATGGGAAACGGCTAGCGGGTTTTTCATACAAAACAAATTTGGTATTTCCGGTACGTGAATCAGCAGTGGCGCTAACACAACGTTTGTTTGTGTTGTCTAAGTGTGAGGCGGAGAGATTAAACACACTTGCAGTCCTCCACTTAATACGTTCCCTCAGATTTTTAACGGTGTTTAACAGTGCAGGGAAAAAAGGAGTAAAGCTGAACCGAAATCCCTGTACCGAATAATTTTGGTGTGAATACGTGAAATCTTCAATTTTATATGTTTTACTCGCACTGTCCAATCCCTGTTTGTGTGTGTGTGTGTGTGTGTGTGTGTGTGTGTGTGTGTGTGTGTGTGTGTATAGACGGCAAAGTAAAACGGCGCGGTAAAGCGAAGACGCAAGAGAAATCGATTTACACAGGGCAGGGTCCAAACTGTAAAAAGAATTTGTGTTGCAAGATAAAAACGTCACAAAAGGTCAGAGGTGACCTACCTTGGCGGGGGCGTTGACCACGGACAGGTTGTAGCCGTACAGGAACGAGGAGCCAAGGGCCCCAAAAAACGCCGCGCTGAGTACACATCGGGTCAGCCGCTACACACAAAACGAAAGGCGAATACGTTAATAATTACACACCAATCATACATACAAGGAATGTCAAAAGTATTGGAGCCCCTTATGTGAGGACGCATTACATTTTGCCTTCACTTGAACTCCAAGATATGTTTTTACATGGACTTGGAGTGGAAGATCTCCTGCCACGGAGCTTTCGTGAAGCAACCGCAGAACACAACCGCAGGCAATAGTAATAATAAAGAAACATAAAAAAACATAAAAGAGAACGAGATCTAGAGAGTTATAAAGGGAATCTCATTGAAAAAAAGAAGCGAAACCCGGGATGAACGAATACATGAATAAATAAAACGAGCAAAAAGCCAGAAAAAAACAAATACAAAGGAAAATACGGGGAATAAAGAGTGATATCATCATTAGCAGCAGCAACAGCAGTAGCGCTCGGGTGTGTGCGTGGTGTTATAATAAGGCACGCTTTGTGAACAGAGCGTGGGAATCCCGGTGCGTTTTTATTTCGGTCTCAGAGCTCAGTACGTTCACAAAAACACATACACACACACGCACACACAAACATACACACACATACATCAAAGTCACTGCTGGCAGATTCTCGAGGAGAAAGTCTTTCATCCGAGGACATTTAAAATAATAGAAATGCAGGGCGCTAACGTCATCGCTCCCACTGTGTCTAACGCACACACAAACACACACACACACACACACACACAGGTACACACGCAAGCACCCAAAGAGCGTGTAATGTTTTGTGAATTCATGGGGCGTCTGCTGCTTAAGTCTACATTCCCTGACACTTTTTAGGTCAGTCGTTCACTTTGTAGTTACACCGCTGCGAAGAAAACCTCTTTTTTTCTGTAAGATGTGCTTTTTTCTGTACATTTTGTCCCCATTTGCTTTTAACCTCCACAACAAACGGGGACAAAACGTTCCTTTACATGTTCCTCAAGTTGTTCCGCTGGAGTTCGGAGAGAATCATTCAGCTACGGGCGCATTAGTGAAGTCTGGGATGCAGTCAGGGTTCTAATTCATTTGTGCACAGGGACATTGTCATCACCGGAACAGGTTCGGGGTTGAAGGGAAATGTTCGGCGCGGCTTTAACTGGGGAGGAACCACGACCCGGCAGGAAAAGCCAGGCGTCCCGATGCTTTTGCCTGCATTCTGTAGAACACATTTTGGTCACGCCAACACCCTTAAGCATAAGGCAGAAAAAAAAGAATCCCATCCCTTTATGATCCATCTTCCTGTCTCCGTCTCAGCATCTGCTCCACTCCACGTCTCGAAAAACATTTGTCTTTTCTCCAAATTCAGGCTGCTCTTACGTAAATGCATTTCGTCTGTATGCAGGAGGAATGGTAAGATTCAAAAGTCGCAGAAGTAAACTTAACGGCGTGGCGCATAAAAAGCGGCATTTGTATCGCATCGTTTTTTTTTTTAAACATATTTGCATCAGTTAAAAATGATTCATTATATATATATATATATATATATATATATATATATATATATATATATATATATATATACATACAAAAAAGAACAGATCATTTCAGCATTGACCTTTCCGAAACCAGGCTTATCGCTTGTAATGTTAGGATGGAATAGAAACGAATGTGAAATTTCCCTGAATTACTCCTGCTAGCTGCGCATTCACAACAGGTTTGAGCTCCTCACTATATTAGCGTATATTACCGTACGGAACCTAAACGTATCACAAGTTTATGTGGAAAAGCAACCGGAACAGAATTCTTAAAGGAGCCACGTCCCATTTTTAACAATGAAAACAACCAAAAAAAGTTAAATGTATGGAGTAAAGAGTAAGAGAAAAAAAAAAGAAAAAAAATGAAATAATCAATAGTTTTACTGAAGGGAAAGATTTTGAGCGAAATGTATTCTTGTGCAATTAAATATTTGAATCTCTTGGCAGCCATTATATATCATTCATCTTCTACCGCTTTATCCGATCTTCCCTCGGGTCACGGGGAGCCTGTGCCTATCTCAGGCGTCTATGGGCATTAAGGCAGGATACACCCTGGATGGAATGCCAACCCATCACAGGGCACACACACACTCACATTCACACACATTCACACACACACATCCATACAATAGGGACAATTTTCCAAGGTGCCAATCAACCTACCGTGCATGTTTTTGGACCGGGAGGGAAACCGGAGAACCCGGAGAAAAAACCATGGGGCACGGGGAGAACATGCAAATGCCAAATTCAACACACATATGGCCGAGACAGGAATCGAAACCCGGACCATGGCGGTTGTGAGGCGAACATGCTAACCACTAAGCCCACCTTGCCCCCCCCCCCCCCCCCCACCCCCCACCCCCCCCCCCCCCGCCATTATATATACATATATATATATGCTATACTTCTATTATTTCGCATGTGACTTAGCGACTGCGCTCACTGCCTCACAGGCACGCTTTGAAACGAAACGAAAAGAAGTTTAAATGTGGATGTGACAGCGTGCTCCCCGACAAAAAGAGATCCAAATGTCACGCTGCTCATCCACGCAGACTGCAGCAACAAAGGAAGAAAAAGCACGGCTTTCATACTTTTAAAAGTCATACTTTTTTCTTTTTTTTTATAGGGGTTAACCCTGATTTCAAGTATCCAAATAGTTTAATATGTTCCCCTGAAATGTCCACCCGCACCCGTCTCGTACGCTTCCTCTATTCCCTTTGCGCCTCCCTCCCGTTCTCATGTCCCTCTTTTTCCCCCTGAGGACCCATAATTCTATCTGCAGTCAGGTAACAGAGAATAAAGGGTGATAAAAGAGAGAGAGAGAGAGAGAGAGAGAGAGGGGGGGGGGGGGGGGGAAATCGGACCAAGGTCACACACACACCTGTTTGGATGGAGCTGGCTCATTTTCAGGGCTCCGCTGGACCTTTTCCATTTCAGAAGCTCAAACGCCTGAAAGAGAGAAAATCCCCCAATTATACCCAAGGAGACATACACACACACACACACACACAGGCGATCCCCCTGCAGAAGCAGACGAAACACACACTCTGCATACCGAATGAGCTTAGTATACACAACACGGTCATATTTAGCGCGCTCCTCATTCGAGTCTATAAATATTAGTGTTCATTATCATTACTGTCACACACTGCGAGGAAGAGAGAGATAGAGAGAGAGACATATAAAGAGAAAGGAAGAGACCAGGTAACAAGGTACAAGATAAAAAGAATGAAGAGATTAAAAGAAGTGAGTGTGTGTGTGTGTGGGGGGGGGGGGGGGGGGGGGGTAAAAATGACAGGTATTGGGACTTGAGCTCCTGCTGTGTCCCACCTCATGAAGCTCTTTGGACTTTGAGGGATAAACAACCTCGTAATAACAGTCTCCTTATGCTGTCTCTTCATCACGGAACCATCTCAAGGCTGCAGGAGTAGGTGTTGAATCTATAATGAGCTCAGCTGTTGAGCTAAATTAGCAGTTGCTCAGGATACACATGTACCGCTTCCACTGCTGCTACTGTATAAGGACGTTACTCGTCCTCGTGATATTTCTTAGCCTTTTTTGACGTTCGTTTACAAATCACGTAAGATTCACGTATAAATCATTTAGATGACGATTGTTTGTCTATGTTTCTTACATCTGGGAAAGCTGGAATTAAGCTCCGAATGTGGACACGGAGTCCCCCCCCCCCCACTCTACCCTGATGCTAAACACCAGCCACGAGTGACAGGTGAATCCACTGACAGGTGAGGTGAGCACCATGGTATTACAATGGCACCTGTCAAGTGGTGGGAGCGCGTCGATATTTACAAATAAATAAATAAATAAATAGGCAAGGGGGTGGATCTGAGCAAACTCTGGTAAATGCTTACTTGACCACCAGGGCAGAGAATATCTCCAAAAATAAGAAGGTCCTGGTTATAACCAGGCAAAAAGTGACTGGTGTCAAAAGGGTTCACATTCATTACTCAGATAGAAGTATAGATACAGAAGAAGTATTAACTAAAGCGTTTTACTCGTGTAAAAAAAGTGTAAAAATACTGGTTTCAAAACTACTTAAAGTATAAAAGTAAAAGAAAGGTAAGGAAAATAAATGCCATTAAGTACTACAGCTTTTTTTTTTATTTATCCAAACGTCTCTCTACCGATACTGTAGCTTAGTTTGCGGAGGATGGAGAGAAAACACACCCGTTTGATAAACGAGCCAGTAGTGGAGAAATAATCACTTTTAAGAAATGATCTTTTTTTTGAGTAACGACCCCAGACACTGGTTATGTCCTTGCTGGAGTGTGACGTGATTTGTTGTCGTGTGCAGGTGCGATGGATCGTTTACAGACCGGTGTCGGAATGGTACATGTTTATATCTCATCCAACCACAATCACATTCACTCTATCCGGATTTTGTGATAGAGCGATTTACAGCATGGCTTTAATGTCAGTGTGTTTGAAAGTTTATTAGTAAAGTTATATATATATATATATATATATATATATATATATATATATATATATATATATATATATATATATATATACGCCCTTATCCAGAGCGACTTACAACTGAGAGTTAAGGGTCTTGGGTAGCAGCTTGGTGGTGGTGGGATTTGAACCTGTGATCTTCGGGTCCGGAGCCCAATGCCTTAAACACTGAGCTACCACCGCCCTAACACTTATATAACACTTATTTCTGGCATGGCACAGGCAAAAACAGCAATGCATATAAAAGATAATAGCAAAAAAAAAAAGATAATAAAACAAAGTAATGACTTGAATGGAACGAAAAGAGGAAGACAGTGAGAGTGAGACAAGGGATGATATGGCATTTATAATAATTAATATTGCACAAAGTTGTCTATGGTTAGTAGTGTGACAGAAAGAATGAATGAGAGAGAGAGAGAGAGAGAGAGAGAGAGAGAGAGAGAGAGAGAGAGAGAGAGAGACGCTGATACAACACTACTGCCACCTAGTGAACCTGTGGTTCAAAAGACTTGGTATGATATGCTGCTTTTCTCCAACATTCACTGTGAATCTATCCATCTTGCTGAAAACAAATCTGCATCAAAAGCATTTATGCTTCTTAGGATTTTTAAGTCACTGGGGTGCCTTTAATTTTGCATCAAAAAGTGTCCTGCAAAACCTACTTTAGGAAGTCGTGTTCTTAGATGTGCCCTCAAATTCTACCACACCCAAATTCCGATGGTGTCCCACAACAATCCGAAACACTTCAAATTCCCCCTTTTGTCCCACAACACTTCCCTGTGTGCCTTGTCCAACATCTCACTACATCCGAAATTCCCATTGTGCCTTCATTAACATCCCTCTGTTCCCCAAATTCCCCATTGCGTCCTACAACACCAAGGAACATCCCAAATTCCCCATTGTGTTCTATAACAATCCAAAACATCCCAAATTCCACATTCTGTCCTACAACACTCAGACACGTTCCAAATTCCCATTGTGACTTGTTCAACATCCCAATACATCCCAAATTCCCCACTGTGTCCGAACAACACTATGATGCAACCATAAATTCCCACTGTGTCTCAAAACACTCTGAAGCCTCCCAAATTCCCACTGTGTTCCAAACCACTCCAATATATCCTGAATACCTATTGTGTATTGTATAACATCCCTCTACATTGCAAATCCCCTACTCCAAAACATCACAAATTCCCTACTGTGTCTCAAAATATTTTGAAACATCCCAAATTCCTCAGTGTGTCCTGCAACACTCCAAAACATCCCAAATTCCCAGTTGTGTCCCATTACACTACGACATATCAAATTCCCATTATGTCCCAAAGCATTCAAAAACATCCCAAATTCCCCACTATGTCCCATAACACTCCAAAACATCCCAAATTCCCAATTGTGTCCCATAACACTATGACACACCAAACTCCCATTATGTCCCACAGCATTCAAAAACATCCCAAATTCCCCATTCTGTCTCAAAATACTCTGAAACATCCCAAAATTCCTCCCTGTGTCCTGCAACACTCCAAAACATCGCAGATTCCCAATTGTGTCCCAAAACACTACGACACACCAAACTCCCATTATGTCCCACAGCATTCTGAAACATCCCAAAATTCCTCCCTGTGTCCTTCAACACTCCAAAACATCCCAAATTCCCAATTGTGTCCCAAAACACTACGACACACCAAATTCCCATTAAGTCCCACAGCATTCCAAAACATCCCAAATTCCCCACTATGTCCCACAACACTCTGAAACATCCCAAATTCCAAACTGTGTCCCATAACACTACGACACACCAAACTCCCATTAAGTCCCACAAAAACATCCCAAATTCCCATTGCGTCTTGTCCAACATCCCATTACATCCCAAATTTCCAGTGTGTCCTTTAAGATCCTGGCATATCCTGCCAGCCAATTTTCCACTGTGGCCCTTCAATCGCATACCTCAAGTGACTGAGAAACATTTTGCCAGGTTACTGCTAGAAAACTAATAAGCAAACCCAATTGGTCAATAGGAACCAATTTCTTTCATATCCAATATACTGGGACATTTGTGGGGAAAAATGATGCAGCGTATTACAACTATACTTTCTACTATTTAATAATCATTTTTCAAATATTGTTGAAATTGTTTGATGTTTTATGACAGAACATTAATTACCATGTTTAAGAACGACGTCCAACAACCCAACCAGACTACCAACATCCGGTCCTACTGTCCTCATAAACCACCATACATAACAACTTGCTACTGCACTGTAGAATGGTGTACCCCGCTTTCTATATGAGGAGAGGGTAGCTGGTCTGAAGCACTGAGGTACGGATCGGAAGGTCGGGGGTTCAATTCCCGGTCTCGCCATGCTGGGTTCTTGAGCAAGGCCGTTGACCCTCTGTCCTCCAGGCTGTATCATGGCTGACCCTGCGCTCGGACCCCAGTTTCCAAAGAAGTGTGATATGTGAAGAAAGAAATTCACGGTCCTATAATGTATATGTGGCAAACAAACACTGCTCTGTTCTATCCTGGTGCATACCAATACATTTCACTATTCATTGCACTATATAATGATTGCCCTTTACCTCCAACATCCCAGCAAAACCCTTAACCTGCGGGAGGATGTAGTAGCTCAGTGGTTACAGGCTCTAGACTGCTTATCGGGAAAGGTCGGGAGGGTCCGAGCCCTGGTATTGCCAAGCTGCCACCCTTGGGTCCTTGAGCAAGGCCCTCAACCCTCTGTGCTCCAGCCATATCATGGGCTTCCATGAAAAAGAAAAGAATTTCACTGTATATGTGACAAATAAAAGCTATTCTATTCTACCTCCCAATGTCTCTCCAATTTGCCCCTCATTCCCCATGCAATATACACACCACGGCGTCCTGCCTTGCCAACGGTCCCACAAACCCCCAGCGTGCCCTCCCAATATCCTTAACTTCCCACTGTGCCCTTATCCTGCCGTATATATATCGTGTCTGTCTCTCGCTGTATGTCTCCATGGGTGAGATTCCTGAGATTCTGAAGTGAAGACTCGAAACAATACTTTTTGTTGAGTAATCATCTCACCTGACAGTTCTGTTTGCTCAAAAGTGTAAAAATACACACACACACACACACACACACACACACACACACATATATATCCACAGATATTGAGTGCTCAGACCCTCAGTGTCGGACAGTGTATCATCTTTCTCAGATATCTGACGCCTCTGTTCTGAGAAGCTGCGGGAGTTTGACGGAAAGAGGACAGACTGAGCGTTTGCTTCGGTTTTCCTCTACTTGAGACTCTCTCTTTCTGTTGTGTGTGTGTGTGTGTGTGTGTATTTGTCTTACCCCTAATGGTTGAAGCTAGCAAGCGATTTCAAGCGATGTTTGAGCTAGACAGCCCTTCTTATATTCTCATAAGAGTTCGCTTAGCTAACACTTCCAAATACCCAGGATCGTCTGGAAACTCGCTTGGAAGTTCGTAATTGGCGCAAGACAGAAACTTTATAACGATCCCAAGCAGCCATCCGAATCCCGAAATGACTCCTTATATAAAGGACCTTTGAGCTAGCACGCTATCGCTGGCCAGGTAATATTTAGCTACTGCGATGATAGCCTCGCTGCATTATATTGTATTAGTTCTATATTTTATAAGGTACTGAGCTATCTGCGCCGTAAAAGGACCGGCAGACTCGTTCCGTCCACGTGCTACGGGTGTACGAGTACCCGGGAGAATGAGAGTGGAGGAAAACACTTGGCAAAGTAAACAAAGCCTAAAGTGGTTTATTGTACTAAGGAAAAGAACAAGCAACACCGGATAAATGTTTTTGGGTTTTTTTATGTATACAGTTGTCGTTTCCGCTAAATTATCTCGCTGTATTTGGCGAGCGCTCGGTCCGTGTGAGATACACAGCGATATATGCAGCTAGACTTACGAACCCTAACTGTAGATTTTGCCCTAGTTGGATCGATTTTTAGCTAGCTAGCTAGTATTCATCTTCTACCGCTTTATTCGATCTTCCCTCGGGTCACGGGGAGCCGGTGCCTATCTCAGGCGTCTATGGGCATTAAGGCAGGATACACTCTGGATGGAAAGCCAACCCATCACAGGACATGACTGAGAGACAGTTAGTTCTCAGTATACACTTGTTCAGGTGTATCAGCCTGGAGATTTCTCTTAGAGGGCGCGCTAATAAACGTAAATAAAACAAATGCTAACCAGTGTTCATCTTCTGGTTCATCTTCTACCGCTTCTACCGAGAAAAACCCCCTGAGGCATGGGGAGAAAATGCAAATTCCACACACGCATGGCGGAAACGAGAATCGAACCCGCAACCCTGGAGGTGTGAAGCGAACGTTCTAACCAGTAAGCCACTGTGTCCCCTCTAACCATTCATTCATCTTCATCTCAGGTGTCTATGGGCATTAAGGCAGGATACACTCTGGATGGAATGTCAACCCATTACAGGACACACACACACACACACTCACATTCACACACACATTCATACACTAGGGACAATTTTCCAAGGTGCCAATCAACCTACCGTACATGTTTTTGGACCGGGGGGAGGAAACCGGAGAACCCTGAGGAAACCCCCTGAGGCACGGGGAGAACATGCAAACTCCACACACGCATGGCGGAAACAGGAATCGAACCCGCAACCCTGGAGGTGTGACGTGAACGTGTTAACCACTAACCAATGTTATCCTAAATCTTAAAGTGTCTTGGCATCATATAGCTTCACAAGTCACCTCAGGCCTAATTGAGCCCCGAGCACTAATTTGGGTCTCGGACGTTCTCGGTGAATGAAACTTTGCATTAAATTCCTGTTTCGCGCTTTTGATCTGGCTCTTACAGTTACTGTCACGGCATGGCTCTTGTCATACTGTTATTGTGCCAAGAGCAATAAATGTAGCCTGTTTATCTTTATGGCACATTATATCGTTGCTCTTGATCTTAGACATGCTGGAAAGCAAACGACTGATAAGATTGCGTGCGCGTGTGTGTGCGTGTGTGTGTGTGTCTGCTACGTCGAAAGCAAATCCTTTGTACGTTCCATTGCAAATCTGTCCTCCTTCATTACTCATCTCACCTAATTATGCTTATCTGTACACCTAATCATGCTTCGGAGATGTACATCATGCTAACAGGAAGCAGTCCTTTCACCTAGCGAGAATGAGAGATAGATGATCGGCACACAAAAACAACAAAGGTTCGATCTCTTTCACCCCGCGCGTTTTTTGTCGCATAGATCAACACTAGAACCTAACCTTTCCCACAGCGAAAACACTTCCGAGCGTTCGGGCCAGAATGAAACCCACCACACGCGTAGAAAGGAATACTACACCAGATATTGTGTCACGGAATATGAAAGAAAGCAGTCTAGTCAGCACTTTTCTAGATACCATATCTGTTAATCATTTGTAAATTAACATGGAAATCTGACTTGTTCAATACCATATGGAACCATTTGTAGCGATTCGGTGCGCCACGAAGGTCTGTATAATGCTTAAAAGACGCTAGGACTGGTGTGACTGAAGTGTATAACAGCAAGAATCCTTATTACTGTCCTCTTTTGATACACAAAAGTACATGGTACTGTACTGTACTGCAGGTCCATCTTAAGCTAATATCTACCGTAAGCTAATTATGTATAGCATGTTTACCACACGATTCCCCCACAGGCTTTGACCCGTAGCAAGCCAGTCGGAATATCGGAGTGCCGAGGCCATCGTTTGTCCTTGTATTTCGAGAGGCCAACGATGGTTAACCAGAAAGCAAGGCTGAAGGTAATTAACAACTAGGTCATAAATAAAAATGAGCTCTCGGTGCTATAGTTTGGTTGCTAGGAAGCATGGCGCTTAGCTGTAGCTGATATATTCTGCATTTAATATACCTAAAGATGATTAACTGCGTTTTGACTATGATAAATTGGCGAGGCGTGACAGAGTGACCTGGCTACGCTAACTTTCTCCTCCGTTTACTCCGTAAGGCCGTTCTGCAACAAGAGGTAATGTATCTAGCAGTTTTATCTGGAACCAGAGTATAAAGGTTTTATATTTAAAAAAAAAAAAGGCAGCCAAAACTGACAGTGTTGCTTCCCATAAACGTAGAGGGGTAAAGATATGCGGAAAAAAAAAACAATAACTTAAAAGATGCCTACGTAGGTAAGAGTTAAAAAGCCTTGGTTCTGGGATTCGAACTTTCGACCCTCTGATAGGAAGTCAAACAGCTTTGACACCAACCAAACACCGCACTGTCTAAATGTCATACTGTCCAAAATCCACACCATCCAAACACTACTGTTTAAACTCCACCCCGTTCAAACACCATACTGTCCAAACTCCACCCCATCCAACATGTGCTCAATGTCCAAAATCTACACCAACCAAACACTAAACTGTCCAAACTCCACCCCATTCAAACACCATACTGTTTAAAATCTACACCATCCAAACACCAGACTGTCCAAGCTCCAAAACATGTGAACACCACATCATCCAAACATCACACAATCCAAGCCCTATACTGTCCAAAATCCACACATTCTATACACTATACTGTTTAAAATCTACAGCATACAAACTCCATACTGTTTAAAATCTACACCATCCAAACACCATACTGTCCAAGCTCAAAAACATGTGAACACCACATCATCCAAACACCACAATCCTATCCCCATACTGTCCAAACTCCACACATATCCAAACACCATATTGCCAAATTCCACAACAATCAAACACTAAACTGTTTAAAATCTATACCATGCAAACAACATACTGTCCAAACTCCACCTCATTCAAAACACCTCAATTCCAAACTCCACCCCATCCAAACTCCACACCATCCAAACACCATATTGCCAAAATCAACACCAACCAAACACTACACTGTTTAAACTCCACTCCATTCAAACACCATACTGTCCAAACACCACCCCATTCAAACACCATACTGTCCAAAGACCACCCCATTCAAACACCATACTGTCCAAAATCCACACCATCCAGACACTATACTGTTTAAAATCATACACCATACAAACAGCATACTGTCCAACCTCCACATGCCACCCCAATGTCTAAAATTCACACCATACAAACACCATACTGTTTAAAGTCTACACCATACAAACTCTATACTGTCCAAACTCCAAAACAAGTGAACACTGCACAATCCAAATCCCATACAGTACAAACTCCAGACTATCCAAACACCATATTGCCAAATTCCACAACAATCAAACACTAAACTGTTTAAAATCTATACCATGCAAACAACATACTGTCCAAACTCCACCTCATTCAAAACACCTCAATTCCAAACTCCACCCCATCCAAACTCCACACCATCCAAACACCATATTGCCAAAATCAACACCAACCAAACACTACACTGTTTAAACTCCACTCCATTCAAACACCATACTGTCCAAACACCACCCCATTCAAACACCATACTGTCCAAACACCACCCCATTCAAACACCATACTGTCCAAACACCACCCCATTCAAACACCATACTGTCAAAACTCTACCCCATTCAAACACCGTACTGTCCAAAATCCACACCATCCAGACACTATACTGTTTAAAATCATACACCATACAAACACCATACTGTCCAACCTCCACCCTTTTCAAAACACCTCAATGTCTAAAATTCACACCATACAAACACCATACTGTTTAAAGTCTACACCATACAAACTCTATACTGTCCAAACTCCAAAACAAGTGAACACCACACAATCCAAATCCCATACACTACAAACTCCAGACTATCCAAACACCATATTGCCAAAATCCACACCAACCAAACACTAAACTGTTTAAACTCCACTCCATTCAAACACCATACTGTCCAAACTCCACACCATCGAAAACATCTCAATGTCCAAAATCCACACCATCCAGACACTACACTGTTTAAAATCTACACCATACAAACACCATACTGTCCAAACACCACACAATCCAAACACCATACAGTCCAAGCTCCACAACATCCAAACACCTCATCATTAAAACTCAACACAATCCAAACCCTCTACCGGCCAAACACCTCACTGTCCAAAAGACACACCACCCAAACACCACACGGTTTAAACTCAACACCATCCAAACTCTGCATTTCCCAAGCTCCACAACACCTCACCATCCAAAGACCACACTGTTTAAAATCCACACCATACTGTCCAAACACCACACGGTCCAAGTACCCACTCTGTTAATTAAACACCACACCGAAGCTGCGGTTAACAATACTTTGCAAAAAAAGAAGACAATAAAAACCTGGTGCTTTGATAAGCCATGACAATGTCCTTATAGAGTCTATGACTTCTCCAGCGCATGACCCATGACTGGGAAGAGCTGTTACGTTTACGTAATCAACCGTGACTTTAAGTGTCTCGACAAATTACACCGACTTCATCAATACTGCAAAAATTAATTTTTAAACAAGAGAACTGATACTGAGTGACACTAAAAATACATGATAGGACTGTTAAGGGAACATCAAAAACACACACATCTCACACACACACACACTCATACACACACACACACACACACACTCATACACACACACACTGCCAAGTGACGAGAAAGAAACATACACATTCTCTCATATATACATACATGAACTTATACTACTTACCCTGATGAAATAGAGTGAAATTTGACCAGCACATGAATGAATGAAACCGCTTTCTCTCTCTCTTTTTCTTTCTCTCTCTCTCTCTCTCTTATTTACCAATCATTAACTCGAGTTATCTTCCAGCCGTTGCGCAAAATCAAAACATGCCCCGAAAGAAAGTGACATATAAATACATAGAGAGAGAAAAACAAACAGAGAGAAAAAAGCGAGACACAGAGATAAAAAAAAAAAGGAGAGATACTGAGACTACAGCGGATATGAAAAATCCATATATTAACAATGTCCAATTGGACTTCTTGAAGTAAAAAAACTCCGTTGAATTACCTTTTTACCTACATTCAGCAAATGTCAGAGTCTAGCAACATGCCGCCACCATCATGCTTCATAAAAGGGGTTGGTAAAGATTCTTTTACCATACAAATCTTTTAGAATTACGAGTTGGTAGCAAAACATTTCCAGGCCAGTTTTGTAACCTGCCAACATGTGGAAGCACAAGTCTGCACTCACAGTCACAGGAAGCACCTAACCCTTCATAAGCCAGTGTGCCATCCTGTAAACATCGAGAGCTGTGCAACTGGTGCTATTCCTACTTTCCTGCAACACCACTAGTCTCGAAAGTTTTTGATTCCCGCCTCACAGTTCTCATAATGCCGCCATGTCCGACCCGGGGGCCAAATGCAGCCCGTGTTCAAATTTCCACCGGCCCTCAGCCTCAATAATCAATAATAGCACAGTTTAAATATCATGACTATATCACAGAATCCCATGAGACGGTTCAGAATACACTATACATGACATAAAAAGCTATTTTATATTTCACCAGAAGATGGCAGCAGCCCACTCTCAAGTAACAAAGTCAGGGAGGTAGAGCTATAAAACTCCACAGTGCCAAAAATCAGAAATATTTTCTGGGGGGTGTATTAGCTGGGGGAGGTTGTAGCTCAGTGCATAAGGCATTGGCCTCTGGACTGGAAGATCGCAGTTTCAAATCCCACCACCACCACCAATCTGCCACTAGTGACTATAGAGCAAGGCCCTTAACTCTCAATTGCTCAGTTGTAAGTCGCTTTGTATAAGAACGTCTGCCAAATGCTGTAAATGTGATCATGTTATGAAACCAGTGACAAAGGCTATAAATTATATTCACTCAAAAGTGCTGTGCCACCAACTGTTTCTCTGAATACGGAGATGTTGTGCATCACAACGGCTTAAATCGTCGCTTTTTTCTAACTGCTTATTTGTTTAGTCTTCTTAGATGAATAAATTCTAAAGTCCGTCCATTCTTTTTTTCTAATAATCAAACCCACCAATCAGTGTATCATTTGTTCTCTTATTTTTTCGATTGACAAATCAACCCGGGTACCGTAAACCCGACGAATTTAATATTAAAATCCAATTCAGTCTATTTTAAAATGAAAAACGCGGTCTTTTTGGTTTTTTGATATCCGCTTATAGCACACAAAACAAATAGCACATTTTCGATGGTCCATTGAAAAACGAAAGAACGAGTGATACACGCATTCGTACCGCCCTCAATGTTTTGTAATTCTGAAGAATTCATTCATTCATTCATTCATCTTCTACCGCTTTATCCGATCTTCCCTCGGGTCACGGGGAGTCTGTGCCTATCTCAGGCGTCTATGGGCATTAAGGCAGGATACACCCTGGATGGAATGCCAACCCATCGCAGGGCACACACACACACACACACACACACACACACATTCATACACTAGGGACAGCTTCCCAAGGTGCCAATCAACCTACTGTACATGTTTTTGGACCGGGGGAAACCGGAGAAAAACCCCCTGATGCTCCACAATCCACATGGTGGAGGCGGGAATCGAACCCCGACCCAGGAGGTGTGAGGCGAACGTGCTAACCGCTAAGCCACCGTGACTACTTCTGGAGAAGATAACCATTATTGTTATTTTGCTGTTTACAGTTTTTACAATAAGCAATTAATAGTGATCTAATATATGATATAAACAAATATAAAACATATTAATATATGTATTATATATATGTATTATATATAATAAAAAATTAAAAACCTGTTTAGATTTGTTAGTGAAAAGTATGCCATTTGTAATTAAATTGTTAATTTGCATTTAATGTTAATAGTTCAAAGAATGTCCTCTTTGCAAAAAGTTTGTACACCCCTGTCATAATGTTCTACCTAGGTCTTGTCATATTAGAACACATTTTGCCAGAAGCTTTGGCAAAATGTAAGATTGTTGTTCATGAGAAATGGATTCCATGTAAAAAAGAAAAAAAAAAAAGAAACGCACCCCATAGCGTAACGATGAAAACAAATGAAGACGCTTTCCAGGTATTTCTTCAAAGTCCTCTCCCAGGTAAGACTTTCCTGTTCCTATTGATTACACTCTAGTGTCCCGTTTTGTCTACTCAATAATGAATGATTTAATACCTTAATATCCCTTTTCTCAGCAATAGCTTTCTACAAAAAGGCCTGATACACAATTTGTGGACCCCTGGGGGGGGAAGGGGAGCCAAAACGACTGGAAATAGGCCTGGACTGATATAAACACATTTCAAAAACAGATTTTAGATGCCACCTACATCTATTCGGGACTCTTCTGGAATCAATAAAGCACCATTCAGAAATTCACCATGTGCCACGTCGGGAGTGGAGGGCGGAGTCGGACGGAACGAGGGCTAAGGAACACCTCAACCTGGTGAGTAATCAGAGTAATCAGATGGGCCAATGGGCAGACGCAGGAGAAGTGGCGTGCCGGCCTGTAAAGACCCGAGCGGACGCAATCCGGCCCAGGGAGGGGCGCAGACGGACGAGACGTGAGCATGTGGGTGTGTCCCAGGGTGAGTACGAGGGACGGAAAGCACCGGGACATGCGTGGAATCTCTACCTCCACTGTAACATAGGGGCAGGGCAGGTCACGGGCCCACCAGTGGCGGCTTAATATGTGAGGATCGCTATTGTACAGGATGTCGGGGGGGGAGGTGGGAGCCCAATGGTTAAGGCATTGGGCTCTGGTTCGAATCCCGGCTGAGCTGCCACTAGTGGGCCCTTGAGCAAGGCCCTTAACTCCCCAATTGCTCAGTCTGCCCCAGGCCCCCAATCCAGTGCATTCCTGATGCCGGTCCCAAAACCCGATAGATGGGGTGGTTTGCGTTAAATACTATATATTAAATATATATATATATATATATATATATATATATATATATATATATATATATATATATATATATATATATATATATAGATATAGATATAGATATAGATATTACGTGGACCATCCGCTATGGCGCCCCCTAATGGGAGAAGACAAAAAATTGCAGGGAATTGTACAGGATGTCCTCAGATCAGGACAAAATGTCCATTTCGTTTAAACTACAACATCCAACGATCCATGAAGAGCCATGAAGAGTGGGAGACCTCCTGCCATAGAGGTATTAAACCCCGACGCCTCGCACCCTAGACCTCCTCGCTTCACCTACGTGCGTCACTCTGAACGAGCACTAATCTCCAAACACTCTAGCGGAGCATCTTCCTAGACGAACGTAGATCATTAGACACGCAATTGTGGAATGGTATGTTTACAAAGAAGCAACCCATGATCAGGGGACGTGAACCAGAGCACACACTAAACACACACACACACACACACACAACATAAACACCATGTTAACGTCCTTGTGCATTAAAACTCGACGGTGAGTAAAGACTTGTATAACTCAACTCACACACACATACATGCTGACACATGTTTGTCTTCAACATGAAGAAACAAGACAGAGGTAACGACAAACACACACACACACACACACACACACACACACACACACACCTCACACCATGAGACTCACCCGGCGTGTAGAAATCCCCCTCTCTCAGACTCTTTCTCACTCACTAGATCTCTGATCTCTCTCAGCTCTCACATGAGCTCCATTAGGGTAATTCATTTTAAATAACTCCCCCTCCTCCACCATCTCCTCCTCTTCCTCCTCCTCTCCATAGTTTCCATGCTGACCACAGGGTTTATCAGCAAAACACACAGAAATCCTGGAGTCACTATTTTGCAAGCGACACAGCATGGACTGAACTTAAAGTATTCAGCAGGTAGCCTTGAATAATTGTGATGATTAATGTGAATGTTTCACATGTTACAGGCAAGGTCGCCCGGCTCGGTCACATTCAAATCACTGCCCCGGGAGCTCTAATGATCCACGTGTTCGTGTGGGTTTAACGCTTCCTTGGAGGGTCACCGGACGCGTCTTCTCAATTCCTGGCTAGTTCTGTGTCGCCCGTGAGGATCTTTGGGGCTTTTCCCTTAGATCAGGGGTGGACACCAGGATGTCGGGGGGTGGGGGGAGGTGAGAGCCCAGTGGTTAAGGTATTGGGCTCTGGTTCGAATCCTGGCTGAGCTGCCACTATTGGGCCCTTGAGCAAGGCCCTTAACCCTCAATTGCTTGGTTGTTAGTCACTCTGGATAATGGTGTTTACATTTCTTCACAGGAGAACAAATATAAATAGGAAGGGAGCTCATTGGTTAAGGCATAGTCCTATAGACCGGAAGATCGCAGGTTCAAACACCACCACCACCGCATTGTTGCCACTAGTGGGCCCTTGAGCAAGGCCCTTAACCCTCAATTGCTGAGTTGTAAGTCGCTTTGAATAAGGGCGTCTGCCAAATGCTGTAAATGTTGTTGGTAGTTGGGGTCAGAGAGCAGGGTCAGCCATGACAGCCCTGGAGCACAGAAGGTTAAGGGTCTTGCTCAAGGACCCAAGGTATGGCAGCTTGGCCAGCTCGAACCTGGATCTTCCGATCAGCAGCCCAGCGCCTTAGACCCCTAGGAAGGGAGGCAGGAAGGGAGCTCAATGTTTGAGGCATTGTCTTCTAGACCGGAAGATCGCAGGTTCAAACCCCACCACCTGCTGCCACTAGTGGGCCCTTGAGCAAGGCCCTTAACCCTCAATTGTTCACGGTAAGTTGCTAGTTCACATGTAAGTTGCTCTGGGTAAATAAATAAATAAGGGTGTTTATATTTCTTCACAGGAGAAGAAATAGGAAGGGAGCTCATTGGTTAACGCATTGTCTTCTGGACCGGAAGATCGCAGGTTCAAACCCCACCACCACCAGCGTGCTGCCACTAATGGGCCCTTGAGCAAGGCCCTTAACCCTCAATTGCTCACATGTAAGTTGCTCTGGGTAAGGGTGTCCGCCAAATACTGGAAATAAATATAAACACGTTTTTATCCAAAATAAAATGCTTCTTCTCAGGCCCGGTTTTCTCCGCCAGCTTCATCACACGGTCGTTAATAAATTCACCCTCGGTAAAAGGTTTGTGGCATTTCCATTTGACTCACGGGCTCGTATGAAAAAGCGCCATGGCGGCGAGAGTGAGGCCAAAAGATAATATTAAATAGCTTTGTCTTTTTTTTTGGGTGTAATTTATACTCGTGGTCAACAGTGTGTCTGGTTCTTCTCATACCATCCCACAGCGTTTTACCCAGCAATCACTTACAATAGAACTATTTTAGTGGGAACATGTTAAATGGCCTGCTGTGGAACCCATTACTGCCATTACTGGGATGAATTGGAAGAATGGTCGCACCCCAGGCGTCGAGGAAAACATCTTCCAAAGAAGAATGGATGCAAATGATAAGGGACTCCACATGGACTGTAGGAAAGGGTCATTTTGAACGAGTCTTTAAAGTGACTCACAAGAGTCAACTCTCATGAATCCTCATGAGTCATTCGTTCTTTAATCACGTAACTCACAAATACAACGCAACCGTTTTTTTTTTTATTGTTTTTTGCTCCAAATCTTGATATTAATAATTATTATCATAATTTGTCCTTAGCTGCATTGTTATATTTTCTTTATCGGAAATATAGTCGTTTTTTTTTAATGATTCCTGATTGAATGAAACAAACGATTCAAATAACCGAGTCACTAAAAACGAACCAATCACTAATTGACATGGGCGGGACACTACGTCACCTCACGTCACGTCATTAACGGACCAAGTAAGGAAACAATTTTGCATGACAAACTGCTTTGTCGTTTATGGACTCCTGGCGCCACCTTGTGGCAAGGTACCAGTATTGCCGTTTTAGAACGACTAACATTTTAACCTATTTATTTAGTTCGCTTAATATTTAAATATTAAAAATACACTAAATAAACGCATATATATCATTATGTTACGCTTAAATAAACAAAAACAAGTTTTTAAAATAACAGCATTCTTTTGTAAACATACCTGAATGCACTTGCATCATCGTGTCGGTTCGGCGTTACCTAATCCCGCCTCCCGTGACCAATCGGAACGAAGTCACGTGTTCAACACGGCGCTCACGATTGGCTAGAAAGCTCTAAAGCGGTAAGAATAGTCTTAACGCATCTGCAAGGGTTGACAGATCCGTACAAAATGCCCTTTTTTTGGTTTGTTTGTTTGTTTGTTTGTTTACAGTGAATATCATACTTAAGGAACATGTATGCAAATGTATAAACATCTATTTCTCCCCCAGTGGAAATTGTTTGACCCCCTAAACATAACTAGTTGGGGCACCTTCAAGAACAAGATCCCTGTTGGTTTTGCAGCTGAGATTTGAACTCATAGCCTTCAAAACAACATCTAAACAACAACACAATAAACACAACTTAATCAGGATTACGTCACACATTTTCCCCCACATTTGAGAGCGTTGAAACTCCTCAAAAGCAATTTCAAAACATTACATTTGCAGCATTTATCAGACACTCTTATCCAGAGCAACTTACAACTGAGCAATTGAGAGTTAAGGGCCTTGCTCAAGGGCCCACTAGTGGTAGCGGTGGGGTTTGAACCTATGATCTTCTGGTCCAGAGTCCAATACCTTAACCACTGGGCTATCACCTACCAAAACCTTCTGGAAACTTTCCATGGGAACGTCCACCTGGGGAGAATTTGTTTGGAATATTTACATTTGGCAACTCACTGGGAATTGAAGGGAATAGAAAGTAGAAATAGTGAATAGTAGGAATGTATGTAAACTGTATAATATTCAGATATTAGCATTTTGTTTGCCATTAAGATGACGTGTATGTCAAATAATAGGTTTGGGAGAGGGGGGAGAGGGGTCAACAAATTATTAGTATAATTTGTTGCTTAGTACTTTTATTATATTATGTATATTTATGTACTTTATGTGAATACTCACAAAGGTAGACATTTGTTGACATTATTTTGTGTGCAGGATTGAGGAATTGATCTGTCAGTATGGGTATGGAGGAATGCACAGTGCATGTAGAAGGTGTGGCCTAAGTGACCCTACAGTAAGATTGTATGTAACTGATGTATATTCGGATATTGTATTACATCTGGTGGTTTTATTCACGATCTTTATTCGGATACATTTAAGCTTGGGCTCCAAATTGATGGCAGGATGATTTCCTCATGTTCTTTGATGTCCAGTCGAATTTATGTCATCACCTTGTAACTACAACTGTATGTAATCCTCGCATCGCCGCACAACCCCCACCATATCCACTCACTCGTTTTTTTTTTTTGTTTTTTTTTTGAGTACGGAATGATCTCTGAACTGATGCAACAGATCCGAATTCTTAGAAGATGAATAATTACCGCAACCATTATCGCAAAAGACTTCAAGAGTTTCTCTAGTATGAATCTTTTTACAAGTTGTCCAACTATTAAGCTCCAATGCATTGACCTTAATAGCAAGACCTACAGTTTCTCACACACACACACACACACACACACACGAGGGTTAGTCAAAAAGTTCTGACAAAAAGCATAAAGAAATTATGGCATTTGTCTGAGAACTTTTTGACTACCCCTCGTATACATACATACACACACACTATATATATATATATATATATATATATATATATATATATATATATATATATATATATATATATATATATATATATATATATATAGATATATATAGAGAGAGAGATAGAGAGATAGAGAGATAGATAGATAGAGATAGAGAGATAGAGAGAGAGAGATAGATATAGAGAATATATACATATACACACACACACACACATCAATAATTTCAATAGCAAAAAAAAGGAAAGACAACACTGTGCATAAAAATTGTTCGGCTTTATTTTCATCAGTTATTATTATTATTATTATTAGGATGAATCACATCCACTCCAGTGAAAAAGTGGAGGCTTATAATTAACACAAACATACCCACGACCACGGAGACAGTGGACAGAACACCTGTGTCTCTCTGTCCCACATGCGTGCACACACACACACACACACACACACACACTACAGTATTTCCCCGGACTGTTCCATTTCTGCTTTACAACCCATTATTGCTCCCTGAACACACAACATATACACAGACCCTCTCGGCAGAATGTGTAAACAGACCAAGGCCCATTATGTAAGCATGAGACAGTAAAAGAGAAAGAGAAGAGAGAGAGAGATTGTGAGAAATGTTATACCTCCACCTGGATGTAAAAGTAACAGTTGTGTTACATTAGTATTTGTGCTGATTTATGTTAGTAAAAATATAATTGCCGATACTTTGTGTGTGTGAAAGAGAGTGTGTGAGCGTGCATGTGTTGAATGTTGGCCAGATGGAGGTCTCGCTCTCTTGCCACTGGAATGTCACACCTTTCAATGCAGATGAGAGCAAAGGAGTGTGTTAATTGACTGAAGGTGAAAAAGACACACACACACACACACACACACACACACACAAGAGGCAGCTGAGAGTACTGGCACATGAAATGGAGAGAAAGAGGTGGGGGGGGAGCAGAGATCGAAAGAGAGTCTGAGTGAGAGCGATAAAGAGACGGATTTCCTACAGCAGTTCCCTGTCCCTGCTGCTCCTACAAATGTGTGCATAGAGGGGGCTTAGATCTTCAGTGTCCACTGTTTCACGCACGCGTCGTGAGAGGTCGTGACGAGTGTGCGTTCGTCCAGCCAGGCCAGGCCGCTGACGTGGTGTAACCGGTGAGCATCTGTAACGCGCACAAAAAAAAAGCACTATGAGGACAAATTTTTATTGTGGACACATGAGCATAAGATTACACTATATGCTTCCTATTCCTGAGGATGGATGTTCCTGTACATGTTGTAGCTAATGGCATCGGTTAAAGCATTCAAATCTCACCTCCACCAGGCTGCCACCAGTGGGCCCTTGAGCAAGGACCTTAAGCAGTCAGCATTCCAATTCAATACCGAAGGAGTTAGCTCTATAGCATGAGATCTTCCGCTCCAATCCATTTACATATTCATGGAGCATTTTAGTGGTAACTACCTGAGTGGATGCCACTCAGAAACACTGTACCCAAAAGGAAATGCTCCATCCGTGACGAATCCCAAGCCACCACGATGGGCCCCTGAGTAAGGTCCTTATCGTACCAACAGGATGAAAATGTGACGGAAATGTTGTGCGTTCAGAGATGCTTTATAGTCGTAAAGAGTGATCCTGTGAGCGTCTTGTAACTGCAGCATCGTTCTGATCAAAAAAAAGCATTTCTGCATAACGCGTGACTCTCAGTTAAACATTGAATGTGGACTAGGGTGAAGAATGAGAGTTGTGTACCGGGAATTTTGATCCGCTTTTCAGGATCGGAGATGCTCCAGACATACACCAGCATGTCCATTCCTCCGGAGGCAAAATGATCGTTATCAGGATTCCAGCTCAGACACACCACTTTAGCATGATGGCCATAATATTCATTCTTAATGGCCATAATATTCATTCTTATATGTATGCACACACACACACATCACATATACACAGCATGTGTGTATATATATATGTTTATATATATAATATGAAACGCTTTATTATGTCTGTATATGCATTATAATCATTATATATATATATATATATATATATATATGATATATATGTATGTATGTATGTATGCATTGTGTGTATATATATATAGTAATATATATATATACGTGGACAAAATTGTTGGTACCCTTTGGTCAATGAAAGAAAAAGTCACAATGGTCACAGAAATAACTTTAATCTGACAAAAGTAATAATAAATAAAAATTCTATAAATGTTAACCAATGAAAGTCAGACATTGTTTTTCAACCATGCTTCAACAGAATTATGTAAAAAAATAAACTCATGAAAACAGGCATGGACAAAAATGATGGTACCCCTAGAAAACACAGAAAATAATGTGACCAAAGGGACATGTTAATTGAAGGTGTGTCCACTAATTAGCATCACAGGTGTCTACAACCTTGTAATCAGCCATTGGGCCTATATATATATGGCTCCAGGTAATCACTGTGTTGTTTGGTGATATGTTGTGTACCACACTATGGTGTGACATACCACACTGGAAGCATGGACCAGAGGAAGCAAAGGAAAGAGCTGTCTCAAGAGATCAGAAAGAAAAATTATAGACAAGCATGTTAAAGGTAAAGGCTATAAAAGACCATCTCCAAGCAACTAGATGTTCCTGTGAGTACAGTTGCAGTTGCACATATTATTCAGAAGTTTAAGATCCATGGGACTGTAGCCAACCTCCCTGGACGTAACAAAGGAGGAAAATTGATGACAAATCTAAGAGACGGATAATCCGAATGGTAACAAAAAGCCTAGAAAGACTTCTAAAGAGATTAAAGAGTTCAAGGTTTGAACTTCATGACTACATCAGTGTCAGGAATCATCCGTCGTTGTTTCAGTGTCAGATGGGAGACGACCAAGGAGGCACCATCATAAAAAAGCGTCGTTGGAATTGATGAGCCAAAGTGGACTAGCTTCATGGGAGACTGTGGACCAAGGAGGACACCATTGTTGAAAACGAATCATAAAAAAGCAAGACTGGAATATGCCAAACTACATGTTGACAAGCCACAAGAAAAGCTTCTGGAGAATGTCCAAAAATCGAAGTTTTTGAAACATGGAGGCACTGTATGTTCTGTATGTTCAGGAAAAAATGAAGCAGGGTGTCAAGAAAAGAAACTGTCCCTCTGTGAAACATGGAGGAGGCAGGGTACTGTTATGAAATCTCAAGTATGGCACATGTCTATCTGTGCAGAGAAACTGTCTCAGAAAGCTTGGTCTCAGTCAGTCAAACAGCTTGGACAATGACCCTCAGTCGCAGCATGGGTAAAAACACCCAACAGGTCAATAAGAGGAAAAAGTGGCCGTCTATGGCCTAAGAGGAAAAAATTGGACTATTCTAAAATGGCCGTCTAGTGGCCGTCTGAGCCCTGAGCCCTCTATGAGCCCTTGAGCATCTATTGAGCATCTTTGGAAGGAGCTGAAACATGCAGTCTGGAAAAGGCACCCTTCAAACCGGACACAACTGGAGCAGTTTGTTTTCTCATGAGGAGTGGGCCAAAATACCTGCTGAGGTGCAGAGGTGCAGATGTCTCATTGACAGTTACAGGAAGCGTTTGATTGCAGTGATTGCCTCAAAAGGTTGCGCAACAAAATATTAAGTTAGGGGTACCATCATTTTTGTCCATGCCTGTTTCATGAGTTTATTTTTTTTTTTTACATGAAAAACAATTCTGTTGAAGCATGGTTGAAAACATTGATTAACAATATGTCTTTCTTTCTGATTGGTTAACATTAAAGTTATTTATTGTCAAATTTTTAGTTATTATTACTTTTGTCAGATTAAAGTTATTTCTGTGACCATTGTGACTTTTATTCTCTTATATATATACCAATATTTCATTGACCAAAGGGTTGTCCAACATATATGTATATATATATATATATATATATATATATATATATATATATATACCGCTCACATAACATCCACCCACAGCATTTAAATAATTATATACGCTAATTATATAGATATATTATATATATATATATATAATAAATATATACATACACACACACACACACACACACACACACACTTAAAGCATTGCTAGTCATGAGACATTGGCCTATGAATCGGAAGATCACCGGTTCAAATCTCACCTCCACCAGGCTGCCATTAGTAGGCCCTTGAGCCCCTTGGGCCCCTTGGGCCCACACACAGATATATAAATATAACCCCACACACACCACCCCAAGAAATATAAAAATAAAACACACACACACACACACAGAGACAGATATATTATGACGGCGCAGATTATTTTTGTTACCTCATAACCGTCAGCAACGGTGTACACAACAATGACTTTCTTCTCGTTTGTGGCAGCAAGAAACGCCCCATCTTTGGAATAATGCAGATCGGTCACAGGGCCGTTGGTATCCAGAACCTTCCCATCATCCTTCAAGGTGTTCCCTTGGACTGAGTAGAGGTAGACTTTTCCATCCTACACACACACACACACGGTGTAAGAATCATTGGCCATTTTTCTTAATTCACTTCACATCAAGGTTAATGTAGCTGAGCAGCGTGAAACTGAATGAGGTGAAATATGCAAATTAGAGACTGCTCCTTACAGCTCCGCCGACTGCCACAGTGCCACCCCCGGGGTGAACTGCACCCACTTCTGGCACGTAGCCTAGATTGTCCAGAGTGAACACTTTCTTCTTGTCCTTCAGCAGCACCACCTACAGAAAAAAAAACCATGCAAATCAGAGGAAACACACAGACATACACACTTTGGCTGAGGGGGTAGCTCAGTGGGTAAGGTACTGGGCTATCGCTAAACTGCCACTCTTGGGTCCTGAGCATGACTCTTAACCCTGTGTGATCAAGTATCACAGCTGGCCTAATGGGGCTATGCAAAGATGAATGTATGTGACAAATAAAGGCTATTATATTCCACACACACACACACACACACACACACACACACACACACACACACAAAGCAAGGCTAGCAAGATTCAATCCAATTACCCTGAAGAACTAATGATATGAGGGTTTTATGGGGGAGTGAAAAGTATGCACGCAAACAACAACAAAAATAAAAGGTAGAAGAAGGTTGGACATGAGGAGAACAAAAACAAATGTGCGTGCAAATATTACCTGGTCAATACACACAGCTACGGCCAGTCCTCCTGCCCCAACAGACATGGACTTCGGCTGAGTGTCCATTTTCACCACGTCAGAAGCGCTAACATAACAAAAACAAAAACATAAAACGCCATTATAAATAGTAAATAAATAAATACCATGTATGTACGTTTTTCTGCACCATTTGTAATATAAAAAAGCTGGTGTATGAACGAGAAAATTTGTGTCAAAAAAATTAATTCATTAATTAAAGTTTGTCTTCCTTTCTTGCGTGTGTGATACTCATGTGGATACATGAGCATCTCACACACACACACACACACACACACACACACACACACACACACACACACACACACACACACACACACACACACACACACACACACACACACACGTATAGAATATTGTAGACTGTAGCTCTTTACTATTCCGAAGCACAAGCAGACTAATAAACGTTACAGAATCATGTCATCAGCCAGTTTACCTGTACTCCTTCTTGTTCAGGTCGGTGAAGCGGACCGTGTCGTCCATGCTGCAGCTCACCAGCCGGGCAGACTCGTCCACAGCAAGCTTGGAGACGGAGTTTGTGTGTCCTTTTCCTGACAGTGTGTCGTTCTCGCCGCTCTGAGCATCCCAGTAATGTGCACACACGTTAAGGAAAACAATTTCCTTATGCCTTATAACACGAAGCTAGGATTATAAGCAAGAACTAACATTTATGCTGTAACTGGAGACTCCTTAAAAGTGAAACAAAATCTTGCATCTTCCTTAAGAGTTTCAAAGGATATTGATGTGCCCGTCATGGCTTCCTGAATAGATGGTGTTCTTCCCGTTCTCCTTATGTACAGTCACACACTGAATGGATTTACTGTGTCCCTAAACAGGAGCAATAAACCGCAATTAATAACCAATCCATGTCCCCAATTGAGCGTCAAATATACTAATACTACACTAATATATTTACTAATACCGACCTTGATGGTGCGAATGGGGCGGTTCGGGTTGTTTTTATCCAGGTAGTTGATGTATCCAGACAGGGAAATGCTCAAGAGGTGATTTTTCTGCCACAGGCAACCCAGCTGCTGATCCACAACCTCTTTGCCCAGGTCAAAGGTCGTGACGGCGGTGCCGCTCGCCACGTCCCATAATTTGACGGTCTTATCGCCGGATGCGGAGAGAAGCTGGGTGCTGTCTGCACTCCAGCTCACCTACGGAGTCGAGTCATCACCAATTTTAGCCTTTGGAATCTGACATTTCGTGGCATTAAAGAGCGTTATCTTTATGAGACAGGCAGAAGTGGTTTTAGGGTTTTAGGGCCATATGACGCAGTCTCAAATCAAAGTTCTATCAGAGGTGTGATGCATGAAAAAAAAGCAGGAAATGTATTAAATGTAATGGCACTTGATCATATTAGTGCATCCTATTATTTCCATTATGTTTGGGTTTGAGATCATGCAGGGCAGAAATCCGAAGAGAAATTAAAATTATATTATGCAGTTTGAATAATAAATATACATATAATAAATGCTTTTCTTTTCAAATAAAATTACATAAAAATCACTATTTGCAGGCCACTTTATGGCTTCATTTGTAGCATTTATACAATGCTATTTCACTCTTTCCTCCTGCTACACAGCAGGCCTTTTTGTATTAAACTGACCTGTTGCTCCCATACATGCTTATCTGTATGAACCAAAGAATTGCTAAAAGTGACATTTTAGCTGCACACATTCACACATACCACACAAACACACACGCACACACACAAACACATATACGCACAGCATAAACCCCGCCGTCGTGAGCTTTATCTCCTCCCAGCGATCCCAGTTTTTCTGTTGTCTTGCCGTCGTAAATATAAATCTGAAACCAGAGGGAGAAAGGTGCTCAAGTACAAGAGGCAGGTGCAATCGGGAGGTAGAATCTATACATACAGTATTAAACCCAATGAAAAAAATCAATTCTGTTAGTTTGTATTTTACTCATATCATTGCCTTATATAACAAAGCGTAACCTGATTGATCAAAATGACCTCAAACATTTGCAACTGTTGTTGCATTGTGGGGAACTACAACACAATCTCAGGGGAACGCCGTTTACGCTTCAAGTGCGATATCAGAATTCCTTTTAACGGTACCTGTCCGTCAGCGCCGGCTGAGACGTATCGGTTTCCATCTGGCGAAAAGCGGACACAGTTCACAAAGCGGCTGTGATCCTGTGGAGAGGAAGAACAAAACTGTGAGTGAACACAAACGCTACATCAATTCAAATACATACAACCAAACTACTCTAATGACTAGAATCCCAAACATCCCAGTCCCTATCTGTATTAATACACTCCATTATTTTTATATGCTCCACTTGGTATTCCGGAGATTTGTGCTCATACAGCCACAATACCCCCCCCCACCCCCCCCCCACACACACACACACACAGATATTCTTCCTCTCCCTCTCTCATTTCAACGCTTCTTGCACTGCTCTATTTGCATTTGCCAGAACCATCATGACCTAGAAGATTTGTTTGTTAAATACACAGGCAAAAACGCAGAGTTAAAAGTGTGCAGTGATTACCCGGTGTCACTACACACTAGACGATGTCAGTCAACATAGAGCCGGTTTTCATTCAATTAGTCTCAAGATTTCATCCTCGTATTGACTCCAAATATGAACCTTGACCCAGATTCTATGTAAAGCGTCTCTGTGATTCTTTGAAGACAAAATTCAAAGTATAAATTCTTGCACTGGACTATAATTAACTATAATTATTAATATTATTAATATAATAGCTTGGGACTAAAATTCCTGCAAGAAGTTTTGATAACCCCAAATCTATAATAAACAGGCATTAGGAATAAAGTGCTCACCATCGTCCCAGATCCTTCATAAGCCATAAAATTAGGGACTGACTTTTAAATTGACATTTTCTGTAAAGCTGCTTGGTGACAATGCTACATGAATACAAGTAAACGTAATTGAAATGCATGTTGCACCAACCTGTGATGAATCAGAATTAGTTTACTAGCTGGATAGACTTGTACTACTCTGCTTTGTTTAAATGCAATAATTCAACAAAAAACAATATAATTTAAATTGCAATCAATGTGTGTAAATCTCTTATCTGATGTTGCTATTTAACTTCACTGGGACTAATGGGGACCTGCAGTTAATAATATGCAATTGGACGTGTGTGAATAACAGGGACTTGGTAGGGAATAATTTGGACTTTGATGAGACCAATGGGGAATTATGGGTTCAAAATAAATAAATATAAAGTGGGGGGATCTGAACCCCCCCCCCCCACACACACACACACACACACACGTGTCAACTCTGAAAGGTTTATTTCTTTATGTAAAACTGAAAAATAAACAGAAAATTATGCAAATATAAGAAAATGTGTGACTTTGACCATCTGAACTACTTTGCATAAAAGGTCAAATTTCCTCAAGTCCTTTTCTGGCGAGTCTGCAAAGGATTTTATAAATCATTTTTTTGCACAAATTATAGTTCGTCTGGTTTGTAGTCAGTAATAGTCATGCAGGGCATGCAAAATACCAAGAAATTCACAAATCTATTTGAAGGGGCCTCAAGCTGGTATGCGATTAGTACACATTTATGGGGACACGGATTTATAAATGAGCAGAAGCCGGACCAGCTCTCCTGAACGCTTTCAAAAGTATGCTATTACTGCTTGTGCAGTCTCACAAGAGAAGTGATGTGAAGTGAATACTCGCAGAGGCAAGGACTCTCAAAATAAATAGCTGAATTTATTCTTTTTTTTTGTTTTGTTTTTTTTTGGGGGGGGGGTTCCTCCTGTAGATGGGTGTGTTTTTTCTAGTAAAAGTGTTTGTGAGGGTGAACATGCTCAGGCACATATCACATTCCTGAAACCCCACAGAATAACTCCTATTCCCATTCCAACACACACACACACACACACACACACACACACACTACAAGTGCCTTATTGGCTAATAATAGTCATTTGGAACACTGGGGATGGAACTCATAGCAGCGTTTGTGTGTCTACATGATGCATGGAGAAAGTGTGTGGTTTGTCTCAGACCTAATCTTGATTGAGCTGGAAGGAGTGGATGGGGGGGGAGGGGAAGGGGGAGTAAACTTACGCTGTTAGTGCACTTGAATTTAAAAGGCGGTCCCTCAAAGAAGGTGGTGCAGTTGTCGTCGCTTCCGGTGACCAATCTGTACGGCCGGGTCTGCTTCAGGTCCACGCTGTTAATGATCTTGCTGTGTCCGACGATCTCACCCACAGAGGAGCCAGAGTCCCACAGGAACACTGCACCAAATCTAAACACACATTACTTTTTTAGTTCGTCATTTATAAACTTGACGTCGTCGTCATCAGGATCACACCACAGGTTCTGTCTTACATGAGCCGTTATAACTTTGTGACTCACTTCTCTCGTCCTTCGCCCACCACAGCGATCCGCTTGCTGTCCTCCGTCCAGCTGATGTCCTTTATCTTCCCTCCGAACGGCTGATACTCGTATTTCAGCAAGTGCTCCTTTTGGGTCGTGTCCCAAATGCGTATCTTACCAGACACATCTAAAGGGCACAGAGAGATGTGTTAAAAACGCTCAGGCCAGGACAAGAAGGACCCTCTCAGGACGTGCTCCAAATCCATCCTGTACACTGAGAAGTGTATCATTTTGGAATGGAGCGTGGAAGCAAGAAACGCTTTTACACCGTGTGTTTATTTGTCTGCAGGAGAATGTAAAACACTGCCCATTTGCACTTGTCCTGTCTATTCTCCCTCACACATGCACACATAAGCAAAAGGACAAGAGATGATCACCTCCTGAGGCGATGTAGAATCCGCTGGGTGCGTATTTGGCAACGATGACATTGTGAGGATGTTCCGTGTAGACGTCAGCAATGGCAGGATTCTGGATCACACACACACACACACACACACACACACACACACACACACACACACACACACACACGTTCATATCATTAAAGCGAATGGAATGGTTCCATATATGAAAAGTATATTGTATCCACATATAATCAAAGTTCAACAAAGATTTTTCCTCTAATTAGACTGCCTCAATCAGCCCAACACCAATTATACACCAATAACCCAGCCTGGGGCATCGTGATTCCCACCCCAATCTAAAGTGCACAGTGATGTGCAAGTAATCATGTGCAATAACAACTGTACTGCTCCATAATTGGCACAGAGAATTTGTTGGCCATTCGGAAGAATTAATTAGATATCAATGGAATTAAAAATGCATGATGTCCTCATTTTCCACTATTTCCACTACTGAATTTAAACTTTTGGGCAATTCCATTTTGGACTATTTTTCTGAATAGAAGCCCAGGAGGTAAAGTTAGTGACAGGTTTAAGAAAGATAAAAAAATTAAAAAAATCTAACCCATCACAACCATTCTGTCTAGGAACTAGTAATATTTTATTTATAACAGACCATCTCAGAAGTATGCGTGTGTATGTGTATGTGAGATGTGTGTATATATATATATATATATATATATATATATATATATATATATATATATATATATATAATATATATATATATATATATATATAAATGAGTGAGAGAGAGAGAGACACGATCGGGTCATTGTGCGCAGAAAGCTAAATACATACCATCATGCTCACCTTCACAGAGACATCAAAACTAGCACTGTACTCAACCGAACTTTGTAATTTTAACTTTTTATACATCAGAATGTATATGAATAGAGACCAAGATCTTACATCAATATTCCTGATGATTACACTCTTGCCATTGGTGTACAGGAAGTTGTTCCCTTTTGGGTCCCCACCAATAACCTTGGCCACACCCCTCTCCATCTGAGGAAGGCTGGCAAACAAGTGCTCTGTAAGAGACCAGTTAAAAAAAAAAAAAAACATTTTTAGAATAACACATACAACACACAGTCGTTCTCATCTATCCATCCATTCATTCGAATATGGTCTTTAGACCAAACACCCTATATTATATATTATATTAGTGTTAAATAGTTACATTTAGCTTTCTTAAAAACAGCGCACTTACAACCTCCTTGATTCATCAGATTTAAAGTCAAATTCTCTGTCCTCACATCTTCAGCATTCTACCCACAGTGTCTGTGAAGAGTGTGAGAACACCCAGTCTTGCATGGTTTTGCTGTCTGTCTGCTCTCAAAATAATGCTTATTGAGCTTGGACATGTGCATCGGCTCACAGTCTTCTTGCATGGTGATGTTGGTTCCAATTAGCTGCTTCTAATCTTTCTTGCTACAAACCAACCTCAAAACTATTAAGCTTCCACCTCCATGTTTGACTGTGGGGGCAAGAGAGCAGTTTTCCCATCTTACATAAGACCTTCTGGTGGGGAAGAAATGTCACATTTGCACACAGCAAAACTTATGTGGTTTGTTGCATAGAAACATCAAGGCAATTGCACGTCTAAAAAGCCATAAAACGACTAGGCGTTTCCACACTGTACACTTTACTCTTCCACTGCATTTTAACTACTGACGCTACAGCTAGTGCATAATCCAAATTCCAACACCACCACCAATTCGACACATCACTCACAATGTAAGGTGTACACCCAGGCCAATTTACTTTGAATACATCGGAATCATTTCTCAGATGATATATCATTTTCAACTAACCTTAAAATGCCTTGAGATCAACAATAACATGCAAATGGAACCATGACGACAAGCAATAAGCAGCTGTTCGGTTTCTCTCTTGGTAGCAATGTCACAATTGGACTATAGCTAGTGTTTACCTTGTGTATACTCAAAGAACATGCTGTGTACCTGTCGGACAAGTGAACCGACGTGTCCTTGGGCATCGATAGCTAATCTCTTCTTAAGTTCCAGCTTGAATGCTCAAGAACTTTGCTAACCAATACATTACAAACAGAATGCATTGATGGTGTCCCCAAAATAATTCATTATTCATAACAGAAAACAGTGTGTAACCCTCAACATATTCCTTCATGGTTAATCGTCTGTATTCAACAGAATGCAACAGAATGCATTTCCGCTTTAACTGAACTAGGAGACCACAAGCTCTTCCAGCATAAGATCCCTGTTGTGGACGACCTCCTACTACATAGCACTGACCTCAACCCTACTGAACACATTTGGGATGAACTGAAGACATGAGTGCACAGCAGGCCTCCTCACTAATGTTTTATTGTCTACTTAATGTCATTTATAATGTCTACTAATGTTTTAGCACCTGCAAACAGCTTTTTCCTCAGCTGCATCACTTGTATATATAGCTTGACATAGTACCAAGAACATCCTTGAAGATTTGACCTGGAATGTTCTAAGGCATTGATATTGCTTTAAGAAGAAAAATTTAATTTCTTATTCATTGCTAAAAGAAAGTTTTGTACTTTGAGCGACATTTAATGCTGTCATAGTCATCTCATGTCTCTTTTCTGTCTTTATAGATCTATTTCATATGAAAACACATACATCTTAATATTAATTTGATCATTAATGTATATAGATTAACAAGAAAAAAAACAAGAAGTGAAAACCCACTGTCGACTACAAGATGCTGACACAAGACACTTACAAACGCAAAAATATTGAATCAATTATTGAGGAAGTTCAACCTGCTACTTGAGATGCTGATACAGAGTTCTCAGCTGTCCCGTGTACGTCGATTACGGTCGGCTTCGTTTCAGCTAAAAGATCAGTCATCAGAAGACTACAAAGTACAGTCTGGTTTGCTATAAAGATTATTAGCGCTCAACTCTTCACAAAGTGTTCAGTGGCCGAGTGCGGAAACAAGATTCACACATCCGGATCAGCGCCACTACATAAATATACAAGGCAAGACACAAGGACAGCTTATCCCCAACAGAGAATTCACCTCATGGACACTTAAACACTCACCAAACTCTTTAATCATGCTCCAGTACCATACGAAAACAAACCCAACGCTCAGTTTTGCATTTCTAATAAGATGCACATAATACCTCAACTCCCTGCATTACTGTCTTCTGCACTAAATATTCTCAGTGTTCTACTTGTGTATCATTGCACCTAGAAGCACCTAAAACAAGTTCCTTGTCTTTCTGAGCAATAAAACAGATTTAAGCTTACATTGCTTTACAGAAAAGACACACACAATCGCAATTTCACCCATTTACAGCAGATCAGAGCTGTCCAAGTTTTTTCCTATAAGGGGCCAAAAATCGAAAGGGGACAAAAAGGGCTGTAGGCTTCTCACTGCCAGACTTCTGGATAACCCAAAAAAGAGACAAATATGGTATTCATTCAAATCAGCACGCAATTTCCTCGTTGTAGATCCAGAAATAATTCGCTGTTTGAGTTTCCCGAAGAGTGCTGGATCTGCATGCTTAAGTGCAAATGTACATTACATTCAAAAGCCAAATTCATGTGCACTCTTTTTAATTTATATTCCGTGGTCCCCAAAAGGAAAATGCCATGTTAAATGAAAAATAAAAATAGGCTTTGGCCTGCATGCCCTAGTTTGGGCATCTGTGATTTAGATGACGTAAAGTTTCTAAATCTCTGTGAAGAACCGGTTCCTAAGGAAACCACATTCATAAAAAACAGCTGGGTCAAAACCGGTCTTATAGAAACGTATATGCCTCTGTGACCAATCAGAGTCAAGAAAAGCATCAGGATACGAAGCTTGTACAACTCTCAAAAGAGACATAAATGTCAATTGGTTGCCACGGTGAGAAAGCGGATTGACCAATCGAGATGAAGCATTTTTGCTATTCCAATGTGAAGGATTATCAACCTTGCTACACTCGGAAGGATAAAAAATAAGGGTGGTTTTATGAGGCAAGTTTTTACTTTTAAATAATTATTTTCAGCAGAAATGTAAAAAAAAAGGGATATTTAGCTTTCAAGAGAGTCAAGAAAGCGACTGTTCCGGAAAAGCATCCAACTAACACCTGGCGTGGCGAATTTACCTGTTTACCTAGCCATCTCTCTCTTCATCTATGGATCCATCCATTTATGCACAAATATATCCATTTAAGTCTGCCTTTATCCATCCATATATTACTACACCTCAAAATAAATATTTATTTAACCATCTTTGTCTTCCTGTCAATCCCACTTCATTTCAATCCATTTAATCATCTCTTTGTTTACCTCTTAATTATAGTGGGTCTCTATTGCCAACCATGCATTCAACATCTGTATCTTTATCAGTCCTTTAAATCTGTTTAATCATGTATTATTTCTCTTTAACCAGCAAATGCACATCTCTCTATCTCTCATAGATTGATAGATAGAAATGCTCCATGACTGTCTACCTTTTTATCGACATAACCATGTTTCTATTTAATATTCTGTGTAAATATGAATCCGCTCTCTCTATTAATACACACATGCTTATGTATCTATTTCTTTATCCATCACTTCATCCCTCTGTAACTGGGAAACAAACGCGTCCTGAACGTTCAACCCCCAAATGAATTAAAGCCCCGGGGAGACGCGACTTGTTTTTCCTCCCTCTCTCTCGACATGTTAAAGCAAAAAACGAGGTTTGATTTCTCGCCATGTCCACATTCTCTCCTGCCCGGGTTTACAGTCATGTTTACATTCTTTTTACGTGGAGGAAAAAAAACGACGCGCCCCTTCCCGCTCCAACACACACATATACATATATACATATATACATACATTATATATATATATATATATATATATATACACACACATACATACACATACATATAATATACGCCAGTTAAGCGCTCTGTGTAACCGCCTACAGACGCCAAAGCTGGCAGTCGCTGTCATGAGCCCCTGAAACCGGGGGATCCCAATTTCCGGGTATGGAGCCCCGGACCTGAGACGCACCTGAGGCGGTACTACTTACTCAGTTCGTACGCCATGGCTGTGTGCTGGACCTCCGCGACGCGCTAGAATTCTTTTGTGTTTATTTTATATCTTTCCCCCCTGAATGAGTGACAAAACGGAGCCGCCGCCCGGTGTGGATATTTAAGCTCGGTCTCCTGCTGCCGGCCGCTCGGTCTCCGCCTAATCACGCACAACGCGGAAGCAGGAGCGGCTCGTGGGACGCGCGCCTGTGTCCATATATGGTAAAGACGGCTCGTTCGCTACGCCTTTCGGTAAAGCTCGCGCATCCTAAGGACCACCCCCATCCCCCCCCCCCTCCTTTTGTTTTTTGGGCAGCCCATTCGTCTGCCCGGTCAAAATTCTAATTACTGTTCAATGTTATTATACGTGTGTATCTATATTCATGTAATAAAGATGCAACTTAAGACAGAATTTAAGAATCTCTATATACAATTTGATATCTAAAACATATTCTGGGTTGTTTAACATGTTTTTGTTTAGGACATAATGCCATATGGTATTTTGAATGTGTTCAGTTTTAATATACAATGTGTAAATCAAATAAAGAAAAAGAAGGCGTAATATATATATATATATATATATATATATATCTATATATATATATATATATATATATATATATATATATAAGGTATATATATGGGCACGGTGGCTTAGTGGTTAGCACGTTCGCCTCACACACCGCCAGGATCCGGGTTCGATTCCCGTCTCAGCCATGTGTGTGTGGAGTTTGCATGTTGCATGTTCTCTCCCCGTGCCTCAAGGAGGTTTTTCTCCGGGTTCTCCGGTTTCCTCCCGGTCCAAAAAAAAAAACATGCACGGTAGGTTGATTGGCACCTTGGAAAATTGTCCCTAGTGTATGAATGTGTGCCCTGCGATGGGTTGGCATTCCATCCAGGGTGTATCCTGCCTTAATGCCCATAGACACCTGAGATAGGCACAGGCTCCCCGTGACCCGAGGGAAGATCGGATAAAGCGGTAGAAGATGAATGAAGATGAATGAATATATATATATATATATATAGATAGATAGATAGATAGATAGATAGATAGATAGATAGAAAAGCTGACCGTTACATACATTACATTCATTCATTCATCTACCGCTTTATCCGTTCTTCCCTTGGGTCACGGGGAGCCTGTGCATATCTCAGGCGCCTATGGGCATTAAGGCAGGATACACCCTGGATGGAATGCTAACCCATCGCAGGGCACACACACACACACACACACACAATCATACACACATTTACACACAAGGGACAATTTTCCAAGGTGCCACTCAAGCTACCGTGCATGTTTTTTGACCGGGAGGAAACCGGAGAACCCAGAGAAAAAAACCCCTGAGGCACGGGGACAACATGCAAACTCCACACACACATGGCCGAGACGGGAATCGAACCCGCACCCTGGAGGTGTGAGGCGACCATGCTAACCACTAAGCCACCGTGCCCCCCCCCCCGTTTCCGTTACAAATTTGCGATATTTTGTAAATGTCGAATTAAAAAAAATGGTTGTGAATGATGGTGTTCCTACTAACCATATCATGCGAGTAAAACTCGTCCTCTCGCAATAAGTCATTCAAAAAATGGAGGCAGATATCGGCAGGCTTACTTGCATTAGCCGTTTTTATTTTTAATCGGAGATGTAGGCGCGTCATACAAGCATTAATGGCAAGGCAAAATCACCCTGTACTAGGGGGCGGCCACGTATGCGCTTGTTCTGGGAAGCGATAGTGATCGATTTCACGGAGGACCTGTGGATTCAGAATTTCCGGCTGAACGCGTCCACTTGTTTTGAGTTGTGCAGTGCAATAGCGCCTCTTATAGCACCTGCAGCATTACACCCAAGGCAAGGCAGAGAAGGTCAGAAGACGTTGCATTGTGTGTTTGTGGAGAAACAGAGGAGTTGTGGTATTGTATGAGGAAGTTGGGAGTAGCCGGGAAATATATGAGGGTGTTGCTGGGCATGTATGAGGACGGTGTGACAGAAGTGAAGTGTGCAATAGGAAACACAGACTGGTTCAATGTGGAGGTGGGGTTGCATCAAGGATCGGCTCTGAGCCCGTTCTTGATTGCAGTGGTGATGGATAGGTTGACTGGATGAGGTAAGACAGGGATCTCCATGGACTATGATGTTTACGGATGATATTGTGAGATTAGAGAGCAGGTTTAGAAGAGTTGTGTGTGTGTGTGAATGAGGGGGAAGGCAGGGGAGTGGTGAGGCTGCAGGGAGATGGGGTAGTGAAGTGATGAGTAGTGATGAGTTTAACTACCTGGGGTCAACAATGCAGAGTAATGGAGAGTGTTATAGCGAAGTGAAGGCAGGGTGGAGTGGGTAGAGAAGACAGGGCAGGAGTGATTTATGATAGAAGGATATCTGAAAGAGTGAAAGGGAAAGTTTATAGATGAGACCTGAAAGAAAGAAATAGGAAAGAAAGAACCCACGCTGCTCAATTTCAAGGAATTCTCTTTACTTCCTGAGAACGCTGAGGAAGACACACCTTCCACACACACCCCCACTACCTTCTACAGAGGAACCATCGAGAGTATCCTGAGCAACTGCATCACTGCCTGGTTTGGGAAATGCACCGTCTCGGACCGCAGGACCATACAGCGGATAGTGAGGATGGCTGAAAAGGTCATTGGGGTCCCTCTCCCCTCTGTCCTGGACATTTACACCACACGCTGCAACCGTGCAATCCTGTGTCTTGTTAAGTTATGTTGTCTGTTATAGCACCTTGGTCCTGGGGAAATGTTGTTTTGTTTCACTGTATACCCCACTGTATGTTGTGGAAATGACGATAAAGCCTACTTGACATGACTTGACGTGCATTATGCTGCAGAGAACATGTATTAGAATATAACCAGCCCCAGGAGCCACAAATTTACATATATCAGATCCTCCACTTTTCAGAGTTGGCTGCATAAGTCAGGCCATCATGGTCAAAGCAAAGAGAGAAGCAAAGATCTTCATAAGGACACCCAGAAAAGAAAACCAATTGGGTTTCATATATATATATATATATATATATCTATAGATATATATATATATATATATATATATATATATATATATATATATATATATATATATATATCTATATATATATATATATATATATATATATATATATATATAAAAGGGGGCACGGTGGTTTAGTGGTTAGCACGTTCGCCTCACACCTCCAAGATCCGGGTTCGATTCCCGTCTCGGCCATGTATGTGTGGAGTTTGAATGTTCTCCCCATACCTCAGGGGGCTTTTTCTCCGGGTTCTCCGGTTTCCCCCCGGTCCAAAAACATGCACGGTAAGGTTGATTAGCACCTTGGAAAAGTGTCCCTAGTGTATGAATGTATATATATATATATATATATGCTGGTTGTATAAGATTTTTCGTTTAAACAGTACCCTTTTCTTAAGTAAAGAAGCGGATCTGGAGGGATCAGGGATATAGTGTATTTGATGTTTGGTGCACCCTCAGTTTTGCTGATGTGGTGTGGTGGACCGGCTCTTATCCCAGAGATCCCTAATGTTACTTACTGGCTCTCCAGAAGTTCCCAAGTTCCCATCTGCACAGTGTGTTTAACTTTTACATAATACAGATACTCAAGTATCCATAATTCTATTATATACATGCCACTGAGGAACTAGTGTTCCTGCCCCTGTCCTCCGACCTGCCTCAATTTTGTCCCAGCATGCCATCTGGATGGTGTTCTCTTCGATTGGAGGCAAATCTGTTCCACATGTACAGTGTGGGGATCTGAGAAATTACGGAGCCACTGGATGGATTGGGACGAACCCAAAACCCTGACCCAACGCTACACTTTATATTACATTTGATCAACTCAACATCGCTTAGATGTAATAAATGGATATCCAGTGTCACCCAGATGAGGATAGGTTCTCTCTTCAGTGTGGTTCTATCAAGCTTGAATGTATAATGGTACAACAGGGTGGGGGGGGTTAGTGGATGAGTGGGAAAATAGTGGGGGGTGTGGGGGGGGGGGGGGGGGGAATTTTATCTGTGTCAAATTGTTAATAAAATATACTTTGGGGGAAAAAACACACCATAAAAATAAAAATGAATCTAACTGAAGGTTAGCATGGCTAGCATGCTAAACAGCAGGTCCAATCATCCGCTACATAAGATTAGCATGTCAAATCACGCTAATTCTACATTTGTAAAGAATTTCAGAATGCTATAACATACATTTTATGAATATAAAACACTAAAAAGTTCTAAAAAGGGATGTTTCTGTAAAGAGTTTGAAGTTTAATTCATACAGGTTGGTGTTTTGGCTAAACCAAGCTAAATAATGCTACATTTACTGTATTGTAATATTAACTCACTAGTATAGCACTACTTAGGTAGCAGATTAGATTAAGTGAATATCATTGGGACTTTATAACCAAATTCAAGACCTTTCCTGTACACTATTTATTCCACTTTGTCATTTCGAGATCTTAAATGAATTCTGACCAACAGGATGGCACAATACACGTTCCTCTGTAATGGAAAGGGCAGAACTATGTATTGAGAAGTTTAATGTTGCATCGTTGATTATTCTATAACAAGTCAAGTCAAGTCACCTTTATTTATATAGCGCTTTTAACAATACAGATTGTGTCAAAGCATCTGTACAGTAATAAATGACACACAGAAACAAACTTAACAAAATTCACAAACTTAACAAAAAGTATTACGTGTCCCCCAACTGAGCAAGCCATAGGTGACGGGCGACAGAGGCAAGGAACCAAAATCCATCTGTGACACAAATGGAGAACAAAAACCTTGGGAGAAAGCAGGCTCAGTCAGGGGATCAGTTCTCCTCTGACCAACAAACTAGTAAACTGTATTCATGAAGGCGGTCTATCGGTGCTGATCCATCATCTAGGTAAGGACTGGATCAGGGAACTGCAGTGACCATGCGATCATGTGATTCTGTTTGTAGCTCTATGTTTGTGTTATATGTTGTTTTATGGAGCACCAAGGTTCTGTAGAAACGTTGCCTCATTTCACTGTGTACTGAGTCAGCTATATATAGTTGTAATGACAATAAAACCTCTTGACTCGACTTGACTTGAGGATACAGACTGGATCTGAGTGGTAACGATGACCTTTGAATAAACAGAAGACAGACTCATATAAGCAAAGTGATGCAAGGTGTTATGGGAAGTGTTTCCGGTTCCTGCTGACCTAATTAATGCACCCTGACGATCCTTTAACGGATTCGAATTCAAGAAATGTTGAAATGTGTTTTGTGTATGCCAGGGTCTAAAGAGATGGGTCTTTAATCTAGATAGAAACGGACAAAGGGAGTGTGTCAGCCTCCAGAACAGAGTTAGGTAGATTGTTGTGTAACAGCCTGGCCACATCCATGTATATTTGTATTTTGTGTATTTGCTTTGTTTTGACGTCGTGTGTACGTCTGCAAGAAGTAAGCAAATGATATCACGATACTTTGATTTCATATAGAATTACTAACGGAACCAGTTACAAGCAAATGGCTTTATAACATTTTGGATTGCCACATATATTTAGAAATAGCTATGTGGCTATATGGCTTGGAAATTCCCATCCCGGGAAAACTACTGCATGCCCGGAACTATTCCCACTGGCGGAAACACATCACCACCCTCCGCCTACTGATATCAGAAACGACTTGAATGGTGAAGCACGGAATTCGTGCAAGCGTGACATTTTGCTGGGGGCGCGGGAGGGCACGACATAAACCTCATCCATGATGAGAGTCACACACGAAAAATGAATTGGTTAAAAAAAAAAAGGCAAGGAGGGAAACGTGTGTGAAAACGAGAAGGAAACCGGAAGCGGCGGGGTGTATAGGGTTAAACCCGAGCGCTGTGGTGAATGTGTAGAGCTCTACTGTAGTGCGCTGCACACAGCCAATGGGATGCGTCGCGCTGCACGACCCGGTCACGGATCTCTTTTCTTTATTCACGTAAACAAACTATGTAGGTATGCATATATATATATTTTTTTTTCTACCGATGCTGCCGGATTTATGACGCATTATAAGACGCTACGGAGCGGCGGATCGCACGCTGGAGCGGAGCCGAGGGACAGGTTTGTGTTGTCTGCCGTGCGGTGGGAGGGAAAGGAAGGGAATTCGACATGGCGGCATTTGGCGCAAACAAAAAAAGAGATGGTGTGTGTGTGTGTTTGCGTGTCTTGGGGAGGGGGAAGCGCGCATTCGATTCGATTCGATTCGATTCCGACGGAAATTCGTGCACACCATGTAGCTCGTGCTAACCCCGGTCCCGTCAGGTTAACCCGTGTTTGTTTGCTTTTGTTTTGTTTGCTTTTGGATGATGCGTGATATGACGTGCGCTCGAGTCCCAAGCTTTCTGTCACGGTCAATATGTATGTTTTGGGGGAAAAAAAACCCCCAGCAACATGTACATCCTCCTGCATTGCATTGCTTCTCCATGCTTACGTAGATCAAAGGTTTCGGATTTGTGACGTAATAATACTGATTTGAATGTAATAACAATGGGCGTTTATTTACACCAGGAGTGTTTTTTTCGTAGCAGGCTGCACAGAAACAACAACAATAATAATAATAATAATAATAATAATAATAAAGAAAACACTTGGCTTTGCATTTTATTGACTTGTTTGGTCTGCAGGGTGTTTTATGGCCATTTGGCCACCATCACAAATGTGGCAATTTCCTTCACTTGTTTCACAGTTTACTTTTAGTTTTTTACAATTGTTCATTTCTTTAATTGGTTTTTTTTAATGGTCATTATATAGGTAATAATTGAATGATTAAGGAAATTGTATAAGATAAACAATGCAATCATATAGTATGCGTACTATCTCTGACTTGTGTTTTAAACCGTTAATAACATGTTAACGCAGTTTATCACTAATTTGTCCGACCCGCAATTAATGCAGCGCACGTTTATGTTTCACCGTTTTTATTCCAAAAATAATAATATAAAAAGGCGATATTGAAACTTTTTGAGGTGGTCACTGTACGTGTGAAATCCACACGTGTGGTTTGTGTATGTAGACAGTCAGTCATGGCGGCAAGGCTGTAACATCCACAAGTTACAAAAACGGTGCCAGAGTCGGATGTAAATATATACAGTAGTGTAATAGTGAAGAAAGGATACAATAGTAGTAATGTAATGAAGCAATTACGAACAGTACACACCAGCCCTCTCAAGAAATTAGTGGTTAGCAAGTTCACCTCACACTGCCAGGGTCCGGGTTCGATTCCCGCCTCGGCCATGTGTGTGTGTGTGGAGTTTGCATGTTCTCCCCGTGCCTCAGAGGGTTTTTCTCCGGGTTCTCCGGTTTCCCTCCGGTCCAGAAACATGCACGGTAGGTTGATTGGCACGTTGGAAAATTGTCCCTATTGTATGAATGTGTGTGTGATTGTGAGTGTGTGTGTGTGTGTGCCCTGGGTTGGCATTCCATCCAGGGTGTATCCTGCCTTAATGCCCATAGACGCCTGAGATAGGCACAGGCTCCCCGTGACCCGAGGGAAGATCGAATATAGCGGTAGAAGATGAATGAATATTCAGTATCACTATATTTTTCCGTCATAGTTCTCACTGCTCATGCTCCCAACAATGTCAGCGCCGCTGTGCGTTTATGCTTTTATTCTGTTGCGGCAAAGAAGCTGTAAATCAGTTCGGACGGGCCGGATTAAAAGGACCAAGGGGCCGGATGTGGCCCGCGGGCGGTAGTTTTCTCGTCCCTGATTTAATCTCACCTGGAAATTGATCATTTCTGTGGTAACAAATTGGATTCAGGAGTAGTTGGGATTCCTGGTAGTTCCTGATTGTAGAGATGTGTACTCAAAGTCAGGCACCGAACAACAGCGGTTTATTTCCAATCATTCATTCATTCATTCATCTTCTACCGCTATATCCGATCTTCCCTCGGGTCACGGGGAGTCTGTGCCTATCTCAGGTGTCTATGGGCATTAAGGCAGGATACACCCTGGATGGAATGCCAACCCATCGCAGGGCACACACACACACACACACATTCACACACTAGGGACAATTTTTCCAAAGGTGCCAATCAACCTACCGTGCATGTTTTTGGACCGGGTGAACCGGGGAAACCTGGAGAACCCGGAGAAAAACCCCCTGAGGCACGGGGAGAACTAAGCCACCGTGCCCCTTATTTCCAATCAGTGTTTTGTTATTTTAATTTTGTTATAAATGTTATAAAGTAATTTTGTAGCAGTTCTTGCGAATGAAGTATTGCTGTAAAACCAAACAACCAATTGAACTGGTCATCGAGGTATTACATAGTAATGTTTTTTGTGAAGAATTTTTAACCACACGGTCCCCATTCCTTATTATTACCTCATTGTTTCTAATAAAATGCAATTCTCATTCAATAATCTATAGCTAGGTTTGTTATATGAGTCAAGAGCAGTCGTAAAAAAGCGGATATAAAGCCTATAATCACACGGCAAAGAAAGTGGGGTCTGGGGCAAGGTCGTGTAGTCATGCAGCTACAATACTGTGGAAAGTCAGTCAATAAAGTAAAAAGAACTAAATAAATAAATAAATCGATGATTGCGATGAGGACCCACCTTAAATAGCGTGTTTAGCTACTACTAACATTTAAATAAATCATTTGATGTAATGCACTGTGCTTATCTGCTTGTGATGTGCAAAAGTTTTAGGCAGGTTTGGAGAAAGTGCTGCAAACAGAGAATGCTTTCATAAATATGAATGAATTGTTTATTTTTGTCAATTTACAAAATGCAATGTGAGCGAACCAATGAAAAAAATCAAAATCAAATCAATATTTGCTGCGAGTACCGTTTGAAGAACTAGAAGTAGTGGAAGTGATAGCACGACCCCCACAGAGCCCCTGATCTCAACATCATGGAGTGTGTGTGGGATTCCATGAAGAGACAGAAGGATGTGAGAACGTCTCCATCCACAGAAGATCTGTGTTTACTTCTCCAAGATGGAACAACCTACCAGCCGAGTTCCTTCCTAAACACTGTGTGCGAGTGTACCTAGAAGAACTGCTGCTGTTTTGAAGGCAAAGTGTGTTCACACCAAATATTGATCCGATTTCTCTTCTATTTTTGAAAGCAATCTTTGTATACAGCATTTTTTCACCCCTGCCTAAAACGTTTGCACTGTACTGTACCTGCTTGTGATTAACATCTAAAATTACACTTCAAACACTTCTAAACCTACCCATACCATGTAGCAGCATTACCGCTGTCACACCTCTGTGCCAGTAAGTGCATTTCAGGAAATGACCACAAGTATCATTGTTCCTGACGTTGTAATTTTGAATTTGCGAATAGAATAACAATGGTAAGAGTAAGATATGGTGCTATTAGATACTAGTATAGAAAGCATGACAAAATAGGCCAAGCAGTGCACATTTTTATACAATGCATTTGCCAATTTTAAAAGTTTGAATTTAGATACTTGAAGATGAAATATGAGCATTAGATTTGGTTAGTAGAGCACTTATTTAAGGCAAGTAAGGACCAGGGTCCTTGGAAACAATTCTCTGAGTAAAAAGCTACCATTTTCACAGAAAAGAAATCCCTAGCAGAGTATTGATTTTATATATATATGTGTGTGTGTGTGTGTGTTTTCCTCTCTATGCTGACTTATTCTTGCTGATAAGACCCACCATGGTCGTGTCATCAGCAAACTTTATGATGTGGTCTGAGCTGTGCTTTGCTACACAGTTGTGGGTCAGAACACTGAACAGTAAGGGACCGAGCACACAGCCCTGAGTTGCCCCAGTGCTCCTTGTGATGCGTTAGAAGTCTCAAGGACTCAAATCCAGGATCCAATTTACATGCGGAGTTGTTCAAGCCCAACAGGGTTAGCTTCCCAATCAGGGGCTGAGGAATTCTAGTGAATGAATGCTGAAAAAATGTCTTTGAACAGCATTTGTCTTTGTATGACCAATTCCTAAGGTAGGGAGCAAACCTGTAAGCATGCTGCGCAATCCGTTCTGAAATTGTTGGAAGATAGCAGCAGTTGGTTTCGCATTGATTGACAAAAGGGCAGTCTATACAGACTGTGCTACTTTATGTGCAGATCGATATCCTATGGGGTCTTGCATCCACTTTAAGCTATGATGCTAGGCTAATTTGTAAGGCAGGCCTTAAAGGAACAAACGTGGTGAATAGAGAATCCAACAGTACTGGTTATGGAACTCCAACTGACAGTAGTGTAAGTCGATGTTGTGATGAATAAAAATCTTGTCAGCTAGAAGTGACCAGAAATGGATTACCTAAAATGAAAAATGTAGAAAAGCTTTATACCTTCAAACAGACACAGGTTGTTTGGAATGCTGAAAAGGATTTATGTTATACAAGTGGAGGGCAACAAGTTTGTTAACTTAGATAGAATAAATTCAACAGTTTTTATTTGTCACATATACATTATAGCATAGTGAAAATATTTCTTCGCATATCCAAGCTATACAGTGCCCTGGAGCACAGAGGGTTAAGGGCCTTGCTTCAAGAGTGGAAGCTTGGTGATACTGGGGCTCAAAAGCCCCAACCTGCCAATCAGCAGGGTTGGGAAGGTTACTTTGGTAATAGATTACAGATTACAAATGGCCCTATTTAGAATATAATAAGTAGTGTATTCATTCATCTTCTACCGCTATATCCGATCTTCCCTCGGGTTACGGGGAGTCTGTGCCTATCTCAGGGGTCTATGGGCATTAAGGCAGGATACACCCTGGATGGAATGCCAACCCAGCGCAGGACATACACACACACACACACACGGGGCAATTTTCCAAGGTGCCAATCAACCTACTGTGCATGTTTTTGGACGGGGGAGGAAACCGGAGAACCCGGAGAAAAAACCCCTGAGGCACGGGGAGAACATGCAATCTCCACACACACATGGCCGAGACGGGAATCGAACCCGGAACTCTGGAGGTGTGAGGCGAACATGCTAACCACTAAGCCACCGTGCCCCTATATAATAAGTAGAGTAACTTTTTGATTACTTTATAAAAGTAAACTGATTACATTTGATGACTTTTTGATTACTTTCATTTGTCCACTAGGTGGCACTTGATGAAAATAACATCCTGAATCAAAAATGTTCATATCGGAAATAAATTATTGTGTGTGTGTGTGTGTGTGTGTGTGTGTGTGGGGGGGGGGTAACGGTGAAATGTTTGTCGGGGCGGGGTCCTTTGGGATTTGTAATCTTTTAAGAAAGTAACTGTAATTTAATTACACGTTGTTTTTTCTCAGTAACTGAGTAACTGTAACAAATGAATGTTACTTTTATTTTGTAATTAAATTACGTAACGCCGTTACATACAAGTTACTCCCCAACAATGCCAATCAGTAACCTTAACCGCTGAGCTACCCCCCCTCCCTAAACTTATGGGTATGGTTGCCAATTTCCCACCATCCTTTGGCAATATTGTTGATAAATGATGTATATTTTTATTTAAATAGTGTTGAACAGTTACATTTACCAAGCAATGACATATTTTCTTTCTTTTTGCATTGTTTAGGTCTGTTACCACTTTCTACTCCCACATATGGATCACTCATCTTCTCTAAGAGTACCGACGATACACCTGTTTGGGATTTTGCTGACTAATTTCCAGCCATGAACCCGCAGGGCTTGCAGCAAAACTTCATTTTGTTTGTCGAAAAGAAAACGGAGTCCAAAGAGGCCTTCAAAAGCTTGAACGGACGCCTGTGTTGCGCGAAATGCCGCTTTTCAACCAAAGACACTGCGCTATTCGAAAGGCACGTGGCTCAACATGAGGAAGTGACTTTCTCCTGTACTATCTGCAACCACGTCTCTTACTCGAGGGTCGAATCTCAGCGGCACCTTGTTAAACACAAAGGCTCCTTTCCATACAAGTGTAGTTGGTGCCATTACGGAGCAGTCAGGAGGGACTACATGGTCAAACACATTCAGAGGATACATGGGAAGTCTGCGGATGGACTTTTTAAGAATGATTCTCCTAAAAAAACTGAAGGGTCTAAAGGCATGTGGTTGCCCAGTCCAAGAACCCTGAGTGGAGCCTCACATGACATGAAAGCATTGACCCATTCACCAGGAAATTTGTCCAGCCTACTTTCTAATCCTAGTCACACGAGGATTAGCGCACCCCATCATGTCCCAAGTACAACTTGCAGTCTGCCGACAATCAAGTCTCAACCCTACGTCGTACCCAGTACTACTCATACAGTATGCAGAGTCAGTCAAGGGATAGTTAATCCACCAATCGCCACTGTTAAAGATGTCGGTCCCGCTTTAACAGTGGAGTATATTAAAAAGTTGACTGAAAGACCGTCCCTAGAAAAGACTGCTCTAACAAATGTACTACCTAGAGTTCATGTCAGCATCACTGGGGATCGTATAGTTCAGCAAAAGCCAACGCTTCAGAGCCAGGCGGTAAGCGGCACAGCCAAAACAGCAGTTCAGTCCAAAGCAATCCCGAAAATTCAAGTTGGACTTCCAATCGATAATCATAAACAACTGAAGTCACTTCTCAGCAACCAAAGTGGACCTCCAGTAGCACAGAAGTCGGTTATTTTTGGACCTGTGCAAAATATTCCCACGGCACATGTAGCACAAAAGACACTTCCCTCTGCCCCCATTGAGCGATTCAGACAAACGGTACCATCCACAAAACATGGGACTCGAACGTCAGCAAAGCAAGCGACAAGGCCCAATATCCTTGTGAGGACACCTGCTATGACTCTTGAGTCAAGTGCAAAGTCGGGGGTGCAGGTAGGAGTGTTGGCTCCCTTAAACCAGCCCGTCCAGCACAGCCGACCGGTGATGACATCGGGTCCCGAAGAAAGAAACCTGCCGCAGTCAAATGTCCAAGTTGAATTGCTCGCGCCACTAAACCAGCCAATACAACACAACAAACCCTTAACCGTATCGTGTCCTGAAGAGATTACGATCCCAGCCGGATGCCTCGTCGAATTGGTGGAGGTGAAAAATGTCAATGGTACACGAGAACTGGAGCTCCGGCTGGTCCCGCAGCAGCTAACCGGACCTCACCAAGTGGACGTGCAGAGTAGTACCGCAGCTTCTACGGCAAGCCGATTGGCGTTTAAATGTAGGGTTGCTGCCGACGACGATCAACCAATAAACATGAGCCATGAAATCGCCCCGAAGACTAACGCCATTCCTGAGCATCCGGTCCAGCGGTCACATTTAAAGAAAATGCCTTCTGACACGGTCAGCGTGAAAAACGAAACCGAGGTAAATGAGAAAGCGCTGTGCTCCAGGAAGAATGGGCCACTGGTAACAGGATCTTCAAGTAAATGGTTGCATGCTGTGTCAACGTCTGACGTTCCGACCCCGACTGATTTGCGTAAATTCGCAGAACTAGGCGGTGCACAAAAAGGCGACGCGACCAAACAGTTTAAACCGCTGCCTCAGATGAACTGCGCGGTAAAACACGTTTTACCCCTTCCAAACGACAAGAGTATTAAGGCTGAAGGATTTAAATATGAGCTCAGAGCTTCTGAACCAGCACCCAACAAACTGGAGGATGCAGAACTGGGTTATCAAGGGCTCCCTATCATTTCATCGGTTTTTTCCCTCTGTCCCATTCCTCAAGATACTCCGAGCCGCGGTCAGACGAAAGAGATAAAAGCCCAGATGTCTGGAAGTTCGGAATCCAAAGACGACCCGAGTGTATGTAGACCTGCCTTGAAAAAAGAGGAGGAAACGAGTGCCTTTCCCGGCAGCATTCAGGAGTCCGTTCAGCTGACTGACACAAAAGAGGTGGTTTTAGAAGAACCACAAGCGCCCAGAGACCTAGCCAAAGAACAACTAGATACCGTGGAGGAAAAGGTACCGGCAAAAGAAGAGATCAACCCGGAACCCTGCAGATCTACAACCGAGACGGATCCGCCCGCCTGTTTATCGTCCGCTAGTTTACCAGTGCGCAAGAGTGACTCCCCCAGACAAGCTGATAAAACGGAGAAAGCGACGTCGGATACGGAGAAAAGCTTGCTCGCACAGAACGACGGCCCTCTTGCCTTGGCCATGAATCCTACTGTGGCGTTGATCAGGATGCCAAGCTTGGAATGCTTTTCCGCTTCCGAACCCGCAAGCAAAGCTCAAGAGAAACCGGACAGCGAGGAAAGCGTAACCGCCCGTCCGGTTGTCTGCTGCACTGGACAGCAAAGCCAAGAAGAGAAATCGATTAAGCTGGTTTTAAAGAGAAAACGTTCCGAGACCGAAACGGCCCGAGACCACACCTTGGAGCAAGCATGCGTCGATGTTCCGCCGGCGAACAAGAAAGCGAAAAAAGAAAGGAAGAGAGCCAAGAAACACAAATTCACCAAAGGCCACCCGATGCTGGGTCACGGGACGGCGGGAGAAATGTTCTTGACGCCGCTGAAACTAGAACAGCTAGTCAAACGTCCAGGACCAAATCAACCCGTGGTGGTTCTGAACCATCCGAATCCGCGAATCCGGTCGGAAGGTCACACTATGAACAACGAGGACTGTAGGAACTCTGACGCGGACCTTTGTATTCGGGAGGGAGGCGCCCCGCTCGAACCCGTGCGAACATCTCCCGCACTAAAAATGACACTGAAAAAAGTTCAGGGACAGACGTATCAAGTCACGGAGCTCCTCCTGAAAGGAGTCTTTGAAAAAACGGTCCTCTGACAAGATTTGCTTTTATATCGAATCCTGGATGACTTTTTTGTTTGTTTGTTTGTTTGTTTTCCAGTTTCTCCTCTATTGCCTCTATTAGGAGACACTGGTAGTGTTTGTATCGAGCGACTATTCACTCTAGGTGGATGCTGATTTCTAAACAGCTGGATGTAGCTGGCTGGAAATTCACTCTCTATTTGGGGTTGATGAAAACTGTTAGATACTTTTTAAACAGTGTTGTTGTTGTTGTTGTTTTTTACAGTATTTCCTGGAAACTTGGTTTTTAGGACTTTTCATTGTTATTTAATGTATTTCAGAGTACTTCAACATCCGCTCGAGGGATGTTAAAAACGAGTCGCTTGTTCATAGAAGAAAATGCTATGTTTGTACATAAAGGACTTTTTCAGAAGTGTTTGTCTTTGTACTTGACAGTGTCACGTCGAATGTTCCACAGTAGAATATAAACCCTATAAACAATAGCAATCGACCCACCACAGCGGAGACGTATTTTTTTGTTTGGAGTGCTCTTTAAATGCTTTATATGTAAGAGAGAAGGAAGGACGCTATATAGCGTAACGGATATAGAAGTGTTAGTAGGTCGATGGCTTGTTAGAGGTGGCGATCAAATGAAGTAAAGTGCCATAAAACAATGTAAACATTTCAAGTCTCGAAGTATCACTGCATTGCATTGAAGTCCATTTTGTTTGTTTGTTTGTTTGTTTTTAATTGGAATTGATTTGTTCGAATAAGCACTTCTAAACAAATTGGTTTGTAGACCAATTCGTACAGGCTTATTTATGTGAAGCTCTTTAATGATTGATTGCTTCACGTAATGCATAAACAATGTATAGTGACGTATACTTTCATTTCCTTGAGATTTATTTTTTTTATTTATGTAATCGGTTAGTTCTTTATTAGTTCATTTTGACACTGATAAAACCTGATTGTTTGCCTATCCTATATTATATATATATATATATATATATATATATATATATATATATATATATATATATATATATATATATAGATATAGAGAGATATCGTTTCTGCCAACATTTTATATTTCTATTCATTGCTGATGTGTGTATTTTTTTCCCCTTTATTTTTTAACAATAATATATGTCAAAAAGAGTTCATTCCTGTTGCCACTTGCATTATAGCAGCTATTTCCAATCGGCTACACTGTGGTATAAATCATATTGAATTGCAGGTTTCTGTCACTGTTAAATATTTGACAGTGTGATGCTACTTTTGTATTTGTTGTGTTTTTTTATTTATTTATTTGTTTTTTTAAATGACCCGGTCTTCATATTTCAGTTGCCTATCCCAATGTGGAATGTACATGTAAGGAATAAAACACTGACTTTTGACATATTAAGGAGAAATTTCTTATAAAGCGTTTAACCTGCTACGTCCCGACACTGAAGACTCCTTCCTGAAACAAACCAAAAAAATGTACGAATCATTTCCAGTGTGGGGCTGCAACTATATTATATGAGCATTTTGAGGGGGGGGCATGGGGGGGGGGGGGGTTGGGGCGGGTATAGCCGGGGTGTCCCAATACTGTTGGCATACCACGTTCATTTACCACGTATTATCCAAAGGTCCAAATATTCCACTACTTTTGCACGGTGGTGCATTTATGTCACTTTTTTTTCAATCTCTCTAATTCCAGTATGTGATCATAATGGTTATGTTTGCCACATGTGTTTAATGGAAGGGAGACATTTCTACAGATCAAGCTGCCAAACTATGACACTGAAGCCAGTATGAAACCCAGCGCTAATTTCGTGTTATGTGTCACATATGTGATCTTTGTGTGACCATTGTACAGTGTTAACCGTAATGTCCTAGTCTACATAAATGGCAAAAAAAAAGAAGTGTGACTATCCCTAAATGCAGGAGCTTGATGATACAGTAAATAATTTTTTTTTTTTTTAACTGTTTTTAATTGAGCCTTTTATGGCTTAATTCCTTGTCATAAAGATTAAAAAAAAAGTGATCTTAAAAGACAGGCGAAATGTAATTTTTTTTTGTTTGTTTTTCTTTAAGTTACCACAACAGGGGACAAAAACAGGTCAGTAATTGATTTATACATTTCATGAAATTATTAAAAAAAAAAAGGCATATAATTGAAAAATAATTTAAATCTTAATTATTACTATTACACTACATGCGGAAAGGGTTTCTAAAACTGAATGGTTTTAAGGGATATTCAGTACATTTGTCACATTTCTGTATAAATGTATATACATTGCGTTGTCTTGGTGCTTTTCTAGCAAAATGTTATATATATATATAAATGACATAAAGATTCTGATTTCAATATGAAAGCTGTGTATGATCTTTACTATTCACACTGCATGGAATATATAGGAAAATAAACGTGTACATTATGAATTACTCTTTGCAGCCGTGGTGCGACAAAGCATTTCCGGATGCACTAGATGTCAAAACCCAAAGCACATGGATCACGACAGCAGACATTAGGATTCGTTCCTGTCAGGCTATAAAGAACACTACAGAGTTCTGCTTTTGTCGTACATGGCTTGTTATCGAAGTTGTTGAATTAATAGTTGACTCTTGGGTTTGTTCACCATTTGGCTTTATTTCTTTAAATCTCCTCCAATGCATTTTTCATTCACACACATTATCAGTAGGGCTCAAATCCAGAGGCTGACGCTCATGGCACATGAATTATCCCGTACGATGATTGTGCAGACGGTATGCAGTCCATATTCTGGTCGGATTCACATTTGTGGCAGAAATATTTAGTTCGTCCATGTGGGCAGGTTAATATCAAGGGGCCTTGTTTAATGACTAAGCAGTCGCAGAAGTCATGACCTTTCAATCGGATTTTAACCAAGCAAGGTGCCACATTCAACATACAGTTTCATTAGATGACGCTTCCATATTCCTTGAAGTTCTCCTTCTGCAGGATTTGTAGAGCACCCAAGCTGTCCTGTAAATAATTCCAGGCCTGGCTGAGAACCCCCCCATTAGAATACAGAATAGAATATAGGTATAATGGGAGCGGTTAAAGCATCGAACCAGTTAGCTTCCTTGTTTTATATTTATTTATTTCTACTACAATTTTGAATCATTCTTTTCATGCAAGTCATTAAAATACCACTGTAAAACATTCACATATAAGAGAATCCAGGACGAATCTGCAATGTACTACAAAGTTACAAAATGTGCAAAAAAAAAAAAAAACAATCACGTTTCAATTTTTCTTCTGATGCTGAAAAAATTGCCTTTTAGAGTCGAGTTCTTTGCTGGCCTCTTCAATTACCTTTTATTATATCCATAGTATTCATATACCAAGAACATCCAGGTGTCCCAATGCTTCCCCCACCTATACTGTGTAAATATAGATGTGTATTATTAATATTGTTTATCATTGTGTATTGATGCAAAGGTGTTTTGAGTTGTTCAGCTCAGCAGGCGCCTCATGTCGTCTGCCGTGACGGGATACATAAGGACACACTGTCTCTTCTGATTGCACTCGGCTCTCGGGTTTCGTCCGTCGATAAGAAAGATGGGAAATATGGAGTGGAATTTGATGATTTCGGCCACCGAGGCGAAAGACTGATAGAACAAGACAAAACAAGGCAAAATGAGGCGCTTGCAATTGAAAATCATTACAGGATGATACTGCTATTGCTTGATGCTTAGCAAAAAGACTAGCTCGTTGGGCAGATGCTAATCGACCCTGATTTGATCGTTTCGTGGTAACTTTACCTCACTAAATAGTAGGTATTTTTTAAAGAATTTTTAGCTGCTAATGCTGACAGGAAATTTAGCATCTAAATGTATCTTTCTGCATTTTTAACGTGAGGCCAAAGGCAGTTATCTTGCTAGGCACTGTTTGCTCAATGTTGTCTTCTACTACAGTAGCATGGTAGTTTAGAAGACAGCTATGGATCCACACTAACTTTGCGCAACACACCATTATCGATTATAACACACCATTATAACTTTTATTTTAAGCTTCGTGTAAATACGCTAGCTTGCAGTTGTCTGTGAATAGTAGGGAAAGCTTAACTGGTTTTCAAAAGACACATCCTTTGGCATCTCGGCAACAAACTAGGTCACCTAATGATATGATTTACTTTGTCCAAGCGAATATAGAGATTAATTTTCATTTAAATATCCTCAACAAGGCCAATTTTTTTCTTTACTCAAAAAAAGAATATTTCTTAATAGTTGTAGGGTGCTTTCTCTTAGTCCTCAGCTAAAGTAGGGAGTTCGGTAGAGAGACATATGAATTAATTAGCGATTACGATTGGAGATTACCCTTAATGGCATTTCCTTACCTTTTACTTTTAGAATTTAAGTAGTTTTGAAATCAGTATTTTTTACACTTTCCCTTGAGTAAAATGCTTGAGTTGATACTTCTACAGAAGTCTTTTTAAACCCTTGTATCTGTACTATACGCGATGCAGTGACTAGGCAGGTTATTCCATATAGATAATACTCTAGATGGAATTGCAAGGCGTTGAAGTATGGAAATGGTAGCCATGTTGGTTCGGAAATAAGTCCGACGTTCCCTGCTCCAAAATAACCCCAACCCCATCGTATTATTCTTTTAGAGGCAGAAAGTGCTTTCCAGTCATTCACTTTCCAGCGTGTTTACCTTGTTTGCCACATAGAAACAACGCTGTAGCACCTGACACTGTAACAGCACTCACCTCATCAGTTTTTATTCGGGTTCCCAGCGTGTACTTGCTGGTCTCCGTACAGAAGCGAATCTGCACGTTGAAGACTCGGTTGTCGTAAAAAACGGCCAGGACGTATGGTTCCCTTTTAGTGTTCTTGGAGCAGTCGCGCACAAGAAAAGCTCCTTCCTGTCGACACAATGCGGCATGAGTTGTCAGACACCGTATGGACAGACGTCTGTGGACACACCTAGCTGGAAAGATGTTCCATGTAGATGTTGTGGAGCTTTGAGGGAGATTCATTCAGTCGGGGGAGGGGGGAGGTTAAGGACAGGTTATTGATGTTTGTGAAGTGAGGAGACCTGGGCTGAACATGGGATTGGGTCTCCTACTGTAATGCTAGGTTACTTTCATGCTATCACATCCCAAGATATCCTACAATTGTGTACCTCCAACTTTGTGGTTGGAAAGGTCTTAGTAATGGTTTTAAAAGGCAGTTTGACTGTTAGGACTTTCTGGAAAGAGAGAGAGAAAGCCTTACTGTATCCTAGAATTGTTGTGAAGGACAGAAAGAGGGTTTTTTTTTCTCTCTCGAGCACAAAATCCAGAATAAATAGGCACATAAAACATATGCAGGTGGAAATTTTATGGCAGCACTTTTGCCTTGGGATATTTTTACCTGTCAATCGATTACACAGTGTACATTATATTTCCACTTTATTGATTGTGCATCGGGGGGGCACTTAGTGGCTTAGTGGTTAGCACGTTCACCTCACACCTCCAGGACCCGGGTTCGATTCCCGTCTCGGCCATGTATATGTGTGTGTGGAGTTTGCATGTTCTTCCCGTGCCTCGGGGTTTCTCTCCGGGTTCTTTGGTTTTCCCCTGGTCCAAAAACAGGGTAGGTGGATTGGCACCTTGGAAAATTGTCCCTAGTCTGTGAATGTGTGTGTGATTGTATGTGTGTGCGCCCTGCGATGGGTTGGCATTCCATCCAGGGTGTTTCCTGCCTTAATGCCCATAGACGCCTGAGATAGACACAGACTCCCCGTCACCCGAGAGAAGATCGGATAAAGCGGTAGAAGATGAATGAATGAATGATTATGCATCTTTTTTTATGAGTGTATTTCTCATAGAAGCATAAATATTATAATTATAATTCGCTAATATTCTTTTTTTTAAACAGTACACCCTGCTACATGCAACACAAAGCCCCAAGCTAACACATTTGATCAGGACAACGTCAGCCTTATTTTGTTCAATCTGCGACATGGAGGAGGAGGTTTCGATTATTCATCATTCATTCATCTTTTCATTCATTCATCTTCTACCGCTATATCCGATCTTCACACACACACACACATTCATACGCTACGTGTGTTTGGAAAGAAGTGTTACCCGGTTCACCAGATGAAGTGCATGCTCTGCTTCCACTCTACTAAACCCTCCGACATACCACTCCTGCTCTGCAGATGCCTGAAACAGAAACAATGACTTGTTATTTATTAACATAAAACCCTGCACTGTTCTCATTCAGAATTTCCCTCTAGATGATAGTTTTGTTTCTACATTGTGCCCCCCCCCCCTTCCCCGGCCCTCTCCTGTTCGAATAACCTCCACTGTACTGGAAATATGTTGTACTACATGTTTAAGAAAAATCGAGCGTCCCAATACTTTTGGCCGGGCAGACATTTTGAAAAGGAACATGTCGCTCATGCGTATCTCGGTCTTGAGGGTTCTGTATACTTTTATTTATCAGGTGTAGGATTACTGTTTGTGTATGTGTGTGTGTGTGTGTGTGTGTGTGTGTGTGTGTGTGTGTTACCTCAACCGGTTTGTTCTGTCCTGTGTAACCGGCCTGCTCCGTGTCGGCTTTCACCTGCGGCCACTCGTGATGCATCTGCCGGACCATTTCTATGACGACGGCAACGCAACGCGTTCAACACACAAATCAACACGACACACGTGTCAATCACCTTGTATACCCTTACCTCGTGTCGCCGACAGTTCCGTGACGTACCTTAAAGGGAGAAAGTGTAAAATAAACAACAGGAATACATCTTGTGTATTTACACTCAGCGATGTGGAATTCTCAGATCTGATTGGACACCAGGTGTTTATTCATTTCGGGTGTAATGCACATCAGGGGTTCATAATTATACAGTTTCATGTTCATAAGAAACAAGTGAGAGCAGGAGTGGTATGTGCATACTTAGTTCATAAGTGTGTGTGTGTGTGTCCAGTTATCTGTAACTCAACTAAAGTGTTACGTAGTCTTTAAAAGTGTGTGTGTGTGTGTGTGTGTGTTCTTAATTGTAACTGATCTACTGTGTAACTTGGTCCTTAAATGAGAGTGTGTGTATATGAGTGTATATTTCCTTGTTGCCAAACCTAGGTATATCTCAGTCCTTAAAAAGATGTAGTGTGGGGGTGTGTGCAGTTATTTGTAACTGATATAAAGTGTTACTTAGACCTTAAATGACTGTGTGGGCGTGCACTAGTTTGTAGCCTATCAAAGGTGTTACTTAGTCTTTAAATGATTATGTGTGTGTGTGTGTGTATTTGTGTGCAGATCTAAATGTATGTGTATGTGTAGATTTGTTTGAGTGTGTGTAGATTATATATTATATATATATATATATATATATATATATATATATATATATATATATATATATTGTACATGTTTCCTTAAGTCCTTATAAGTCATTAGTATGACTCATTTACCATTCCATGTAACCAAACTACTGTCAGAAACATCATAAACTCCTTTTGACCAATCAGATTCAAGAACCTTGATAGTCACTAGTAAATATGGTAAAAAATTACTTGGGACATTATAGTTACTATGGGACATTTATTCTTAAGTAATTGGATAAAATAACAAAATTTGATGACTTTTTTTTTCACTTCCAATATAAAGTGTACTTTAATTTTTTCGACTGTCCTTATTAGTACCTTCGGTCCTGTTCGTGTGTCTCCAGATCCAGCGAGTGTCTCTGAGCAGAGCCACTTCGCAGCCCTGTGAGGGGGGAAAAAAAGCGGGCGGGGTTGAGGTGAGTGATATGGGAAAGTGTAACCAGAAAGCAGACTGAATCGGGATTCACACACCTGTTAGTCTGCTGTTACTCGCCTGTGAGAGGGGGAAAAGGACAATTTATCATATGCAGAATTAAATATTTTACAGATAGGTGAGAATTTTGAGTATGAGAGAGAAAGGGGACTCACTCTCTCTCTCTCTGACAGACATGCACCGCTGCTGGCCCATAAACACAACATAGGTTTAGTGTGTTTATAGAGCATTGTGTGTTTGAGTGAATTATTGTTTGAGAATTATTGTGTACTGTGTATTCAGACATATACATAAAGATGTAGATGTTACACTAAAGGTCTTTTTTCGGATGTGTGTGTGTGTCATAAGTGTGTGTTTTAGTTCATTACCGAGTGTTTGTGTCTGGTGTACTCTTTATTTAGGCTGAATATCCTTGTAAGGTGTGATATACTATGAGTTTTTGCCAGGTTGTGTGTGTGAGGTGTAAGCGCTTTCGAGTCAGGTATATAGCACTTGTTCTAAGGATGAGTGTGTGTGTGTGTGTATGTTTGTATATATGTGCATTAGCCACCTAATATGAAACTTATTCTTTAAAGGACTGTGTGTGCCAAGTGTGTCATAAAAGATTATGTTAACTTTTAATAAATGTGTGTGTGTGTGTGTGTGTGTGTGTGTGTGTGTGTGTGTGTGTGTGTGTGTGTGTGTGTGTGTGTGCGTTCTTACTCTGCCGCTGTGCGTTTTTGCATGTGTGGTGTGCGCATTGGAGCACAGGGTGGTGATCTAGTTGGGGGACCATCATCACTGTGATCAAAACAGTCACGTGGAAGTGATCTCACTGGTCTACAACGAAAACATAGACAAACACACACACACACACACACACACACACACACTTTGGGACACTATACATCTCACATGTGTGTTTAATTAACTACAGTAAGTCTAATGTGTCCTTCACACAAGCATTATAATGAATAGCAAAATTGTTACTATGATATGATACCTAACTTACATATGATACAAATACCAAATCGATACTATGGTAAAAAAAAAAAAAATTAAATATATAAACAGAAATTGAATATTTTACATTTGATTTGAATATTGAAAAATGTATTATTTATTAATAAACACCAAATGTTTTCTGTCAGCTAAAACAAATGAGAGCTGTTTAAAATAAAACCAAAATAAATCTCAAAATAAATTGTCATTTTTAATAAGTATCAGTTTGAGAAGGAAAAAATTTGGCGCACACAAAATGTGCCCCCTATAGTTCAACACTTAGAACTACAGATGCCATTTAAAAAAAAAAGAAAAATACCAGTACTAATAATCGTTTTTTAAAAGCAGGGTATTGTGATACCTTTCTAGCACTGGTATATCGTACAACACTGTTGTAGACATGTTAAATCTTGTAGTAAAGTTAAGTCAAACTTTTGGGGACATATGTCAGGTCCCCACAAAGTGTCTCTTTATCTTAAACAACCAAGCAGCAATCAAACCTAATCAGGGTCAGATTTGGTGTATTAATTAGCTGTGATTTCTAGGTCAGACAAACGTATACACAAGTTGGTTTGTAAATATCCTACCATATCTAGAGACATCCTATACAACTGTGTGTCTCCAACTTTGTGTTAACAGTTTGTGGAGGAATCACATGTGTGGAAAAGTCAGGGGGTTCTAATACTTTTAAACATACTATGTATCTGTAGCGGTTACACTCATCCTCTTTACGGGATTTGAAATGCGACACGGATATGGCATCATGGGGCTTACCTTTGCGGGACTAACTTTGGCGTCTGGAAAAAAACACACAAATATTCAAATAATTTAAAATGTAAGTACACTCTAACATGTCCGTTTATATGCATAATAAATATTTTTTTACCGTTTCAATCGAGCCCAAAGTCTGTGATCTTCGCTCTAAAAAAGTCATGCAAAAAATTATGCTTATATATAAGTTTTCTTTTTCTTTTGAATATGTCTGGAGACAAGGTCACAGTTGAAAACAAGGAACAAAGAAGTAAAAGCCTTGGACCAAGTGCAAGGTGACATGTGACTGATAGTGTTGGTGTGTGGGTGTGTGTGTGTGTGTGTGTGTGTGTGTGTGTGTGTGTGTGTGTGTGTGTGTAAAAAAGGAAGAAGCGCCTCTTCTTTACAGACTCTTTGTGTGTGTTAGCAGAGTATAGAGCAGAGTATAGAATAATACTCTGTATTATTAAGACGGGTTCGATTCCCGTCTCGGCCATGTGTGTGTGTGTGTGGAGTTTGCATGTTCTCCCCGTGCCTCAGGGGTTTTTTTTCTCCGGGTTCTCCAGTTTCCTCCTGGTCCAAAACCATGCACGGTAGGTTGATTGGCACCTTGGAAAATTGTCCCTAGTGTATGAATGTCTGTTGGCATTATATATATATATATATATATATATATATATATATATATATATATATATATATATATAAAAATAAGTAATTAATTAATTAATTTATTTATTTATATATGTGTGTGTGTGTGTGTGTGTGTGTGTGTGTGGTGTGTGTGTGTGAGAGAGAGGTATAGTGACCTGTTGTGACCATCGCCTGTCTCCCTGGTTTCAGATCCCGCTTTACAATCGGTTTGCAGTGCTTCCTGTTTGAGTGTAAAGTCAGGTTCATGTTGTTAGACCACTTGTTTTGCTGCTTCGGCTTCTTGTTTACATTGATGTGTATAGATGCAATGATTACCTGGGGGCCTCTTTGGCAGTCGTGGAGGAATATCCAGAATATTCTACACACACACACACACACACACACTAGTATATATAGTATATACTATATTATATAGTATATATATATATATATATATATATATATATATATATATATATATATATATATATATATATATATATATATATATATATATATATATACTTATAAATGTAGTGCACAGCATTAGAGTTCCCTTTTTCCCCCTTCATTCTCTCTCACATACACACACTCTTACCTTGGCTCTGCTGTGAGCAGGCTGTTCTCTTGCAGGACATTTGTCTTTAAAAAAAAATGCAGATTAAAACCAAGTTTGTAAGCCGGTGCTCCTTACAAATGTTCCTAGTCTGCTTACATAGAAAATTAAATCATTACACACAGACACACACACACACACACACACACACACACACACACACAACACACACACACACACACACACACACTTCTACTTCCTCTCAACTCTCTGTCTATTCTGTCTAATGATTGTCTATCAAATGCTGCATTTCTGCTTCCTGCGCTGACTCAGGAACTGATCAGCTCACCACCTTCGCTTATCTGATACAGGAAGTGCAGGCCGCAGGTGTGTGCAGCGGATAGAAAAGAGAACCTCACGAGGGTCTCCCGGAACAACCATATACGTGTTGTCTCCTATACATGACGTCGGTTCGACCACAATCGCTGTTTCAGTAAAGCCACCGATATAGCCCTCGGAACATGCCGGAGCTCGGTAGTTTAGTAGTGCTTGGTTTACAGCAAGGCTATTCAGTCACTTTGTCATGGGGGCCAGTTCATGAAAAACTATCCCAAATCAGGGGCCGGAGAGATATGGGTTTGCAATATGAGTGATGACAACAAAAGGGAAATATAACAAGCCCATATGTTGATATTTTTGCACCTTAAGACACCCAAGTAGGCTTTTTCTACATGTTTATATGTTGTGTTTTGAAACTATATAGCAACAGTGCATTGTACAAGGGGCTTTTTTTTATCATAAACTTGCATATTCAAATGTTGTATTGCTGAAGTAATACATGTTTTAAACCTCTTTTTTTATCCACAAAGTTTTTTTTTTTTTGTGGGAAAAATACGAAGATGAACAAAAGTGTATCATCGCGTCTCACCAGAGAGGGCGCTAGCGCCGCTCGCCTAACGTCACGTGACTCGACTCAGGCTCTGCGCAGCCTTCAACTGCAGCTGGTATTGAACAGAATCACGTGACTTCAAGTTCAAGTTGTATTTGTTATATACATAGTTGTACAGAGATGTCTAACTAGCACTAAAATGTACGGCAGGACAACAGATAGGCGTATGAAGGGGAGAGAGAGAGGGTTTAGGGGAGAATTACAAAAATATAAATAAAAATAAATAAATACAAATAAATACAAATAAATAATAAATAAAATAGGGGACACGGTGGCTTAGTGGTTAGCAGGTTCACCTTACACCTCCAGGATCCAGGTTCGATTCCCGTCTCGGCCATGTGTGTGTGGGGTTTGCATGTTCTCCCTGTGTCTCAGGGTTTTTTTCTCCAGGTTCTCCGGTTTCCTCCGGTCCAAAAACATGCGTCTATGGGCATTAAGGCAGGATACACACTGGATGGAATGCCAACCCATCACAGGGCACACACACACATTCATACACTAGGGACAATTTTCCAAGGTGCCAATCAACCTACCGTGCATGCTTTTGGACCGGGGGAAACCGGACAACCCGGAGAAAAACCCACTGAGACACGGAGAGAACATGCAAACTCCACACACACATGGCCACTAAGCCCAGCCGGCGTCTTAATCATGGTTATTTATCTTTTAAAAATATTGTCACATTGGAATGGTTTTGCTATGATTTGCTATTATTTCAAAATTATCCTGGATACGTCACTGGATACACTGACGTATTTGGTGGGCCGGAACAAATGACCTCAAGGGCCGTTAGTTGAATAGCCCTGATTTACAGGGTTTAAGGAGCCAATAAGAATATTCGAAGTAAATAATGAGAACATTCTGTGTTTATTTATTTTTTTTTAAGTCATCGTTTCAGTTCAAGTTCTTAAGCGGGTTGATCCTGGAGCTTTATGACAGGAGAGTTTCCACTCCAACCCTCACGTATACTTTCTTTACTTTTACACACACGTTATTCTCGTAAACGAAACACAAGTGTGTGGCTCATTTCTATGGATCTCGAAACTAAGAAAACCTCACTAGACTCATAATTCATGGTTGTAATTATAATAAAGGAGGATTCCTGAAGTATTTAGAGATGCACATTCTAACTTCCTGTGACATGCCAGTGGCATGATTTGGACACTAGATGGCGATCGTGTAACACTTTACAATCGGACTGTTTTCAATCTCGCCCTCAGAACTTATATTGTACACTGTATTTTACGGACAAATATTTATATGTGCTTCTTTTCTACATTTACTACCCATTTGCTGTTATAATAACCTAAACACTACTTGAATTTTGTGGAGAAATGTTCAGCCACAAGGGCGTTGGTACTGATGTATATGACAGGAGGTGTTCAATAGCTCTCTAAAGCAGGACATGCAAGATATTCCAAACACTAATATTCCACAGTGAACCAACATAGCTTTATACACAGGAGCATTGTCATGGACGCTACTGGATCTGTTTGTATATAATTGTGCAAGCCTGAATTAAAGATCTGGTGTCCCAATACTTTTGTTCACGTGGAACATGAAAATAAATTAAGAGATAATAACAGTCAATCCAGTTTGCTATGAACGATAGAAATATAGACGAATGCGTGTATGGCATTTGTCCTGTGATGGTGTTTGTCTAATACACTGGTTCTCATTTTTTTCACTTTAGAGGGGAGTGGATTATTCAAAAAGTAAGTTTTTAATTACTTTATAAAAGTAACTGATTACTAAGTAATGTGATTACTTTTTGATTGCTTACATTTGTTCACTAGGTGGCACCTATAACACCATGTCAGAGTCAAATTGTTGACCCGGGGCAGGCAAATCTAACATTTTCGAAAGTGTCTGTAATTTAATTACACCTTTTTATTATCATTAACTGTAATCAATTACTGCTACTTTTATTCTGTCATTAATTTACGTAACGCCGTTACATGTAACCAGTTCCTCCCCAACACTGTTGATAATTATAATCGAAAATAAAAGGTACCCTAACTGATGTATTAATTTGAGGGACATAGCGGGACCTCAGTGGTTAAGGCACTTGGCTCTGGACCAAGAAGGTCACATGGTTCAAATCCCACTGCCACCACAATGGTGCTTCTAGTTGGCCCTTGAGAAAGGCCCTCAACCCTCAAATCCTTGTAAGGCCATCTGCCAAATGCTATAAATGTAATTTATTTGCATTAATGGCCTTAATTGTTTGTTTGTAGTTGCATGAACTTTATTTTCAATAGACAAAGTCATAAATCAAATTTTTGGATGACCTGTTCTTGCGTTCTAATGCTAACCCATTCATTCATATCATTCATTGCTGGCGAGTACCTGCGTACGCTGATGGCAACGGGCTCGGTCTGGGAAAGCGCATTACAGGTTCCACCGGCTCGTGGTAATCTGCTTCGTCTGAGTCGTCAGACGTTTGTTTGATCCGGCCTCCTCTGTTCCGATGATCCTGAATGGTGGACGTTCATATAAAAAAAAAACGTGTGAAACGGAATATTATGAATGAAAAAGAAAACAGAGTGATGGAGACGGAATGATACAGACAAAGGAAAGAAAAAGACAACTCGACTCACCATGTTTCAGAAGAGACACATAACCATGTGCAATCTGCGAGTGATACATGCACACACACACACACAAACAGACACAAACACACAATGACCTGGATTAGATTTTTCAGTAACCCCATTTTCGATTGACGCAATTGTACGCAACAATAGAGTTTGTAAAAGGCACATGAAGGATTCGTGCCCTCAGCAAAAGTTTCACCAAGGCTGCTGATTGGTCAGGTGTTGTTAGAGATATTATGGCATCATAAACTTGCATTTATTATTATATGTTTTTAGTTTGATTAATTTTTATTTATGTATTTATGTTTTATTTATGTTTAACCTGCCCATGTTCTCCCACACCACCCCACTGCTGCGCTCGCTACACTGGCTTCCGGTAGCTACACGCATCCGATTCAAAACACTGATCGTCGCCTACAAAGCCAAAAATGGATCGGTACCTTCTTACCTCAAAGACCTCATCACCACCCCCTGTACCGCACCTCGCTGCCTGAGACCTTCTAGCACTGCTCGACTGGTTCCACTTTCTCTCAGGGTAAGAGGTACATTTTATTATTTATTCATTCATTCATTCATCTTCTACCGCTATATCCGATATTCCCTCGGGTCAAGGGGAGCCTGTGCCTATCTCAGGCGTCTATGGGCATTAAGGCAGGATACACCCTGGATGGAATGCCAACCCATCACAGGGCACACACTCTCACACACACACACACATACACCCACACACACACACACACACACACACACACACACACACACACACACACTAGGGACAATTTTCCAAGGTGCCAATCAACCTACCGTGCATGTTTTTGGACCGGGGGAAACCGGAGAACCCGGAGAAAAACCCCCTGAGGCACGGGGAGAACATGCAAACTCCACACACACATGGCCGAGACGGGAATCGAACCTGGACCCTGGCGGTGTGAGGCGAACGTGCTAACCACTACGCCACCGTGCCCCGTTTACATTTTATTATTTATTTATTATTTTATTTATTGTTGTATTTTATTATTCCCTATTCTCTGTTCTGGCACCGAGGTGGTGGAATGAACTTCCCCTGGATGTCCGAACAGCACTGGCTCATCTTCAAGCGACGACGGAATACCTATCTCTTCCAGAAACACTTAACTTGACACTTCTTACTCTTTTCAGAGTCTGGGCATCAAAAACAAAAAAAACAACAAACAAACCCCCCCCCCTCAATTTAAGGTTGCTTAATTGATCATACCAAAGTTAATTATTTTCTTAAATGGAGACTTTAAGCACTTTTTGCAGGTCACTGTAAATGTATATTTTATTTAGAATATTTCATATTATATCCTGTAATATTATTTTTAATAATATTAGGACATTTTCAAACTATTATTATATATTAAATATAACATATAAAATTGTGATTTGTGATACATATATATATGTTCTGGAAAGAAATAAGACCCCTGCAATTTCCTCCTAAATCAGTATCTCTCTGAGTATGCCAAGCATTCCATGCCAGCCTTTGATTAATGCCTAGCACACTTCGTTCTGCTTAATGAGCCACTGATTTGGTGAGGTCCTGAATCCAATCTTATTCAATGGGGGAAAAGTATAAAAAAAAAGGCACTGCTGTATTCAACATTCCTGCAATATGGCCAGTTGGAGGGTAAAAAAAGTTCTTTTAAAGGTAATTGGAAATATAAAAATAGCCATTTAACATGTCAAAACCATTGTAAAGATCGCTTTTGAGGGGGGTGGGGGGGTGGAAAATGGCTCAGTCCTAGCTTTACCAGCACAAGGATTCAGTGAGCGTCAAGTTGCTTCTAACGTTAATATTTCAAAGATGGCAGTTCACTAAAACAAGAGCAAACAACAGACACCAGGAATAACAATGGCAGAGAAAACAATCTTTATCAGTGAAAAGCAAAGATGAACCAGGCAACACACCACAGGAATAGGACTATAGCTGACTGGAGTAAGCTAATCTTTTCTGATGTGTCCAATTTTCAGCTTGCCTGATACCTGGCCTACAACTGACAGTTATATATATATGTTATATAATGTATGTATGGTCATGGCGCATACACACACACACACACACATACATATATGTATGTGTGTATATATATATATGTGTGTGTGTGTATATATTAGCCTTTATTTGTCACATGTACATTACAGCACAGTGAAATTCTTTCTTCGCATATCCCAGCTTGTTAGTAGTTGGGGTCAGAGCGCAGGGTACAGCTCTGTGCTCCCCTGGAGCACAGAGGGTTAAGGGTCTTGCTCAAGGGTCCTCAAGGGCAGCAGCTTGGCCATACCGGGGCTCGAACCCGGATCTTCCGATCAGCAGCCCAGCGCCTTAGACCAATGAGCTACACCCTCCCATATATATATATGTATGTATGTATATGTCAAATTGCCACATGATGTAGCTTTAATTTTAATTAATTTTAATCGTTAAGTTGTAAGCTGTAACTTTAAGTACCTTTAACTGAGCAAGAAGTGATGGTTAAAATCTTAAATCTTAATCTTAAAGCCGAAACATCACCAGTTCAGTGTCTGCATGCGGCGCCGAAAATCGGCCAACCGTTCTCAGGAAGTGTGCTTAAAATGTTTTATTTCCTCAATAATAATTTAATCGTTTCGCACATGCTGATATCGCGATTGTGACTGTGGACCGATTTATCGCGCTGCCCTGACGTGAATACTCTAAAAAGTTACCATAATGATATACACTATACAGCCAAATGTATTGTGAGAGCTGACAAAAAAAGTATAACGAATATAAAAAATCTAAAAGGATTAGACGTGGAATACAATGCATGCGTATATAAAATAAGGAATATAATGTAAAATGTGCTATAATCTAACTTGAACAAGTCTAAGTGAACAAACTAATACCAAGCCAGTAATACTGTTCATTTTTATGGTTCGTACAGTGTAAGTGCGGTACCTTTTATCTGCGAATGGCGTCCATTGAGGGACAGTTTTGAGCTTCAGGAAAAACACAAGGTTTTGCTGAAATACAAAAGATATAAATACACATTTGCAAATGTTTGTATTGGAATATATGCTTATTATAATAGCAAAAAAAAACAAGGAATTGTCTATAGAATAAAAAAGGTCACATTCTTTTATTTGTAAGAGCCATCTCTCTCTATTTCTCGCTCACAATTAATCTCACTTGAATGTCATGGAATGTACAACGTTGTATACATTACTAACCAAGAAAGAATTCGTTCCCTAATGCTCTCTATCGCTCAAATAAAAAGTCTCTTTTTTTTTCCTAGTGTCACTACTTCCATTACGGTTCAACCCTTCTAGCATAAAAAGAGAGATTTATCATTTAGCTTTAAAGTTTCATCATGGGGAAAGTTTTCAAGAGAACCCAACTTTTGGTTGTGGTTTCTCAGAACCCACCTTAGTGTGTGTGTGTTTTTTTTCAGGTTTGGTTTTATTAATTTCAAGAGGAATGACGTAAGTGAAAACAGGAAATGAAAAGCTGAAATGTGTTGGAATTTTCTGTCGTATATGAAGAATTGAAACACCTCAGGTCCTTCTCACTTTGCTGCACATCCATCTCAATTAAATCGCACCATGAAACATTTCCAACATCAACATTATCGCAGTTGTCAACATTATCATAATCACCGCCAGCACAATATCACAGTCATCAACAGCAACACCACCAGTGGAATCACCATCACCACCAGGACCATCATCACCATCACCATTTTTACCACAATCATAAAAATCACCGCCATCACCATTATCACAATCATAACCATCATTTTTGTCATAATCACCACCACCAAGATTGGAATCACCATCATCACCACTAGTACCATCATCACTGTCACCACCATTTCTACCACCATCATCATAAAATCACCACTATCAACTAGTATAACCATTATCACAAGCATACCATCATCTCTATCATAATCACCACCACCACCACTATCATCATGACCATTTCTACCACCATCATCATAAAATCACCACTATCAACTACTATCACCATTATCACAAGCACAACCATCATCTCTATTATAATCACCACCAGCACAATATCACAATGACCACCACCACTAACAGCACCGTCATCCCCATTTCTACCACCATCATCATAAAATCACATCTATCAACTGCTATCACCATTATCACAAGCATAACCATCATCTCTATCATAATCACCTCCAGCACAATATCACAATCACCACCACATCCACCACTATCATCATCACCGTCATCACCATTTCTACCAACATCATCATAAAATCACCACTATCAACTGCTATCACAATTATCACAAGCATATCCATCATCGCTATCATAATCACCTCCAGCACAATATCACAATCACGACCACCACCATTGGAATCACCACCAGTATCATCATCATTGCCATTTTTCCCACCATCATCATAAAATCACCACTATCAACTACCATCACCATTATCACAATCATAACCATCATCTTTATCATAATCAACTCCAGCACAATATCACAATAACATAATCATAATCACCATTATCACCACTAGTACCATCATCACCATTGTTACCACCACAATCGTCATAAAAATCACCACCATCGTGACTTTCAACCACCATCAGCATTATCACATTCAGCACATTATAATCACCATCCCCATTATCACAATTATCACCATTATCATGATAAACACAGTATCACAATCATTACCACCAGCATCACCATCATCACAATCATAAGCAAATGATAATCACCACCATAATCCATAATCCTATCCATAATCATCACCACCCGCCCAGTATCACAATCAACATTACCACTATCACCACCATCAGTCATCATTGCCACCGTTACCAAAATCATCATCATCATCACAATATAATCACGCTATCGCCACCATCACCACCGCCACTAATCGATATTAGAATTATCACCTCCACCATTATCATGACCAGCATAATCATCATCTTCACCATCATCTTATTTCTAGCCATAAAAAAATCGTAAAGGATAAAATACTGTGTAAAAGAAGATTATGTAAGATTATTATGAATGTTTTACTGTTATTTCCTTTCTTTTCTTACGGAGTTAGTTATTTTTCCAAATTGAGCTTTAACACCCGAGACATTATTTAAAACCTTTTAAGAACATTATTTGAGCTTTCAAGGTTGTCCAGTAAAAAATGCTCAATAATCACATTACTACTTGTCCATTAGTATTCGTTATTACAAGTGCTTATTTAATGGCTGATGTATTTATACACAACCTATTAACCAGTTATAAAAGTCTGCAGTATTACTAGACTGTTCAAATCCCACCACCTACAAGCTGCCATTAGTGGGCCCTTGAGCAAGGCCCTTAACCCTCAATTGCTCAGATGTAAGTCGCTCTGGATAAAGGCGTCTGCCAAATGCTGGAGATGTAATTAAAGAGACTGTTAAACATAAAACCCGCCTTTTTAGGGAGGAAATGAATTCTCTCGATTTTATTTATCGTTATTGATACATTTTCTAGGGGACACGGTGGCTTAGCGGTTAGCACGTTCGCCTCACACCGCCAGGGTCATGGTTCAATTCCCGTCTCGACCATGTGTGTGTGGAGTTTGCATGTTCTCCCCGTGCCTCAGGAGGTTTTTCTCCGGGTTCTCTGGTTTCCTTCCGGTCCAAAAAACATGCACGGTAGATTGATTGGCACCTTGAAAAATTGTCCCTAGTGTATGAATTTGTGTGTGAATGTGAGTGTGTGCCCTGCGATGGGTTGGCATTCCATCCAGGGTGTATCCTGCCTTAATGCCCATAGACGCCTGAGATAGGCACAGGCTCCCCGTGACCCGAGGGAAGATCGGATATAGCGGTAGAAGATGAATGAATGAATGAATGATATATTTTCTCCGCACGTGCCATGGCTTCCCACATCATTTCAAATTGCTGTGGAAAACACTGATCCTGGACCAGCAGTAGTGAGCAGCGTGTCTCCGCATACGCAACTAGAAGTAGCAGCAGGGAAGCTATTTGAGCCCACGCAAATTTTATATTACGACTCTGAAGTCCGTTGTCCCTGGCCAAGCCTTATACACGCAGCACCTATGAGTGCACTTATTTATTTATTTATTTATTTTTAACTTAGTTGTTATATGTGTTTTTTTTCCTACATCTCTGCACCGTCCTCATATCCTAATCTTCGTACTAAGACTGCTAAGTATCCTCTTCTATACGATCCAGTTTATTTATTCATTTCTACACATACTCTCTCACACACAATTTGTAAGCTGTGTTCTATCTATATTCTGATACGCAGCTGTCTCCCGGCTCTAATTTTAGTGTCTCGCTTCACTGCGGTTTCCTGCTGCTGCCGTTTTGGTGATAGAACACACATACATACACACACACACACACACACACGCTCTCATAATCTTTCTCTAGTTTTACACCTCAGAGCAATCAAAAACACTCTGTCCATCTGCGTCGACTTGCCCTTTGACCACCTTGCAATATAATGTTGGACGAGGATCAGTCCGAATGATCATTTTTTTTGGCTTGACGGCTTTGGGATCTGCCTTTTCATGTCCTGACGTGATTGGCATCCTTATTATGAAGAAAAATCACTTTTTTTGTCTCTGACATAAAAAAAAATGTGTAGTTTATGTCTATGCATCGTTTGTGATGCCTTATTTTGGTGGTCTCACGCGTTCATGGAGGTTTCAGTGTGCTGTTCGTACAAGAATTGCCTAAATGGCATCCCAGAGCTTAGACGGCATAGTAAGAACCAGCAGTTGCATCTTTTCAGGATTCTAGTGTCCTCGTTGGTCTTTCATTTCATCATTCCGGCTTTCATCTTACCAGTTACTTATGTAACAGCTCAAGGCACTGACATTTCAAGCCATGCGCCAAATGATCGCCAAACTACCACTTAAACAAGGCCCTTTACCAATTTCCTCCCTATGGGCATTGTATCAGGCCTGAAACGAGCTACCTCGTTTCTTTACAGATCTCCCTACTGTACAGTAATTTGCGGATGATGAAGAGAAAGCACCCGTTAGAAGTGGAGAAATAAGTGATTTGTTGTCGTGGGCAGGTGCGAAGGATCATCCAATAGGGTGTCGGAATTGTATATGTTTATACTCCTCGTCCAAACGCAATCACATTCGCACAAGCCGAAATGAAATGCGATTAACGATGGCTGTTTTTAACACGTAAGGACTAGAAAGTACAGATAAGAAAAAGAATTACAACAGAAAACAAATATCGCTACCAAAAATCTCTACTTAAAGAAAAGTAACGAAGCGTTTGTATTTCATTACATGACACCACTTGACAGACATTGGTCTTTGGTCTGGAAGTTCAAATCCCAGCACCACCACACTGCTCGTTCTGGGCCCTTTCGCAAGACCCATCATATAAATGTTTATTTGCAAGCCATCTTTTTGCCTCAAGTAAGTCACAATGAACAGATGTTTTGCATTGTGATTTTCCTTTGAGATCTGTCTGTCTGTCTGTCTGTCTGTCTGTCTGTCTGTCTATCTATCTATCTATCTATCTATCTATCTATCTATCTATCTATCTATCTATCTATCTATCTATCTATCTATCTATCTATCTATCTATCTATCTATCTATCTATCTATCTATCTATCTATCTATCAGATATCAACATTTTACGATTCATCAGTTCCGACCCTCTGTTGTAACCGAGTACCAGCCTTGAGGACTGCGGGAGTCTTATATTGTTGTTTACTGTGTTCTTCCTTTATTTAAAACCTGAAGAACCTCCGATGAACAGAAAATACAGTCCGGCCGGAAGCACTTTTTTTTTTTACCCTGGTATTTTTTCACAGCTTTTTGCCTTGGTATTTAAAACCTGTAATATCGTTGAAGCAAAAAGTCATAATGTTATTATTGCCCGGGTGCTGAGCCAAACTTCTGAGTCTAATATGTGCTAGACTGGAAGATCGCAGGTTCTAATCCCACCTCCAAAAATCTGCCACTAGTGGGCCCTTGAGCAAGGCCCTTAACCCTCAATTGCTCAGTTGTAAGTTGCTCTGGATAAGGGCGTCTGCAAAATGCTGCAAATGTAAAATACCGTGCGAGGAAAACAAATGCGCATAAAGGAGAGTAACCGTGTCCCATACAGAATTGGGATGTAACCGGTTGGTTTCAGTTCTAACCGCTCTGCCTTGTGAGACCGGACTTGATCTGAAACTCTGGGTGTGCTTAAGAGCAGAGCTCTGTCTAACAGACCGTGTTACCGCAATTTACCTTATTAGTAGTATGAGGGGCTTAAAACTATGCTAATATCTACATTGAAATATCTAAGTTGAAAGTTCTTCAGCTACATACATAAAGGGTTAAGGAGCATCACGTTAACACTGTGTAACCCTGCAGTCCCCTAGATATTAGCATCGTGGTTCCGGGTGTACATGTACTGGTTTTGGTAGGTTTGCAGTATTTTCGGACTCAACCTGCAGTAGACAGTGATATATGATTGTTGTGTAGGAAAAGGATAGTGAGTCTGTTCTTATCAAGTCCTGAACAGTAAAAGATTCCCAGACTTCAAACCCATATGTATAAAAGGATCTGTATAAAAATTAAGGTTTCATTTCAGGTTTGCGATTTTCGGAACAACTCGTGCGACCCAAAAAAAAAAAAAAAAAGCTATTTATTATTTCTTTTCAAATGACACTCACTCGGTCATACATTTAGCAATACACCAACCTACATGTATGCTGAATTGATTGTTTAAAGGTATTAAGATGGAAATACAGTGATCATAAAACAAACTCAATTCTAACCACCAATTATATTATCTATAATTATGACGTTATATAATAAAATATACCCTGCCTTTCTAAAAACAGAAAACAACAAAAGCCGTCACACAATAATATTTCGTCGGACCACCACTAGCTTTGCTTAGGCACGCGTGTGCTGCTGGAGTCGTTTCGATAAGTTTCTTACAGAGTGGAAGAACTACTGAAAATGGCTCAGATATGTTTTTTTTTCAAGCTAAAATCCACTCATAAATACGCACTCATAATTATAATTATAATTATGAGTACATTATAGTCAAAATGCTAATCCATAAAGTGAATTTGACACCGCCTAGCATTATTGACAATTATGGAGGTTCAGAATTGACATATAGTGTTTTGAGAATTATTTGGGGGATCCCAAAGATTTGAGAGAGAGTAATACACATATTGGAGAACAATAACCTTATAATCATAACTATAAAGATACTACTCACATTGTGGTAATTATGCATTTGAATATGCATCATTCACGCTATTAATAAACATACAAAGCTCAGTGTTAGCAGGATTGATTGCCATTTTCCCACCAAATCTCCAAATATGTTTTTTTTTGTATCTTTTTACAAATGAGTATAAGAATGTTTGTGTTTTTTTTTTAAAAAAGGAAGAAAACCCCAGTATTTGTTTGTGAAACAGTGTTTTGCATATTATACAAATGATCATAAATTTGTGTCTGGGAGGGTAAAAAAAAACAGGAACTTGTCCTGGTTCCGGAATTAAAAAAGAAGAGATGTGTGTGTGCTATGGCCAGTTTGATACATACACAATACATTACATTCTATTTTACACGGATAGTCACAATGCAAATCCATAAAGTGAATTTAGCATTATTGATCGTTATGGAGGTTCAGAATTGACATATAGTGTTTTGAGAAAACACTAAGACCCAAAGATTTGAGAGGGAATAATACACATATTGGAGAACCTTTAGTCCTGGGAATTAACCTGAATTAACTGTATTATGGAATATTGTGTATTTATTCCAAATGTTGGAACGATAAACTACAGTTTGCTCGTCTATATTAAGGTCATGTACCATATTGTACCTATGTAGAGGGGTTAGTTTACTAAGGAATGGCAGGAGTCTGAAAAACAGGGTGAAACTCCAAAGTAACCTGAGCTCTGGATTTATACACAGACCTTTGGACCAGCAATGCAACTGCTTTAACTGATTATTTAAGTGAACTGAGATACAAATGTTTAATGGCATGGTGTAAAGCGAGATAATGTTAGTTTTTCTGAATGAAATATCACAATTTGAATATTTCCTAACAGTGTCTTAACATGTAAAGCAGGAATGCCCCCTGTAACAAATGAACAGGTTGCATAGTCAATATTCCTTACTGCAGTTAATAAAGGGCCCAAGCCCTTTCCATTAAATGAATTGCACAAACCAAACTGTTAGTCTGTGCTTCAGGCAAGTGATTAGGGGCCAAATTTAGGGTCCACTTGTTCTTCCAAACACATCTTCTAACAACATTGAACTTTGCCTTTGTAAAGCTCTATATTAATCAAAAGAATCCATTTTGACATCCTGTACCCTGTTCCCATTGCTCCAAATCGAATCCTAACCTACACAACACATTATTTACACTCTGCTCTGAGCCCAAGAAGTCGTGAACCCGGGTGATTATTTCCAAACATTTCTACTCTACTTCGGCTGGTTCTTAGCAGCTATTATTATATGATACACCAATCCAATCATATCCACACAATCCTCGCTCCCACGACGTCCACATAAAGTTACCCGTGATTCTATTATACCGCCAGCCTTTAGCTATTTTGCCTATGTCTGAATCAATTTAATAAATGTTAGCTAGCACTAGTTATCAATCCAGTCACTCCAAATACAAAATCAATCAATGAATCCGGAACATGTGCGTAAATATTTCAAGCTCGCCGATATTAACCGACACCGCCTAGAACCCTTCTCTCTGTCAGTATATATGATCCAGTTCCCATAACCCTCGTCACATGATCACTTCAGCTGCTTTACATCTTTTGTTGATTGGAACCGTTTCAAACGGGATGGCACCTCACAGGGCTCCCTTGCTTTCCGTCCAGGTAAAATGGTGATTGTTTGTGTTTATTTTTGGCTCGTCGAAAAACAAAGCAGGAGTCGTTTTGACCTAAAGAACCTCAAAAATGAAATGAATTTGACTGTATTGACTACATAGTCAATAGCTGACTACAAAGTACCTCACTCTACATGATGACATTTACCTTACCTAAAATAACAACAAAAATAAACACGCCGACCAATATGGAGTGTTGGGAAGGCTACTTTGGAAATGTAATAGATTACGGATTACAAATGACCCTATTCAAAATGTAATAAGTAATGTAACTTTTTAAATACTTTCTAAAACAAAAGTAACCACTAGGTGCCACTTTGTCCACTAGGGGGCACTTTAAGTTAACATTCTAAGAAAAAAGCTTTAAACCCTTGAAAAACAGTAGGTGTTATTTTTCGAATTGAAACTGCAGAAGATGATTTTACATTTTTACTGTAATTCTATGATAATTGACCCTATTTGTAATATTTAACATTTTCATAAGTAACTGTAATTTAATTACACATTTTTTCTCCGTAACTGTAACCAATTACTGTTAGATTTATTTTGTCATTAAATTACATAACACCATTACATGTAACTAGTAACTCCCCAACACTGTATATATGGAGTATTAGTTAAGCTTTCTATTATATATAGGAGCTTATAAAAGCACATACATGTTTGCATTTACAGTTAGATATATTTGGTGACATGAAGGTGTTTCGTACCTCCCCCCCACTAGATAGGGAGAAGGGGAATGTCCATTGTTAGGACAGAACATCAGAACCAGTTCATATCACATTTTTTGTACTGGCATGAGCTACGATGTTTACACCTACACCTAGCATTAAAAAAAAACAACATAAAAACAGTATGCCGATAATGCCGAAATTTTTGCACGATGTCGAGTTCGTTAGATTTTTGGTATTAAACATGGATGAAAATAAATTCCATGAAATGAAATCACATGTTTTATATACATAACCTGAATGTACATTTCCTGTAGCTACAGTAAAAAAAAATTTTAATAAAAAAACACAATTCTGATGCAGCTCCTTAAAATCGACTAATGCTTGATAAGTCCATGATTTGAATGAATTTGAAAGTTTTTGTCCGTGCGTGCAAAAATTATTTACCTCTTGGCACAAAAGAATGCATTACTAGCAATATAGCAATATGGTAATATAATGGGTACATTGTTAGTATAATAATATTTAATGCACCAAATATTACCTTGAAGGCTAGATGTAATTGTGCGAGTGTAATGAGATGTAAATTTAATGAGATATGAGATGTAATATCTACAATTGTTCTTGAACCCGTCTCACACGTATCCTCGGCGCCACTAATTATGGCCTTGTTCTTGCTCGAAACTTCTTTTCACACCTAGAAATAATACCTTTTTTATCTCTACTAGTCAATTTGAACTAATTAAAGGATTTCCCATTGACAATTTCTTTGTAAAAAAAAAAAAAAAAAAAAAGAGACTTTTATAATATACTTTATATAGTAACTTTATATTATATACAGGAGCATATAATATATTTAGCCATTTTAGGCTATTTACCTATATTTACCTTTATTTTACAATAATCACGGGGATTGCGCCTGAGGACAAGGCCGTGGAAGAGGTGCGACCGGGTCACAAGAACGTGTTAGGGAAAATGTCTATAGATATGACGCTGTTCAAGAATCTTTGCGAAATGGTCTGTAGTGTACGAAATGATGGAGCCCCTTTTAAATCATTTAAGTTTTAGTCTCTGGCTCACATTCAGAGCGGCGTCTTTAGACCTAATCCCGGCCCTGTTTTTGGACTCGATCTTAAATTTTATTTACGGATTCAAGCGGGGTCACAGCATTGCACAAAGACAAAAATAACACCCGCAATATATGTCCTTATAATGCGCATAACTGGAAAAAAAAATGTTAGTGAAAGTTAGGCACCAAAAAAGTGACTCAAAACAAAGTGTACTACTGGTTAACACACTAGAAACGGTAATAAAGCCAAATCAGTGCACCAGTGATGGTGTTGCATTGTGGTGAAGTGATGGTTTTTATGTAAATGCAGACAATCATTATTAGAAGAGCTACAGCACTGGATATACTACACAAAATACACTTGCACATCCAACAAAAATCCAAATGCGAATCTCTAATAACGATTTCTTCCCTCAAATGTAATTCGGACTAAAACCTGTGCTGCAACAACCCTTAAAAAGTAATGCTAACACTTTTACATTGTTTACTAGCTTTGTATTGTTATTATTTGATCTACTCGGAATGGTTTTCTCACACGTCATACAGTCATCAAACACCCGACGATTAAAATGGCGTGATAGATCTTACCTGGTGGGATGGAGACGTTTGCGCTCGGAGAGACTGAAGTAATCGACTGAACATGAGAACAGGTTTCAGAGGATGTGTAGGCCAGAATATGTGTGTGTGTGTGTGTGTGTGTGTGTGTGTGTGTGTGTGTGTGCGTGTGTGTGTGTGAAAAAAAAAAATACAGCAGCAGCAGCAGCAGCAGCAGGGTCACTTTTTCACTCCTGTGGTTTATCAGCACACTTCCTGTGTAAGATCTCAAAACTCCTCTACTTATAGCTGATCGTCCTCCACTAGACACACACACACACACACATATATATATATATATATATATATATATATATATATATATATATATATATATATATATACACACACACACACACACACACTTAGATGTTTGAAAGATATTTAAAGACCTACCGCATCTGTCAAATGTTTCCTCAAACCTTTCAGAACAGGAAATCAAGGAACGTTTAGCGTTCAAGGTTTTGTTTCGTGATTTTTGCCAAATCTGATGAAATTGGGGGGGAAAGCCGTTCGGACATATGTAGCATTTCTGCTTTATAGCTTTTGTTAGTATTGAGGGAGTCTTATTTACCTGTTAAATGTTTGTTTGTTTTCTTTTTCTTTTCTTTTTTTTTTACCAGAGGAATTTCCTGTTTTGGAGTTAACAAGTAAAGCAAGCAAGTAGAGTTTTCATAACACAAGCTTTAACACAAGCCCCATTGCTAATATTGCTGTACAAAAGGTCAAGGGATCATCCTCATTCCAGGACGCACAGTAAACCCACGACAAATTTGAGAAAAGATAAAAATCATTTCATTTCCATAGTGGGTAAATGTCCATTTCATCCTTAATCCTGTTTAATAAATACCGGTGTGGAAACAGTTCAGAACTAATATGTCGTATTGCGCAATCTCAGTTACCCTATGCTGCACACTTCCACTCTGCTGTATATCACACACTGGACCCTATATTCACACATTGCCTTAATACAATAATATATCTGTTACACTAAATACATCCAATACACATCCATGTCTCTGTGTATATCACATCCATACAGTCACTGCTCGCAGCACATTCACACTATAGAAATAATACGTGTTACCTTTTGTTTACCGTTTTCTGCACTACAATCTCCTGCATTATGTACTGCTCTCATATTATGTAAAATATCTCTTTGCACAACTCTTGTGGTTCTGAGTACGTATGTACAGTATACCGTATGTAGGTATGTATGTATATATTGCATATTGCACACATGTATATATATTGCATTCTTCCGCCCCGTATATAATATCTAAGTAGATAACTGTTTATGTAAATTGTCCCTGCATTGCTTGGAGCAAGTTCACAGGAATTTCACTCATCCTTGTGGTTAAGAAAGGGGAAGCGGTCGGCGTCCAAATACTTTTGAGTATCATTCAAGGTTATATGAACGTAATTGGAAGGAGTCTCCAGTCTCCAGGGCCCCCCCTATATATACGAGATCCGAGTTATTAAACACAGGCTCTGGGTTACTGACCGGAAGGTCTGGGGTTCGAGCCCCTGCATCTGCGACTCTTGGATCCCTGAGCAAGGCCCTTAACCCTCTGTGCTCCAACTGTATCATGGCTGACTCTTCATTCTGACCCCAGTTTCCCAAACCAAAAAAAAAAAAGCTGGAATATGCAAAGAAAAAAATTCCCTCATGGGATCAAAAAAGTATGAAAAATAAAAATAAACAATAAAATATAGGTGTCACGAGCCCTTCTCTCCCCACTACTACTCTTCCCCAATCCCGGTCGCCTAGCTACTGATTAGCTCCAGCTGCAGCCTGTTGTTGGACTAATCAGTAGCCTGGTCTATATAAAGCTCGGCTCTTCCTTCCTTCCTCGTCCGGGCTCGTAAACGCTCAGTGAGAGTACGGACACTCACGCATCCGGTAAGGACTTCCACTAACCTCTCTCTCTCTCTGATCTCCGAATCAGGTCTCGCCGCCGCCGGTCCTGCCCGACCGGACTCGGTCTCCTCGCGGACGCTTCCTCGACCGCCGCTGAACCCGGAAGCAAGCGACCGCGCATCTCTCGCTCACGGCATTACGGCACTCGCCGATTAAGGACAGTAAATACGTCCTCGGCTGCTCCTTTGAGCAGCGTCTTTTGTGTTCTCTTATCTCCTAATAAAATCCTTATTTCTGACTTCCGGACTCGCTGTGTCTGTACCGTTACAGAAGCCCGGACCAATAACAGCAGGCGAATGGAGAACGCCCAGAGCACAGCGGCTCCGCCCCCGAGCGCGCCGGCGGCTGCCGCCGCCCCGCCCCGCACGGCTCCGCCGCTCGGATCTCTGCCGATGGATGCTAGCCTGATGAACAGACCCGCCCTCTTCTCCGGCTCCCCGCAGGAGTGCAGCGGTTTCCTGCTGCAATGCTCGCTCATTTTTCGAGATGCAGCCCAACATGTTTCCCGACAGAGAGATCACGGGTCGCTTACATCATCTCGCTTCTCACCGGACCCGCTCTCCGTTGGGCCGAGTCATTGTGGCCGCAGGAAAATCCCGTGTTCCCGAGCTGCCGGGACTTCCTCGCACATTTCCGGGAAGTATTTGGCCGGATCGAGGCGGATGTGTCAGCCGGGGAACAACTTTACCGCCTCACGCAGGGCTCCAGCTCCATCCAAGACTACACCCTGAGGTTCCGTACCTTAGCCGCCGCCAGTGGATGGAACGAGCAGGCCCTCATCACCATCTTTCGGATGGGCCTGAACTCCAGCCCTACGCCTCCAGCTGGCGGCGGTGGACGATTCAGAAGGGCTGGAGCAGTTCATCCAGCGGGCCACCCGTTGCTCCACGACGGTTGGGGTCCTTAACTCGGGGCCGGGGTCCCATCCGACACAGCCAGTGAGTACGCTACACCCTCTTCCGAGGCATCGGATCCAGGAGCCTATGCTGCTGGGGGGAGGCCGTCTTACTCAGAGGGAGCGTCGCCGGCGACTGACTAACGGGCTTTGCCTCTATTGCGGCGGGGCTGACCACCTTCTACCAGGGTGCACCCAACGACCCTACCGACCAATGGTGAGTGCCATTTTCCCTCAATCCAGTATGAAACCTCTTACCACTACTGTTCGTATCTCCACCCCCACGCACTCCGTCACGGTCTCCGCAATGTGGACAGATGCAGGGAACTTCATCGCCGGTCGGCCCGGTCGGACCCAACGAACCTACCAGGTCAGAACCGTTACCGGGCAGCCCCTACCGGGCGATCGAGCCGAGTACAGATGGAGGTCGGCCCTGTGGACATTCAGGTAGGCCTCCTACACCACGAACAGCTCCCCCTTCTGGTGTTGGAGGGTTCTACTGCTGACATCATCCTAGGTCGCCCCTGGTTAGTCCACCACAACCCGGTAGTGTCCTGGGAGACAGGGGACATTCTACAATGGGGTCATGAGTGTTTTCACCGCTGCTTCCCAGATTTGCCTCTCCAGCCCTCAGGTCACCGCAGCTGCCGTCGCTTGGGGGGATCCTGTACCGGAGAACGTCCCTCCGGCCTATGCGGAATATTCGGACGTGTTCTGTCCCGTGGCTGCAACCCAACTCCCGCCGCATCGGCCCTGGGATTGCGCCATCGATCTAACTACCGGGGGAGCCCTTGCCTCGAGGCAGGATCTATCCACTCTCACTACCGGAACAAGCAGGCCTATGGAGGACTATATCAGCACCGCCCTGGAGCAGGGATTCATACGCCCGTCGACCTCCCCGGCGGCATCGAGTTTTTTCTTTGTGGGGAAGAAGGATGGCGGCCTTCGACCCTGCATTGATTATCGGGCCCTGAACCGAGCCACCGTCAAGTTTCCGGTACCCCCTTGCCGCTCGTCCCGGCCTCCCTGGAGCAACTGCGAGGAGCCACGATTTTCACCAAGCTGGATTTACGCAGTGCTTACAACTTGATTCGCATCCGCCAGGGGGATGAATGGAAGACGGCGTTCGTCACCCCTACCGGCCACTACGAGTACCTGGTGATGCCGTTCGGGTTGACGAATGCTCCCTCCGTCTTCCAGGATTTCATGCACGAGGTGTTCCGAGACATGCTGGGGAGGTATGTTCTGATATACATTGATGACATTCTTATATTTTCCAGAAATCTGGAGGAGCATCACGTGCATGTCAACCAAGTGCTCCAGCGCCTCCGGGACTCTCGACTATATCTCAAGGCAGAGAAGTGCCTGTTCCATCAACCCACTCTGTCCTTCTTGGGGTATGTCGTGTCGGCGCAGGGGGTGCAGATGGACCAGGAGAAGGTGCAGGCGGTAACCTCGTGGCCTGAGCCAACCTCCATTAAGGAGCTCCAGAGGTTCCTCGGCTTCGCGAACTTCTACCGTAGGTTCATCCGGGGCTATAGCGGGCTGGCTCACCCTCTCACCTCTCTCCTTCAGGGGTAGGCCACGTCGACTGGAGTGGAGGTGCCGAGGCCGCGGAGGCCTTCAACGCCCTGAAACGAGCCTTCACCACCGCGCCTCTACTCGTCCACCCTGACCCTAAGCCTCCCATTCATAGTCGAGGTGGATGCTTCCACTACCGGGGGTGGGGGCTGTGCTCTCACAGTTCCGGGGCAACCCATCACGGCTCCACCCCTGCGCCTATTTCTCACGGAAATTCACTCCCGCTGAGGTCAACTACGACATCGGCAACCGTGAGCTCCTGGCTGTCAAGCTCGCCCTGGAGGAATGGAGACACTGGCTCGAGGGCTCTGCTCACCCATTCAGCGTACTCACCGACCATAAGAACCTGCAATACCTTCGGGACGCCAAACGTCTGAATCCTCGGCAAGCCAGGTGGGCGCTGTTCTTCACCCGCTTTAATTTCTCCATTTCCTACAGGCCCGGGTCGAAAAACATCAAGGCCGACGCTCTGTCCCGACTACACGCTCCGGAGGACGAGACGGTGGAGGCTCCAGGTCCGATCCTCCACCCGGAGCTCATAGTGAGCCCCATCCAGTGGAGCACACCCCTCGAGGCCGAACCACCCCGACCGCGACCCCCGGGATGCCCTCCGGGGCGCACGTACGTACCTCGAACCCGACGCACACAGTTAATTTCCTCGGTTCACACCTCCTTAGGGTCCGGGACACCCAGGGGCCAACACCACCATCGACCTTCTCCGTGCGCTCGCTACTGGTGGCCCTCCATGGCGGAGGAGGTTCGACGATTCGTGCGCGGGTGTCAGGGGTGTGCTGTCTCCAAGAGCCCGCGGCAGCTACCCGCCGGGAAGTTGCAGCCGCTGCCGGTCCCAAACCGACCCTGGTCCCACATAGGGGTGGACTTCATTACCGACCTGCCATCATCTGAAGGTAATACCTGCATTTTGGTGGTGGTGGATCGGTTTTCAAAGTTCTGCCGGCTCATTCCCCTAGCCAAGATGCCGACCGCCCTGGAGACTGCTCACCACCTATTTCAAGGTGTCTTTCTGAACTTCGGCCTGCCCGAGGACATCGTGTCGGATCGCGGGCCCCAATTCATCTCTCGGGTCTGGAGGGCCTTCCTCGGTCTCCTGGGGGTAGCCGTCAGCCTCACCTCTGGATACCACCCGCAGTCGAATGGGCTTGTGGAACGTCGGGTACAAGAAGTGGCTCGCTTTCTCCGCACCTACTGCCATCGCCGCCAGCACTCTTGGAGCCAGTACCTGGGTTGGGCGGAGTATGCGCAGAACTCCATCCGCCACTCCGCCACGGGACTAACCCCTTTCCAATGTGTCCTAGGGTTCCAGCCACCACTGTTCCCCTGGTCTGGGGAGCCCTCGGACCTACCGGCCGTGGACCACTGGTTCCGGGAGAGCGAGCAGGTGTGGGCCGAAGCCCATCGGCAGTTACAGCGAGCCGTTCACCGCCACACACAACAGGCAGACCGTCGAAGGCGCGAGGCACCCGTCTTCCATCCAAGGTCAGAGGGTTTGGCTGTCCACCCGCGACATCCGCCTTCGACTCCCCAGCAAGAAACTCAGCCCCAAATTTATCGGACCATTCAAGGTCATACAACAACTCACCCCGGTGACTTACCGCCTCCAACTACCAGCCTCTTACCGTATTCACCCGGCCTTCCACGTATCACTTCTCAAGCCCTTCTTTGAACCTGCATCCACCTAGTCCGCACCCCAGCAGGAACCACCTCCTCCTCTCGTCACCGAGGACGGCCTGGCTTACAAGATAAGGGACCTCCTCGGCTCTCGACGCCGCCAGGGCCGGCTGGAATACTTAGTGGACTGGGAGGATTACGGTCCGGAGGAACGCGCCTGGGTCCCTCGCGAGGACATTCTGGACCCCAACCTCCTGGAGGAATTTCATCGGGCCCACCCCAACTGGCCGGCACCCCGAGGGCGGGGACGTCCTCCTCGCCGCCGTCGCGGAGGGCCCTCCGGAGCGGGCCCTGGAGGGGGGGGTGATGTCACGAGCCCTTCTCTCCCCACTACTACTCTTCCCCAATCCCGGTCGCCTAGCTACTGATTAGCTCCAGCTGCAGCCTGTTGGACTAATCGGTAGCCTGGTCTATTATAAAGCCTCGGCTCTTCCCTTCCTTCCTCGTCCGGGCTCGTAAACGCTCAGTGAGAGTACGGACACTCACGCATCCGGTAAGGACTTCCACTAACCTCTCTCTCTCTCTGATCTCCGAATCAGGTCTCGCCGCCGCCGGTCCTGCCCGACCGGACTCGGTCTCCTCGCGGACGCTTCCTCGACCGCCGCTGAGAACCCGGAAGCAAGCGACCGCGCATCTCTCGCTCACGGCATTACGGCACTCGCCATTAAGGACAGTAAATACGTCCTCGGCTGCTCCTTTGAGCAGCGTCTTTTGTGTTCTCTTATCTCCTAATAAAATCCTTATTTCTGACTTCCGGACTCGCTGTGTCTGTACCGTTACAATAGGACAGTTATTCGGGAGTTTTTTATTGTTTTTATTTATTTATTTAATTTATTTATTTGTACTTTTTCACATTCGCATATGAGGTCATGGTGTTGACATAAGTACAGAAAGGCAGCTGCGATAATGGTTACACTACAGTGACCAGATTACAGAGTGTGTACAGATGTGTGTATTTGTAGAACATGTCCTTGATTGTGCGTATTGAATATGAAATATACTGTACACAGCAGCCACATAAGAAGGTTAAGATTGATTGGTTGATTTAAAAGGAAATGCACTCGAATGAGGGGCATGGTGGCGCAGTGCGCGCACGTTCGTCACACCGTTAGCATCCGGGTTCGATCCCGCCAAACGTGTGTGTGGAGTTTATGTTCTCCCCGTGCCTCGGCCAGGGGGTTTTTCTAGGTTCTCCGGTTTCCCCCCGGTCCAAAAACATGCATGATAGGTTGATTGGCACGTTGGAAAATTGTCGTTAGTGTATGAATGTGTATGTGAATGTGTGTGTGTGCCCTGTGATGGGTTGGCATTCCATAGGGTGTATGCCTTAATGCCTTAATGCCCATGACGCCTGAGATAGGCACAGGTTGATCGGATAAAGCGGTAAAATGAATGAATGAATGCACTCGAATGACTGAATCCAGAATCTTTTATATTAATTTGTTATAAAATTTTTTTGATTGTTTTTTTACCATTATTAAAACATGAGGAATTTGTATGACTGAAAGGATGGGGGGGAATCCTTTTTTTTTTACCTAAAGAACAATAATAAGGTCTCCTGATTGATTCATTCGGGACCCTTCTATTTCTTTTATAATATATATTTCATTATAGAAAAAAAAATCTCTGAGGCAAAGATTGGGGACGCAAGAGAAAAAGGGTGGACGGCAGAGTTCTTCGTAATTCAGATGTTACATCAGTTTTAGTCCACTCGCTAACACACACACACACACACACACACACACACACACACACACACACACACGCACACACACACACACACACACACACACACACACAGACACACAATCTCTCCTCATTGGCACATTCTACTTGTAAGAAACCATGAAGGAAGTCATCTTATGTACTTCCTGTGAGTTTTTTTTCCCCATAGGTGTGTTCACACACACTATTAATAGCTTTTTAACTCATATCGTTGTTTATTATCGTTGCTTCTGAACAGCATTTATAACCACACTGTTACTGACATTTACTAGCGCTCATGATGTATGCGCATGGTGACTTGTATGGAATACCGACTACTTATATTATAATATATACGTGCCGTGTCTCAGGACAAAATATCGCTACACCAGACAGTGTATTACCGGGTGCGTGGTGTTTTAATATACTGTGACACGTCATAGAGAGAAACCAAGTGAAATATACAAATAAAAGGGTTATAATTCTGATTTATTATATGTTGTAGGGTGTTATAGGTATGATTTTGGTAAATAGCTACAAATAAATAAATAGTTTATGTTCCTTATACGAAATGGAAATGTACAATGCATTAACAGATCATAAATGTTATTAATAAATGTACATTATTCAAAACGCTTTTTACGCTTTTTAAGAGCTACTATTTAAAATATGTGGCTACTGAATGAATAAATCATATGGAAACAAATAGTAATACTTGTAATAATAATAATAATAATAATAATAATATTCTTATTGTTATTATATCATTATTATTATTATCTTGCTATAGAAATACTACTAAGAAATGAAATGAAAATCTATTTCTAATTTCTATCTATCCACATGCAAGTACAAAATAATTGGCGAAGCGACACAAAATGTCCAATATGTAACATTGTCACACAATATATTTTATTATTTATTAGTGTTATAATATATATATATATATATATATATATCTATATATATATATATATATATACATACTATATATATATATAGACTATATATATATAATATATTATATATATATATTATCTATAGATATATATATATATATATATATATATATATATATATATAGTCAAAGAGGCACAAGGATATATGATTTTAGTTTGTAATTGAATTATGTGCTGATTGCTTTCTAGGTTTATTTCATTTATTTGCGTCATTAAAATGTCAAACAACACAACTGTGTTTATGAGCAGAACATTTTTAGTTACTGGATATGATGCTGAAAGGAAAATAAAATGAATGATTGCAATGAGAAACGTGTTCCTAATACCAAATGCTAATGACTAAATATCCTCCAAGGAAAATGTAATTAGATGTATTCATAATTTATTGATGTATTGATTATTTTTTTATGATTTATTAGTACAATTATTAATTTCACTAATTAATAATTAAGTAGGGGGCACGGTGTCTTAGTGGTTAGCACGTTCGCCTCACACCGTCAGGGTCCGGGTTCGATTCCCGTCTCGGCCATGTGTGTGTGGAGTTTGCATGTTTCTCCCCGTGCCTCAGGGGGTTTTTCTCCGGGTTCTCCGGTTTCCTCCCGGTCCAAAAAAAAACATGCACGGTAGGTTGATTGGCACCTCGGAAAATTGTCCCTAGTGTATGAATGTGTGTGTGTGTGTGTGCCCTGCGATGGGTTGGCATTCCATACAGGGTGTATCCTGCCTTAATGCCCATAGACACCTGAGATAGGCACAGAATCCCCGTGACCCGAGGGAAGATCGGATAAAGCGGTAGAAGATGAATGAATGAATGAATAATTAAGTAAAAAAACAAAACATTCTAAATAATGCTAGATTCAAATGTCTCTAGTTGCTATTCTGGGAGAGGTGTTGAAGATCTTCCATGCCAAAGGCTGTGTGCCATGTTGGGGCAGGTTTGGATCTCCTAGTTAACGTGAAATTTTATGCGAGCTCATCTAAAGTCTTGGTATACACAATTACGTGCGTCCAAATGTACATTTACGCCATTTGGTAGATGCCCAGGGGGATGGTGGCTTAGTGGTTGGCACGTTTGCCTGGAGGGTTGGGGGTTCAATTCCCGCCTCTGCCATATGTGTGTATGTGTGTGTGTGTGTGTGTGTGTGTGTGTGTGTGTAGAGTTTGCATGTTCTCCCCTTGCCTCAGGGGGTCTTTCTCCAGTTTCCTCTAAGCCCAAAAACATGCATTATCCCTATGCAATTAAAATTATCCCTAATGTATGATTGTGTGTGCCCTGTGATAGGTTGAGATTCCATACAGGTTCCTGCTTTGATGCCTGAAGATACCTGAGATGGGCACAGGTTCCCCACGACCCGTGACAGAAGTCGAATAAAGCGGTAGTAGACGAATGGCCCTTATCCAAAACGACTTACAACTGATCAATTGAGGGTTCCTCTCCTTGCTCAATGGCCCTCTAGTGGCCACTTGATGGTGGTGGGATTTGAACCTGCGATCTTGCGGCCCAGAGACCAATGCCTTAACCACTGCGCTATCACCTCCCCAATTAGGAGGGGGGTTTGGTTAAAGCATTTTGTCTGCATAGCGCATAGACGAACACAAATTGTGTTAAGCTTTAGAAAAATCGATTACAAAATGTGAAACATAACACAGGTTAACTGCAATTTGAATAAGTTTACCAAAGTAAACAATATTACCTTGTCCTCACACCAGGTGACCATGTGTCAGAAAAGGAAGCCCTGCCCTCAAAATGATGCTGGTTAGTGACTCCCAGACCTTATTGTATTGCTCTTTGATTCTTTTTGACTATTCTTTTTTGACTAGTAGAGATATCTACTAGATTTGCGATTAAGAAAAGTACAATGCTTTTGTTGCCCGAGGGCCTACGCTGTGCGGTAGAGGGTTAAGTGTTGAATGCGTGACTTCCTCAGTATTAATTATAGCAATCAGAGCAGCGGTTTTGTCATTTCCTGATTTCCTTTTGATAGCTGCTTTCTGTTCTGTTTTCTGCTAAACCTGGGATTTGTAATGTATTATTTTATACAGACGGTTATGACGGTTATGACAGCACTTGGTGTACATTTCATCGAAAAGAAATAAAACTTGCGGTGAAGCAACAGCACATTATTTTGTGTGTGTGTGTGTGTGTGTGTGTAGGTGTTTTTGTGCCTGGTACTGGGAGCAGCACGAGTTCTGGATTGAACTCCTGAGCAGATGTTCAGGGCAGAAGGTCATTCGGTGTGTGAGCAAACGAGGGGAGGAGGAGAAAAGAACAAGGCCAAACACTTTTTTTCAGGCAGCGGTGATCATGCTAATTAATACAGCTTACTGTTTTGTTTTGTTTTTTCTCTCCTTGCTCCTGCACTATCAGACAGCCGCCTCTAGGGGGAGACAAGTATCACTTTTGCAGAAAGGGACACGGGAGGATCAATTCACTTTTGACTCTACCCTGGGCAGGCTGCTGTGAATCTCTCATGGTCAAAGGGCATCATGCAATCAACCTCCAGGCCAGTAATCATAGCTAGTCCACCTATTAGGATACCAGGGTTACCCCCCCCCCCCCCCCCCCCCCCCCCCCCCACAAACACACTCAACGAAAATACACTGTTGCATGAAGGCGTGCAACAAATAGCGAGCCGCGTATGCATTTCTTCAGTCGTTAATTACGGTCTCTGTAGGGGGATGCACAGGAAACCGTCCAAAGACGAACCCTGCAGCTTTTCACGTCGTCCTTGCGGTTACCAAGCCCTGATGACTTTGCTTTATTAATAAGCCCATTTGAAATCTTCTTTTTTTTTTTTTCATTTTGCCCAGTAGGGTCCAGCCGGGGTCCTTGAAATCACCCACCCGATCGCACCACCTCCTCCACATGCGAAGGTGTCTGATAACTATCACTTCTGATTGACGTTATCTTTTTCGGTAAACCGATCTCTATTCACGACTGAGCCTGAGGATGTTTGTGTGTGTGTGTGTGACACTGTAAGACAGCACTGACACTAACACACACACACAGTCACACTTACACTCTCTGGTTTCCCGTCTGGGCCGAGAAAACTCCTGCTGTCATCATACACCCTTCAGTGTGCTTGTGTGTGTGTTTGTGTCTGTGTGTGTGTGTGTATCTCAAATATGTTTCCATGGAAACCTGCAAAGAGCTGTCAAGTTTCAGTAAAAATAAATAAATAAATAAATAAATAAATAAAACATTCTCCCAAATTAGAGTGGTGTGTGTGTGTGAGAGAGAGAGTTGGCACTAGGCTTCAGACTGAAAGTGAGAGATTAGAGGGATAGATAGGGAAGAAGCGATAAGATCTCGTATCATCAGGGAAAAATTACACAGGTTATTCTATTACATATGACATTCACAGACCGTGACATCGCCACAGAGAGAGAGAGAGAGAGAGAGAGAGAGAGAGAAATGGGCTCTGTAGTTAAAGCTAGGATTTAGAATAAACATAAGGAGAACTCGTGAAAAACTTACGTTTATTTAACATTCCTTATATGGAAATGTTCATTGTGAACATATTCACATCACATATTCACAGTATGCATACAGGTTTGCATTCCTTGTTCCTCCCATTCATATAATGTGATAATATATAATAATAATAATAATAAAAAAAAAAACATATTGTACAATAAATTTCAGTTTGGATTATATTAGATATACAGTGCATGTTTTTTTTTCTTTCTTTTTTTTTTTTGAGAGGCATGGATACATGTTTCTTTCGTTTCTATGCAACAACCGAGGCCATGTAATGGTATGAAGATTTAACCAAACAAATCTATAAGTGTACTTTATTTTCAGTGAAGAATCCTCCCTAGATTTACACACGGTCAGCTTGTTTCTCCAAACATTCTTCTGAGACGCCTCTGGTAAAAAAAAAAAAAAAAAAAAAAAAAGGTGGTGTTGGAAATTTCTTTCGGACCTCGAGTTCATCCCAGAGCAGTTCAATAGGATTTAAGTGCAGTGAGTGGGCGGGTCATCATAGAAAACACACCAGATATCCGTTGGCTCTATAAATAAATGCTTAACGGAGTTCGTGAGTACGCTCGGGCTCAAGTACGGAATGGTAGCCGTGTTGGTTTCTTTCAGCCAGAATATGTGTCTAACCTTTCCTGCTCTAAAACAACCCCAAACCATTAAGCGTTCACTTATTTGATTGACTGTGGGGTGAAGCAGTCTGATAACATCTCTGTGCTCTTTGTCTTAGTAACAAAAGGTTAGTCTCAAATCCCTTAAAAAAAAAAAAAAAAAAAAAAAAAAAAAAAATAAATATCTATATATAGATATATATATATAATATATATATATATATATATATATATATATATATATATACATATATATATATTGTGCAAAGTTTTAGGCAGGTGTGGAAAAAAATGCTGTAAACAAAGAATGCTTTCAAAAATGGAAGTGTTAATTGTTTACTTCCATCAATGAACAAAATGCAGTGAATGAACAAAATCGAAATCGGATCAATATTTGGTGTGAACACACTTTGCCTTCAAAACAGCACTAATACTTCTAGGTACACTTCGCACACAGTGTTTATGAAGGAACTCGGCTGGTAGGTTGTTCCATCTTGGAGAAGTAAACACAGATCTCTGTGGATGTAGACGTTCTCACATTCCTTCTGTCTCTTCATGTAAATCCCACACATGACGTTGAGATCAGGGCTCTGTGGGGGTCGTGCCATCACTTCCACTACTTCTAGTTCTTCAAATGGTAGTAACACCAAATATTGATTAGATTTTTCTATTTTTCTATTGTTCGCTCATGCTGCATTTTGTAAATTGACAAAAATAAACAATCATTATTTATATTTACTGAAAACATTCACACCTGCCTAAAACTTTTGCACAGAAGGTACTGTATCGGTACTCTATATATATATATATATATATATATATATATATATATATATATATATATATATATATATATATATATATATATATATACACACACATGCACACATACAAAATCAAAAACGCAACATTTGGTCTAATACATTTGCATAGATGAAGCTCCTCAGTAAAATACTGCATTAATTTAACATAAATAAGAAAAAAAATGCATTTTAACCGCTGTATAAAATTACAAATATAAAGCTTATTTAACGTAGCGTAAATGTCAAACGTTTCAAACTGAGAATAAATAATGACTGAAAGCAGCTAGCTTGTTCGGCTAAATGTGTGCTAGTATATAAAAGTCGTTTTTTTTTTTGTAACGCTGAAGGCTAATGTTCATCATTTACCAGAGGTCAGAAGTTGGAATCGCTTTAAAACAAAGGCTAATAAACATGTAGCGCTCGGGCTAGCAAAACTGGACAACCTGTTGTATTGCTAATTTAGTTCAGACTGTTAAATATAGTACATGTTTATTTTCTAGCTTCCTGACAATGCTAGTTTTTGTAAGAGCCAGTTTACTATAACGCTAATTTGCTAATATACAATGCTAGTATTAGCATTGTGCTAGATTTAGTTTAAGTAGGTCAGAATGTGGACAGCAGACCGAGTTCGGATTCAGTTCCGCCATGCTTTAGAGATCCGTCCTTACTTCTCTTTCAGCACAGAAGAAACCAATGCGCATACTCATTTCGAGAAGACGTGATGTGTGTTTTATATCGACTCTATACAGTGTATTCAATATATGAAGAATGTTTCCTCAGAAATGGGCTGCCATTATGGACATTGTGTAACCTGCCATTCTTTCGGAACGACAGGCTGCGGAATGACAGACAAACACGGAGGAAAAATGCACATGGGTGCTTCAGGGGGTTAATAAATACCAATAAAAGGTTCGCTTATGTTTATGGGGTCTAGACAGAGCAACATAATATTTCATTATTCGTATATGTTTCAAATGTACAAAATTGTGTATGTAGTTTTATATTTAATATTTATGGATAGGCTTAGTCGTGTGTGTGCACTTTCGTTTTTTAACACCCCATTTTGAAATGATTTCCTATGAAGTGTCAGCCGGCTGTATATGAAGGTCAAAGCGCATCGATTGTATTAAATAATCTTGAATTAACTGCATTATAAAGTCGAGGTTAAATCCATGATGTCATCCTCCGAATTCACGTCCTGCCTGTTCACGTTTCCATATATCAGTAATCTGTGTGCAGTCCTTGTGTGCCGATCCTTTAATAACCTTTTAATCCTTTCCAGGATTCTGCCCAATCCTTTATGATGTCCAATCATTTGGGTTTTAATAGTGATCAAAGGCAAGTCGGGATTTTTTTTATTCTTCAGGATTTCAAGTTTCTCGTTTCGAGTCACACACTCAAAAGCCTGTTTGGTGCACCAATATAGGAGTTCTTAAAATCGTCCATTGTAACGAGCGTTGTTTTTCACAGTATTTCACAAATAGCGGTCTTCCTACAGTATACGTTTATACAGCTGTTATGCATGTGTGCATAACAAAAACTCGTCCATGCACCACATTGTGATCAAAATCCACCCGTTCTCATTTCCAATCAAATGTTCTTCCTACGAGTTCAAAGAACTTCCTGTTTGGCTCCTGAAAGAATTTGCATAATTTCTGCAGGACTTCTGGGGCCACGTCGGGATGCGTCCGTCCCTTCGATTCGTGCAGGCAGTGCTCGTGGCCTTGTTCCTTCAAACAGTAGAAGCCTTTCGTCTGATTGAAGTAAAAGTTTTCCTCGCTAATCTGCGGCTCGAGGCGCAAAAAGCGTTCGACCGCTGTCATTTCCGCCAACGGGTCCCTGATGAGCGCGTCGCCGTCCACTATGTGGATTCGGTCCCGTGGGAAGACGTGTAGCCAGCGCTCCATGTGTGGGTGATAGACGCTCCGGTTCACGGCCTTGTAGCTGAGGTTGAGGTCGCCATTGCGGACCAGGAGGTCCTCGATAGGTTGGGGGGTCTTGTGCTTTTGGAGCTGGTTGTGGAAAACCTGCGTGTAATCCGACAGGACGCGGTCCACAGGGTCTCGGACGATCAGCAAGAGCCGGACGGAAGGGTTCATGCGGAGGATTCGCGCCGGAGCGTCAACAGAGGTGAAGTAGGCCGGAGTCTTTTCCACTGTCAGCTGATCGGGTCGGGAAAGCGGCATCTGGGACACGTACCACTCCAGCCCCTGGTGGTAACGAGCATTCGAGTCGAAGAAGTGGACCTCGTTTTGAGCCGCCGCGACAGCGCGGTGAAGGCTCAGCATCTCGAGCAGCGCTCTTGTCCCACCCTTACGCACTCCAATGATAATGATATCCGGCAGGTGACGTGCCAGGGCGCCGTCGCTTTGCTTCTCTTCCTGGTTGTTTTGCCCAGTCTGGCTTTGATCGGGGTCTTGTTTGTGTCGGATGCCGCTTGTATTTTGGCTCCGATCCATTTTGTTTTTTCTTGCTGTGTCCGAGCTTCGAACATCACGACCATGGGACCGGTCGATAGTAGCGCTGCTTCCGATATTCTCTTCCACGCCGGGGCTCTGGGTTGCCTCTGCGAACGGACGTGACGCGACGGACGGAGGGAACGGGAGGAAGAGGAGCAAGGCGAAAAGCATGGCTGCCATAAGATCTGCCTTTTTGCTGAACAGATGTCTTGGGTGAACCACTTCATCCAGCGAACACACTGTACACAAGAGCCGCGTTGAACATTCCTGCAAAACAGAGTGGCAGGATTAAACACTAAGACGATTAATTAATAGATGTCGATAGCACACACTCGCGGATGTTAAATGATGCAATGCATCAAAACATGGCATGCAATAATATAACGATTACTTTGTGATTAAACACCTTATCTCTAAAGAAATATTAAATATTTCTGTAAAGGGAGGTTGTAGCCCAGTGGTATTGGACTCTGGATTGGAAGATCATGGGTTCAAACCCCAAAACCACCAAGCTGCCATTAGTGGGCCCTTGAGCAAGGCCCTTAACCCTCAATTGCTCTGGATAAGAGAGTCTGCCAAATGCCGCAAATGTAATGTAAATGTAAATGTAAATAAAGTATTACAGTGCCCCGCTCGCATGATTCTTTGAGCTTTGCATAGTTTTAGTTGGGTTTTAGTCTCGTCCATTACGCAATGCAAATTGTGTTCATCTCGGAGGAAACATCAGAGGAAGATCATTGATTTCAGAAATCCTGGCTTTGCCTGTTTTTTTTTTACTCCCCAAGCCATTCCTTTAATGTTATTTATCAAGTGCTGTGGCTTATTAGGACCATAAGAACATACATATTTCCCCTAAACACAGATGTCTGGCTGGTAGGACCAAGTTTTCCTCGACATCTTGCATTCATTCAGGCTACAAAGCTTCTCGTGCCGAAAAGGAAACCTGGGGCACGATAATACCGCCGCAGTTCTTGATTTTTTATTTTTTTTTGTTGGACCATTTTGCTTTGCTTTCAGATGCAATAGTCTCGGCTGACTTTCCAAAAAAAAAAAAAAAAAAGGTCTTCCTTAAAACTGGCTTCCTTCTGAAACTCTCCCATTGAGGAGGTAGGACCTGCTGATGTATAATATATATATATATATATATATATATATATATATATATATATATATATATATATATATATATATATATATATATTCCGTGTAATATTTGATTGTTTTTTTAGCCCATGTTGCTTCTTTGTAACACAAAGTATGGCAATTTTATTTCAATGCTGCATCTGAAAGCCTCACAGGCAATTATTTAGCCTTAAAGCAAAAAAAAAAAAAAAAAAAAAAGAATACAATATAGACACGAGTGCATTTAGTTAATGAATTTAGATTGATGGGGTGAACCAATGATGTCTTTTTCAGGATTACTTTCGATATACTTTTATTTTCTCTAATCTGCAGCTTCACTGTCATTTTCCGATACATTTCTTCCGAGACATTTTTATCCATTTCCCCATGTTGACTGTGTTTTTTTTCGGGACACTTCCGAGTCCCCGAGATCCGGCAATACAGTCGCACTATTGGTTTTTAGATAACTCTGGTTACTGTGTTTCGCTGTGTTCCTATTTCCTTGCAGATAAGCGGACAAATATCACAGGAGTCCGCTGGGACAAGTGAATCATCATTGAACCACGGTGTGCTAATAACAAAGCGTCTCTATTCTCTATTAAACCCGATTAAACCAAGCGGGGTCGCGACTGAGTCACGGGTCACCCTTTAAATCGAGTTTTATTATAATAGCAATATACTGGCCGTACCGGAGCTGTACTTATTTTAATGGGTTATCTGTAATAGGGGCTGATTCATGGAAACGTCTACAGCGCATGGTGTGTTATTTAAGATAAAAGAAATTGTCCAGATTGTGGATTTTTTCCTCACAAGTGATATGGAAAAAGACACTAGTGAAATGTGATGTTCACTATTCTAGTGTTATAAATAGGGCCCTTTTAAAATTGTTGCTTGCTATCTACATTTTATTTGACCAGTTCCCCTCACACACACACACACACACACACAGCTGCTGATACGCAAACTTATTGGTCTATGTTTGTGGTGCGAAAAAGGTTAAGATGACATAACTTAAGTAATAAGTTATTTCTGCATTTCTGTGCTAAGAGGAATAAAACACTTCCCAGCGTAATTACATCTGTTTTTTCCCCTGCACTACTAAACCATGTCCATTCATTCATTCATTCATCTTCTACCACTTTATCCGATCTTCCCTCGGGTCACCAAGAGCCTGTGCCTATCTCAGGCGTCTATGGGCATTAAGGCAGGATAAACCCTGTATGGAATGCCAACCCATCGCAGGGCACACACACACACTCACATTCACACACACATTCATATACTAGGGACAATTTTCCAAGGTACCAATCAAATTACCGTGCATGTTTTTGGACCGGGGGAAACCGGAAAACCCGGAGAAAAACCCCCTGAAGCCCAGGGAGAACATGCAAACTCCACACACGCATGGCCGAGACGGGAATCGAACCCGCACCCTGGAGGTGTGAGGCGAACGTGCTAAGCACTAAGCCACCGTGACACCCCCTAACCATGTTGTCACTGCAAAAAAAAATTTCTTTTTTAAATGAATAAATAAATAAATGGATATATAATTTCATAGATAATGTGTTTCTCTACCCCGGTTACAAACAAAAGAACGAGTTACTATAAAGTGTTTATTACAATCAAGCACCCATGATCTCAATTCAAATCTTTAAAAAAAAAGATAAATTCTAGAATTCATGAATTCATATCGACAAATAAGTAGGTGAAACTATTTAAACAGCAGGTGTGTGTGTGTGTGTGTGTGTGTGTGTGTGTGTGTGTGTGTGTGTGTGTGTGTCACTGGGTGATCATTAACAATGCAAGGTTTTCTAACCCTCGTTCTACATCACACATAATCATTTACACATGTTAAGATGTATATGCTCAACCAAAAGCTGCAGAAATATTATTAGTAATAGTGATGGTAATGAACTATTAGTTGCAGTAGAGATAATATTCATTTATGTAATACTAAGGCTAATTGTAGTAATAGTATTAGTAAGAAAGTAGTGGCAGTATGGATAGTAAAAGTGTTAAGTGGTAATATAATGGTACTATACTAACAGGTAGCAGTAATAATAATAAGTAATTATATTTAATAGTACTTAAATAGAAGTAATGCAACTATTAGTAATAGCAAATGTACTAAACGTGTTAATGGGAGAAGTTGTAGCAGTAGTAGTAGTAGTGTAAAAGTTAAAGTAGTGGTAATAGTAATATAAATAGTGATAGCAGCGACAGAACTAGTAGTCAAATTAATAGTAGTAGCAGTGATAGTAATACGGATAGTAAAGATAGTAAAAGTAGGTGTGGTAGTGACAATAAGGTTATTAGTAAACAGTCAACTAAGACAGTCTGTGATATTAGTGGGAGTAGTGATAATAATAACATCAATAGTAATTATGTAGTAGAAGTATTCATTCTAATGTAAATAATAACATTTGTGATAGAGGTATTAGTACTAGTAACAAAACAATAGGAATGTAAATATCAATAGTAGTAATATGAGTAGTGGTATTAATAGTATTATTTGTAATGTAAATAGTAAATAGGAGTGATAATAGTAAAAGAAGTGTGCGGCAGCTGTTACTCACCTGAACACTGGAGAAGTGGAGGAATGCTCACGCGTTACCACACACACACGCACGCACGCACACACACACACACACACACACACACCGCTGCACTCTGTGAAATCTCTTCCGTAAACATGCGCGCACACACACCACACACACACACTCGCGCGCGCGCACGCACGCACACACACACACACACACACACACACACACACACACACAGGTGTCCGTCAGACTGACAGATACGAATACAAATCACACTCCTTTGATCCGGTGAAAAGTTTGGATCGTCAGCGCCTTCTTCCAGTCGGGCTATATCAATCCGACACGCCCCTTTCTGTTGCGCAACCACATGGCCACGCCCCACTCCGAGAGAAAGGTCCAAGGTTCAATCCCCCCCCGCCCCTTCACACGCCTTCCCACTCCCAGGCTACTTCCGGGATGTAAAGCAGCGCACGTACGGCGAGGCGCTCCATGGAATTTCCTCGGACTTTCGAGTAACTTTGAGTCAGAGCAAGTGAGTCATTTAAAGACTTTGACTCTCTCGCGGCTTCCAGGTTTTTAAGGCACCGCCATAGTTTATTTTTTCCTCCATATAAATCAAATACAACGGTTTGATGGGTGTATGATATAATCACAAGCGTCTTCCCCCTTGTAATATATTATATATATATATATATATATATATATATATATATATATATATATATATATATATGCATATATATTGGGACCGGAGAGAACCCGTAGGAAAAAATATATTTATCTTAATCTTCATTCTCATCATCTTCTACCGCTTTATCCGATCTTCCCTCGGGTCACGGGGAGTCTGTGCCTATCTCAGGCGTCTATGGGCATTAAGGCAGGATACACCCTGGATGGAATGCCAACCCATCAGCAGGGCACACACACACACCCTCACATTCACACACACACATTCATACACTAGGGACAATTTTCCAAGGTGCCAATCAACCTACCGTGCATGTTTTTGGACCGGGGAGGAAACCTGGAGAACCCGGAGAAAAACCCCCTGAGGCACGGGGAGGGAGAACATGCAAACTCACACACACACATGGGCCCGAGACGGGAATCGAACCCAGATCCTGGTGGTGTGAGGCGAAATGTGCTAACCACTAAGAAACCACCGTACCCCCCTATATATATATATATATATATATATATATATATATATATATATATATATATATATATATATATATATATATATACATTTGAATTTGCTGAGAAAGACTCCGCGGTACATCCTGGGGGCGTGGCTTCCAGATTTTCAATGGGAATCATTGGAAACTATTGGAAGTCCTTCTGACATTTAAAAGGACTCTGAAATCTTATACTGAAATCTTTGGTCAATATTTTGCAGTGAATTTTTCCTTAAGGGCATATTGTACTTTTTATCCATTTGTAGCTACATTCATGCTATACAACCTCAAATGGATATCCTTCAGATCCTTTTCACGAATGTTATTCGAATGTTTATTTTTGTACATTTAATTTTTTTCTTCCAAAGCCTCAAGCTGTGAATTCCTGGGCGGCTAGACATGATTTAAATGCTCGTGGTACTGTTTAATTAAACCTGGGTGTTTGTTTTTCGAGCACAAGCTGGTTCTTGCTTTGTGTTTGTAAAGTGAGACGTGTGACTTCTTTGTGACTTTACTTTTTCCGCAGTTCAGAAGACTCTCACGTGCGAAGGCAACGCGTTATTACTTTTGCTGTGAAGCTACTCTATAACAAAGTTGTGCTATGGAGACCTTTCCATGGTTCCTGAATTTCAGATACGTTATAGTGTTTTTCCGCACACAGTTTTCCCCCACGTTATTGCGCGAGTGTTTATTTTGAGTTTATTTGAACGAACTTCTCCCACAACTTGCAGTTCTTTGTTGTTATTCAATACGGTCTAAATAATAATTTTGTGGTCACCAACGTCTATACCCAAACAATCAACAAACACACATCCGTTTGTTTTCCAAAATATAAACTAACAATTATTATAAAGATTGATAAATGTTTGTTAATAGAAGTAAGTGAAAACTACACAATTTACATAGGCTCTGAAAATTATTTATTAATTATTATTTATTTTTTTATAAATTATTATTAATAATTTTTTAAATATAATTATCACTTGTTTTATAAATACTCTGTCTCTTCAAATGTCCCATGCCGACGTCAGGCGTTATACTGGTGCGAATCAACTGGGGGATGTTTCTATGAAAGCGCCCCCCCCCCCCCCCCCTCCTCACTTGGGATCACCTCAGAAACCATGCCTGTTTATTCCCCATCAAATAACCCTCATGAGGGAGTCAGGGGTCAGAATACTATAACGGAAAAATCATTCGTGAGGATAACTTGAAACACGAGAACCGACGGGGGTTGAAAAAGTGTAGCCAGATACTAGAGGGCTTGAAAGAAATTTTAGCTTCACCTCTGACTCCTTATCACGATGCCCACTGATCGATATTAAATCTCGCCTAGAACGAAGCGGATTCCCTGTTGAGCCTGGTTCCTCTCAAGTTTTTTTTTTCCTTTCCTTTCAACAGTATGTCAAAGAAACCATAGATGCAGGATTTACGCAACACCGCGGCGCTGTCAGGCTATCAGTGTAATTGCATACCAATCAATGATAGCACGTTGAGTCACCTGCTATCTAAGCCTTCTTCGTGTAAACATCTCAGGAATGTGCACAAAAAAAGGGTACATATTCGGAGTGTTTAATTTGAGACGAGGCCAAAAAAAAGAATAAGGTGTGAGAGGAATTAACTCTGAAAGACGGCCAGGAAATGATTGTTGCTTCGAGAGCGTGCGACTTAAAGCCGTGCACGCTGTGCTTGCGTTATCAAGGTGTGTGCGTATGTGTGTGTGTGTGTGTGTAGTCGGGGGTGTGCGTTTATAATGAGGAAGTTAATTCACTCTTATCAATTCTTGCGAATTGTCATTTTGTAAACTTATTCCGAATAACAGTGAATAGATTTAGATGGCACTTCTCATTAAAATGGAGAATGAGGAGGAAGGAGAGGAAGGATATAATTATATATACTAAAATTAAAGCATGCGCACACACACACACACACACACACACACACACACACACACACACACAGACAGGGTTAGAACAGAAGATTTTGAGCAGCCTTTAATAAAGCCCGGTCTCTACTGAACAGGTTTGAAATGAATTTTAAACAAAATTCTTTCTTCGTTAAATAAAATGTAAAAGAATATAATAATATTATTTTGTTAAAACAATAAATCGTTCATTAATTCTATTGAGTTAATTGATAAATCCACTAAATTGACTCAAATGATTAAATAACATTAATGGTAAAAATAGAGTTTACATTTGTTAGACCCCATTTGGGATGTGTGTGTGTGTGTGTGTGAGGGAGAGAGATTTAGAATCAATTTATTTTTACACATATGTTTACTCTTCTACTTTTTTTACTTATAGTTATATATATATATATATATATATATATATAATATATATAATATATACGTAGTTATATAGGAAGCATCCGGAACCTAATTCTTAAAGGATATACCATATATACCCTAACCTGTTTTAAACAACCACTAAAAAATTATATTTTTGTAAATTTACATTACATTGACACGAACAAGAAATTAATATCAAAAAGAATAATTTGCTGAGTAAAATAAATATTATATAAACAATCATTTTATTAAAGGGAGATATTTCGAGTGAAATTTATATAATTATAACATATAAACATGACAAGTATTCATTTGTGCCACATGCGATTAATATTAATTAATTAATTTAATCTATTGACAGCCAAACAAAAAAAAATCTCTATATGTGTGTGTGTGTGTGTGTGTTTGTCGTCAGTTTTCTGACATTGTGGGGACATTTTGGAAACGCAGCAAAATATGGGGAACTACCGTAGAAAGTGTGTGTGTGTGTGTGTGTGTCTATGTATGGGTGTGGGTCGAACATATGCTTCTAATAATGTAAACATATTAGTCTCTGTGCACATGTTAAATCACGTCACCTAAAGTGGCTGAGGGATTTAAAGCACACACACACACAAACACACACACACACACACACTAACTATGAAACAGTTGGAAAAGTTCTGTGCGTCATCGAGAAGGAAAAGTGTTTGTAAGAAGTTCTGCTTTACAATCCATCACTTCTAAGAAAAGGGACAGAGATGGGGAAAGAGAGAGCGAGAGAGAGAGAGAGAGAGAGAGAGGGGGAACAATGGATACATGATAGCTCGAGGTTTTACAGGTCCAAAATGAGAAAGTTTGTTACATAACAATCCAAACCTGCAGTGAGTCAAGGGTAATTAGAGTCCAACATTTTTTTGCCCCGCTCTTTTCCTGCCTTTATATTGTCTGCGCAACAGATGTAATAGCTACGTAGTAGCTATCAACTACTCCTTTAAACCGCTGCATTATTGGCATACGCATTAACCAGTTGCCTAGCAACAGTGTCCTGACAACTTGAATAGGGAGCACATTGTGTTCTGGCTTCCCTAACACAGCAAGTCCGAAAAAACGTATTTTTTATACTCACTCCTCTATTTAGAGCGAAAAGTGAGTATGTCTGTAATCAATACGGGTTGCAGGTACGAACTCAAACATAACAGGAAATACCCTGAGATGGAGTCCTTTTATGCATGCAAGCGTTTTATTTGTTTATACGACTGTACTTTGTATTAACATTGAATGAGATGAATGAGAATTCCTTTTCATATTTAATGTTGTTATAATAACATATCATAAAAAACATAATAACATCAAAATAAATAAATAAATAAATAAATAAGGGAGGGGGTAGCTCAGTGGTCTAAGGTGCTGGGATGCTGTGGAGGTTCCTTCAGCCATAATGGTCCTAGTCAGATACTGTTGTAGGTGTCCACAAGGGTTTAATAGCAGGCAACACAAGAGTAAAGTATATCTGGGCAATGTCATGCAGAAATGGGTTTGGATCTCCTCTTTCACCACATGTTGCGTGACTTCAACTTTGTGCTACTTGTCCCAATACTGAAGTCGATATTGTTAGTTGACGGACCTCCAATCAGAAACATGTGGGATAATGGCATGCGATGCGCAAGGGAGAATTGTCGTTTACAACAAAGCAGACCCGTGTCTTGGATCTCGTTGAGACACATGAGGGCAAAGAAACAATTTTGCTTGTTAAGAAAAGTCAAGCGAAGCCAAAAGAGCTTTGTTTCCTGAGCTTCCAGGAAGCACTCATCATGCACAAAACGTTTACATTTACATTACATTTACAGTATTTAGCAGACGCCCTTATCCAGAGCGACTTACAACTGAGCAATTGAGGTTTAAGGGCCTTGCTTAAGGACCCACTAGTGGCAGCTTGGTGGTGGTGGGGGGCGTGGTAGCCCAGTGGTTAAGGTGTTGACCTATGGACCGGAAGATCATGGGTTCAAACCCCACCACCACCGGAAGATCATGGGTTCAAACCGCACCACCACCAAGCTGCCACTAGTGGGCCCTTGAGCAAGGCCCTTAACCCTCAATTGCTCAGTTGTAAGTCGCTCTGGATAAGGGCGTCTGCCAAATGCCGTAAATGTAAATGGTGGGGTTTGAACCCATGATCTTCCAGGCCAGAGTCCAACACCCTAACCACTGGCCTACCCCAAAACAACTCTTGAGGTAGATCGGTTAAAAAATCTACACCGTGGAAAACTCCTGTCATCCAAGAACGTGCATGTGGTCTTCAACTGAAAAGGTATCGTGGAAGGAGTCTCCACTTTTAACATGAAACATGCATTCTTTAGTACAGATTTTTGTCCGTCAGTGAGGTGAAAAAACGACGCTCAGGACAACGGTCGAATCCGGTCCAATGGCGCGTCTAGAATATCAGCAGGTAAGATGTCGGATCCGGCGTCCTCGCCGACCTACTGAGCGATGGTGTAACAGCAGTTTCGTCATATTTTTTGCCTAATTTTAGATTTCCTTTGTTCACGGTTGCAAGTTTAGCAACCGAACGCATATCCCATTCACTTATCGAAAGAAAGGAAGCGATGGAGCCGATAGTGATTCCGGCCAGTTGTATGGACCATATTGAGAGCATCGTGATGGGAATAGCAGCTGCTGTTTCGAATCATGGCACAAGAGCCGTTATCCTATGGGAGTGTCAGCTTGGTGTGGGATGGGATTTGAGCTCCTGACCTTCTGATTCAAAGACGAATTCTTTAGCCACTCTTCTTTCCATTTCCACATTTTCATCATGATACAGGATGTATTGGCCTGGTGACGAGGGTGCTTGATTAGACAACTGAGGAGTTGAGGGTTTGGGGCCTTGCTCAAGGGCCCAGCAGTTGGGGGAGCTGAGATTTGGACCGTTTAAACAGAGAGGCTTCTATAGAGTTATTTTTGATCTCATATCATGAAACTCATTGGTTTGGTCCCATTGAAATATATGGCGAGAACAGGATGTTCTGGTGTAATGACACTGCAAAAAGTAGCAGAGAGAGGACACATATTTGATGTCCACCTGACAAACTCACACAGCCAACTCATTGTTGAGTATGCGACACATTGAGTATGACACAGAACGCATCACAAATATGCTTCAAAATTCACCCTGGGTGTATTTGTGGTGCCAGTCTGTGTCTGGGGTTTGTTTCTTTCTTGATCGTGTCCCCTTATAATGCAGTGATATCGAGAGGAATTACCCTCGCTGGACACTTTAACAGTAACATTTAATTTACACAATTTGTACGCAAACCCATCCACAGTTCATTAGATCCATTAGGATGTGGCTGTATCCGAGTAGCTGGAGAATCTGAAAAAGATTTGTGTTCATGAATGTCAGGAGATTGTGTTTATTATCTGTTCTGAGACATTTTTCCGCTCACTACGGTTGGAAAGAGGAGTTATTTGATTCTCTTCTTTTTCCTGAACTCTTTCTTTAATGAGGCTGTTCCACCCGGCAGACTTGACACTTGACAGTTTTTAAAATAAAAAAAGATTTCATTTATTAAGGGGAAAGAAAAACAGTCTAAACCTGTCTGGCCCTATTTGAAAGAGTAAATGCCCTGGGTTATTTTGGGTTGACTCAGGCTATCTTTGTGCTACATTAATATATAGATATATATATATATATATATATATATATATATATATATATATATATATATATATATATATATATATATATATATATATATATATATATATATATATATATCTATATATATATATAGATATATATATATATATATATATATATATATATATATAGATATATATATATATATATATAGTCCTGTCAAATCAGATCAATATTTGGTGTGAACACACACTTTGCCTTCAAAACAGCAGCAATTCTTCTAGGTACACTTTCACACAGTGTTTATGAAGGAACTCGGCTGGTAGGTTGTTCCATCTTGGAGAAGTAAACACAGATCTTCTGTGGATGGTAGACATTCTCACATCCTTCTGTCTCTTATATATATATATATGTCTTATATATATATATGTAAATGCCACCAACCCCCCCACCCACCCAAAACAGATCGAGGTCCAGACAATTATATGCCTAAAAATTCATCTATTTATGAATTTATCTTTTTTTTTTTTTACCATAGCAACATTTTACATATTTTAAATGAATAAATAAAAGGGAAAATAAAAGATAAATAAAAGACAAATTTCTTTTCTTTCTTCTGACTTGAGATCACAGATCATTAAATAATAAACGCATGCCTCGCTGGTCCTCTGCATTGTAAAATCTGATATACACCACAAGCTGAGCATTGTTCTTAATATCAGTCTATTCATCAACTGCCAAAGCTGTGCAAGGTGCAGTCTGAATAGCAGCACCAAGCTGGGACCGCACATCCTGTCCTAATATTCCAGC